>CM053785.1:378909825-379229825 GCA_028749045.1 Cupressus sempervirens
CCTTTAGAACTTTCTCATTTTTTTGATGCTTTGATGATCAAACCCTTGGGCCTTCTCCATGAATTTAGTGTGCATTCTATCAAGATCATCTTTGATGAGGTTCTTCTAATGCAACATGTTGCTGAATTGATATTTGTTTTTACAAAACATGTTGCCAAACTAATTTTTGTTTTAGATTTTGATGGCATCATCTTTGTTTCTAATTTGTATATGGGTCATTGATTGATCTTGCTAATGATCCAAGCTCATGGTCTCATTGCTATGAGGACTATAATCATGCTAGCTCTTATAGTTTCTCTTGTCACCCTTGTAATATCTATTGCAACATCTGTGCAAGAAGGTCAAAGAGAGAGGTGTAAGTGCAGAAGTGATGAACCATTTTATAAGAGTAATTATTCATTTAAATAAGATTGATTACCATGATCAAATTTGCATTACTAGAACAACCTTCTTTTATCTATCCATTATTCTTAGGTAAAAAGGAAGCACTGGAGATTCTTATAGCATCATGTTAGAAAAACAACTAGTGATGTTCCTTCACACCCTTGGGTATAATTTGAGGAATCATAAGATTTCTCATAATTTTGGTTGTTCAAGAGAGACAATTAACAGATACTTCCACAAAGTCTTGAGGCTTATCTTAGCACTCCATGTTGGCCATATGTTGCCCACTTCCTCAAACACTCCTCTTGAAATTCTTGGGAAGGATCATTTTGATTGCTAATTCAAGGTAACTCTCCTATTGGTACATCTTTTTTTATCTTGATATAAATCATACTAATACAAATTTGACTACTAATTCACAATCTATAGGATTATTTGGGAGAAATAGATGGAACCCATACACCAAGTACTATTGATGTGGACATACAAGATACATATCGTGATTGAAAAGGAAACTTGTCACATAATTTTATGGATGTGTTTTCCTTTGATTATAAGTTCCAATACATTCTTAATGGTTGGGAAGGGTCTATAGTAGATAGTCATGTTCTTGCTTCTGTTCTGTTGAGATCAGATCCATTGGTAGCTCCCTCCGATATGTGGGATCATCTTGTAAATGTTTACGTAGTGAATTTTACGAGAGACGTGTCACCGTTATAACAATATACATTTTGTGCATTTGTGTAGGTAAATTTTATTTGGTTGATGTGGGATATCTAAATGTACCTAGACTTCTCACCCCTTATTGGTGTACACACTACCATCTAAAGGAGTTTTGTAGTTAAATTTGATTAACTCCCCACGAGAATTATTTAATCACCAACATTCCTCAATCCATAATATAAAAGAGCATACATTTGGCATTCTAAAGCAACATTTTCCTACCTTGAGCCATGCAACATCTTATCAAATCATGGCACAAACTAAGATTGTCTTAGCATGTTGCATCTTGCACAACTACATTATGATAAAGGAAAAAATTCCTTCTGAAGTTGAAATTAAAGAGGATGATAAAGGACAAAAAAATCATCTTTTATCTCTACAAACAATGAGGGTCTGACATCTTTTATCTTTTATCTTTTGTCCTTATATCTTATAGTCATAATGACACATTGTCATTGTCAATCAAAGCCTTAGTAACCAAATATGATCATAGTCTTACAAGGCATCATCAAACAAACATGTACCTTGATTGTCATTCCACTAACAATTTAACTGTGTACCCAAAATTAGAATTCCAATCACCTATAGATTGTCTAAACATGTACATTAGAGGGAACAATTTATCCCTTTTAATTCTCCTTTGATCAATCTTGTCACTTGGAGATCACTAGATGCAAATAACTAAAATAACAATCCAATATATTGTGAAAACCATGAAAAATCACTGTAACAACCCACTAGGGCATCAATTAACTTTCTAGACTAAACCATTTAGTATAAAATCAAATTCATTTTGAAGCCATGTTATTGTACTACAAAATACCAAAAGGTTAATATGCAAGATATTTACAAACCCTTACACATACATTTGTCATTGAGATTTTTTGAGATAGTTATTAGAAGAATAAATATGTCATTGAGTTGATAAACTAGCTACCAATCCTGCCTTTGCAACATATACACTTTGTTGTGTCATGACTTCCAGGAGAGCTTTAGAATCATTGTCCATAACTTACAGATACTACATAGTATTACTATTGAATGTTGATTGAAATAATATGCACCAAATACCTATTTCTCAATAGGCACTTTGTCAAATTTGTCTATGCAACACACTCCACCATTGGCAAAATCATTGCTCGTGAAATAATGTCATTGCACTATGAGGGTATCTTTGTTAGTTGTACGAATGACCAGGAGTTGTATATATTGTTTAGTGAAAAATACTAGTATTGAACTATCGCAAATGTTTTAATATCAATATAAATATAGATAATCACCTCACATGACTCTCCATGAAAATAAAATACACTACATATCCATTAAATATTAACTATCAAGTGGGATAATTAGGTAACTGTTATCTCACATGGAAATTTCTACTCAAAAGATATTAAGCATTAACATCATTGGTGCCACATTTTGTGGTAAGAAAGCCTAGCCTACAAATATATTTGTAGTAGAAGAAGGTAAAAGATGAACAAAGCAATGTTGAAATAAAATTTCACATCAAAGTTTGTCCCCTAAAGATCAAGTTCAAAAAATATTAATGCAATTCATGAATGTATACTTGACTATTTACTAGCACTAACCTTCAAGAACTTTGGTGATAAAGGTATAACAGATTAGCCCTTTACAAACTATACAAACTGGATCTATTTATTATCCCACAAGACATTCTTCTTTTCAACTTACAGGATGCAAACTTTCTGTTGCATGCCAAATCTTCTTACTAAAAGTTGGAAGATAATTCTCTTTATTTGTCTCTTTTTGTTCATTCCAAAATATCCATCAAATTTTCAAAATTTAAATTTATTGATGAAATTAATTTCTCCAATATATTACTATTGTAAGTTAGAGGTAAGAAATGCAAGTCAACAATATATGCTTGAGTAATTTTGACCCCTTTTTGTTATGTTCATTAACATAGCTCAAGAAATGCAAGTCACTATGTACTTTGTTCTTTGAATAGGGTACTATGGACTAGAGATACAAAGCACAAGTTCCCTAAGTTTCCCCTAGAGCAAGTCCAACTCAATTGAAAAGTAGATTAAGAAAAGAAACTTGGACCTCCATTGAGAGGTGGTTCAATGAAGAACTAAAGCAAAATCTAATCAAGCACAATTTTAAGAATAAACTCAAAACTTAGAAGGTGGGATTTAGAGTAATGAAAGATTTGATAAATACAAGCAGTTTTGCTTGGAATGAAGGCACACAATGTGTGGATGCTGAAGATAGTGTTTGGAATGAGATTTTGAAGGTAAAATGGTATTTAATATTTATTTTATTGAACTATAACTTTATATTATAAAGTTAGTATTGAAAGACAAATAACCATTTCAATCATTTTGCCAACTTGTAGAGGAAATAACTCAAAAATGCAAAAGTGTATAAAAAGTAGTCATTCCAAAACTACAATGAGTTAGCCTTCATTGTAGGAAATGACATAGTAGAAGGTACTACAACTGCCAAAGCTTAAGAGATGGAAGAAGGGCACATTATGGATGAGGCCCTCAATCTTGATAATGATGGGAATTATAATATGCTAGTTGATCTTGATGGTTATTTGGATGATGACTTTGTTTAATGCAACCGATCAAGTACAACTTCTAGACAAAGAATATCACCATCCTCATAAAGGAAGGGAAAGAGGAAGAAGGCAAGCATGGCTGGTTTGATGAATACCATTTGTGAAGCCATGAATAATATCCATTAGGGAATGCTAAAGCCTTACATCATCAAAGTGGACAAAGAGGATTTTGAATCTGTTGGAAAGAAAATATATGATGCCCTCAGTCATTCCTAGGATTAGTGAAGATTTAATGATAAAGGTATAAGATACATTTTTAGTTCAAGCTAAAAGAGAAAAAGGTGTTTTGAAAATGATTGAAATGGAGAGTCAAATACATACTACTTAGGTATGGAGGACTCTAGAATCTTTGTTAAAACTATTTTGAATTACAATCACCTCTAAATATGGCTGCTTCATAACATGCCTTATAATAGTCTCACATGATTATTATTGGCTTAAACTATAGTTTCCTTGCTTAATCTGTGCTTTGCATACATTTTTAATCAACTTTAAATATGATTGCTTCAAAATATGGTTGTGTATGACTCCTTTCTTTAAATATGGTAGTTATGTATGATTTTTCTTATAGTAAATACATATGAACAGTTCTGGGTTGATATGGATATTTTAGGGTTCATATGGGACATGTTAACTTCTGAGGTAGGAACATTACATTCTTGAAACCATTAACAATCCCTTTTTGCATTTGACTTTGTCAATGAAAGTAATACTATTCCTCCAACATTGCAATAGCATCATCTTCCCCCCCCAACCATGTAGGCCCATGTATGGTCTCCCTGATAGCATGCTTCATGTTTTCCATGTACTTCCTTCTTCACAAAGTTGAAAAATTCTTCTCTACTTACATATCAACCAAAAAGCCTTCATACTTTTCCAATGTCTTCTCCAATCCTACAATAATTTTTTTATAAGATCCCTTGAGCCTCATCTGCTGCAATTTATCTTCCAATCTACCCTAATTTTTGGTGCTTCAAGAGACTAACCAAGTTCTTCTTGGAGGCATCCCAAAATTCATTAAGAACTTTCTCTACATTTCCAAATCTTTTGTGTCACATAGTGGATACCTTGTCAAAACTGACATTTCTTATATCATTTGCTAATGGTTGATATTTATTTTGCAAGTTCTCATATTGGTTGTTTATTTCAGTAATCTATGCTAAAATAATGGTTGTTTATTTCAGTAATCTATGCTAAAATAATTCTTAATCATGTAGAAGTACCCTTTGCCAGTTTACTCTCATTCTTTACCTTATAGTAATTTTTGTAAGCATCCCCAATGCTCTATCTTGGGCAAGGTTACAGGCTAACTTAAAATCTAGGTGGAATCAATGAGAATCATGTCCTTAAGATTTATAAACATAATTCACACTCTATACAACCCAAACTTTATTTTAGATTCGGATATGGGAACTAGACTTACAAACTGCCTTATTGCGGTGAACAAAATTCACACTTAAGATAACCCTTGACAAGTTCCCATCACTATTACACCACAACACTTTGAACCATAGGCATAATTGTTTGTAGGGTGATTTTGAGCTCAATTACATGAGATTTTATGGTCATTGTTCATGGTTGGGTGACACTTCAACCAATTCTTAGAATGAGTACAAGTACCTTACAACTAAGATGGGCTCATTATTGAATTCAATTTCTATATATATTACAACTGTAAAATAACACATTCACGACATTCTTGATTGGACATAATATTGATATTGACCCAGTCCCTTTCTAAGAGGTGTTAATTTGTATGTAGAGATTCTTGCTTCTGAATTCAGTGACCTACTTAAAGTTTGATCAGATTTAGAGGTATGTTGTTTTTAACTTTTTATATAATATGTTGATCATAATGTCTTTATAATTTCTTCTAAAACATATCTTAATATCAATGTAATATGAATATAAATTAATTTGCAGAATTCTTAATATCAATATTAATGAGAATATGCTTCAATATATATCACAACTGTATATCTAATGCTTCTAATGTATACTTGATTTCAAGATTTGGTTGTCTTCAAATAAGTAGTGATAATAGACAGAGGGCATCAAATGTTTAGATAAATACGAATGTGCATCCATCCTCAAAACATATGGTAAATGAATTAGTAGAGAATGTTTTGAAATGAACTTTTAAATACCACAAATTTTCTCTCTATAAAAAGAACCATACGATCAAAACTGTATGTGGGATGCTAATCTAGTGATCTAACACCAACAAACACTATTTCCATTGTAATATATGGTTGCAAGCATATCTTGAATAAGAAAGCATTCAAAAGTAATAATCTTACCAATTATATCATGTAGTTATGTTACTCTAAAATGATAATTTTTTCGCACCCTAAATATTGGGGATTAGACTTGTATATTGATTATTAGAACATTTTATGCACAACAGATGAATGTTGATTATAAAGATTCATCGTGAAGTTGTGTAAACTTGGTGATTGGCTACTCTAGGAGATGTTTGTAGAAAACACTTTTAGTATTGCATGATGTGTTTATTTGGTTTATCCTTTGTGGTATAAAGACAATTAGTCAATAGATTTGACACTGGTAGTGATATTCAAATTGACAAAGTATCTTCCTTCAATTGTGAATGTTGCAATCTAATTTTTGTGTATGGGTTATGTATTTTAGCTAACCTATTTTGGGTCACATTCTAAAAACCATCTAATATTGATTCCAATATATTTGATGCTTTGGAGCATGTATTTTCATATAACAAATATATTTTTAATGTTGCAAGGTTGATGGCTTTAATGAATGTGCCAACATGTGGATGTGGTGCTAGCCCATGTTTGTTAGAGACCTTGAACACATGAATAAATCCTGGGAGTAAATTTTGGTGTTGCTCAGATAAGAAAAGGGTTGTTAATACAATTAATTTTGTTAAGAATTAGTGTAATGAATGATTAATTATTGTACTAATAACTAATGAATATTTCTTATCACAGGGACATGATGGGTGTGGGTTCTTTGGTTGGGCCAGTGATGCACAATCAATAAGTACAGTGTGTGACGAAGGAACAAAGTGTAAGTGTTGTAAGACTTAGAAGGTTGAAAATTAGTTTTTACTACGTTTTCTTTGCCTGATAATTGCACTTATTTGTTGGGACCATATGCAAAAAAGTTCATAGATAGAAATTGTATAAGGATTTAATTCTTTGTTTGCCCATAACTGGACCAGAATTGGATCATAATTGTTCAAAATTCTTATTTAAAAAATAACTTTTTTTTTAAAAACATATTTTGAGAGTGACTTGATGGGAGGTGTAATTTAAGATGATTTCCTATAGAACCCTACATCCTACCATCTTTCAAAAAAAAAATTATACATAAAAATTCACTTAAATGTACTAAATATTGAAGAATTTATATATTTTTAATATTTAATTGAGATAGTTGAATACATTGATTGGTACCTATAAGATATAAACTACATCAACATTATTTAAAGTTTAATATGTATTTTTTATAAAATGACAAAAAAGATTTATATCATTTGATATCTTTTATAAACTTTCATAAAATTATCTATACAAATAAATCTTGTGTTTAGTCTTATAATTAAAACTATGTTGAAAGATCATTTAAATATCATATTAATGACCTTGACTTATTTTTATTTTTTGTTTTCTTTAATCTATATAAAAATAAAATGATTTTACCTTTGATCTTTTGCTCAAATTTATACTTGTATTTAACATTTAATTACAATATTATTTATAATCAACATAATTAAAATATTATTTAATAAATTCTATCAAATATTTATAATTTAACATATTAACTTTTTTTTTTCTAAATAATAAACATAAACATAAACATATATAAAAACTGATATCAATTGGGCACTAAAGATTAGAGATGGATAGGCATCCTTGGTGTAACCCTTACACAAATATCTCTTATTAATTTTATCAATTTTAGTACATGTTTTTAATTTTCGAATTTATAACTTTTCTCTTGATACTTCCTTGTGAATATAACCTAAAAATTAAACGTGGCTATGATCAAGTTGTTAGAACAAAGAGAAGCATGCTTCATAATCAAAATTGAACTCCTATTAACTTTAATTTTAACATCAAATAGTACATTAGGAAAAGTTTTAAACAACCAAAAACATGTCATTTATTATCATTAAAATTTCATGATATTGTCTAAATTTAACGTGTTTATTTTGACGATAAAAGTTCTAAACCAAATTCGCTTTAAGAGCAAGTGTCTAACTTATACTTATCATATTGGCTTGTCTTATTAGAATATATTCTCCATTTTCTCCTTTATTGGTGATATTATCTTGTTCTTGATTGGAAATATGAATGAGAGTAGATAAATGACATGCAGATAAACTAGGAAAAGAATCACCAAAACTTGTGTGGCTCTTTGCCTAATTTATATGCATGTCATTTATCTATTCTCATTCATATTTCCAACCATCCATAAAAGCATTCTAAGAATTCATTTTTTTATTTTTTATTTTTCCATAAGAATTACTTTCCATCTCAAGAGTATCATCCATAAAGCCTGCACAAAGAAGTATTGAAGCATTGTGAATTGTTATTGTGAAGGTGTGCACACCTAGGTATTGCAGAGCTTGAAGAGCAAGGATATTTGATTCTCAAAGGATCAAACCCATCTATTAGCCACATTAAGTTAGATTTCCCAGCATTGAGTGGACAAGATTCATGGGAATTTGAATAACAATTTGAGAAACTGACAAGGTTAAGGAAAGAGAAAGAAGCCATAGTTTTACAAACCACTAGTTTGATCAAGCATCCAAAATGTTGGTTGCCATTTAGATGGTAGCTTATCCCAATGGTTTTTCAAATGTATATAAAAAAAGAACAAATCCCTTTTGTGAGTAAGAGAGAAACATATATAATATAATTTCTTTCTACTTTAATTGGCAGTACTCCCAAATAGTTTGGAACAACAACAAAGAAAAATGTGGTTGGAAACATGACCATAGCCCATGTTGAGAAGTAGCAACATAAGTTGCCCTTTACATCCACACATGCATGTGTATAAGGGAAATAAATAATAAAAACAAAATATTGCCATAAATAGGTGAGAGCTCGACAACCATCACAGGGAAGGATGATGCCCATTAAAACCAAGCTAAAGTAACTCATTGGTTGGTACTCTATGGTTTTAGTAGGCATGAAAAATAGCAACCAAATAGTAGATTATTATCACAGACACGTATATCAATGAGTATGGTACAAAGAAAGAGGAAACATTGTGATACAATAAAATGCAATGAGTCCAAAGATATTAACATGAGATAATGGTATACCTGGTTGAGGCTTCTAACTCAAACAATACTAAAAAACTCATTAATAAATACACTTGGAATCATTTAACCATAAATTGATGGTACAATTCTTAAAGGAGAGCACCTAGTAAATGTCCCCTCCATTCTAGTCGATCTCTCTTCCTTTCCAATATCACTACCACCTTTTGAATGATCTTACTATTCACCTCATAAACTAGTTTCCCCCTTGCAACAATGAACTGACATAATCAAAAGAGAGAGATGGTCTACATGCTCCACTAAGCACACTTTAATGCTCACAAATGCATAAGGAAACAAGAGATTATAGTGGTATGAAACAAAATTTTGAGTGATTCTTTCATTCCCAATGACTGCATTAAATAAATAATTTTATTTTAATTTTATAAATGATAATATTTACCACAAAATCCATATCACAATAAGAGGCCCAATTTATCCAATTAAGGGGGAAATGGGCTAAGTGGCATTATTAAATTTAGTCTTGACTCACTCTTGATAAATAAAAGGTTGGAAATGGTTCACTATGAAGATGAATATCCTTCAGAGCTAAATATTCAATTTACAAAAGTACTACATAATAAAAACACAATCACTTTAACAAAAGAAATGCTAGTTTTAGGTAGCTTGGACAGTTGTTCGCCCATATGTGATTAATTGGAAAATAATTAATCAACCTCTAAATATATATAATATAATAGTAATAATATTTGTATATAATATAGTGATAAACCTTCAGATCTAGTGTCACTCCTTGGAAAAGATGCTTTTGCAAACTTCCCCAACACACATCATTTACATACATCATCATGCTCTGTGCTCACCTCTGGAACACCTATCATTGTCTCAAGAAGCAATTTGAGTGCTACATGATGAATATGGCCCATCCTCATATGCCATAGCTCTCCAAGATCTCTAGGATTACAACTTCTCATGAGTGCCTTAGGAGTGTCAAACTGCAACCTGTAAAGACAACCACTCCTAACTCCAATAGCTATGGGTGATTTCCAATCCTTATGCTTAATCAACACATGTGTCCCTCTAAAGAGTACATTATACCCACTATCCTGAAGAACAAATACATAAGTCAAATTCATACCTAAGCTTGGCACATGTAACACATCATGAACTGGAATTATCTTTCCATTCTCCCTCTGAAACTAAATAGTCCCTTTCCCAACTAAGCACACTCAAATTGGTATATTATTACTAGTATATTAGAATATACTATTAAATAGGGTAATTCTTAATTTGTATAATGATTAGTTACTTAATATTAATAATAGATAATAATAATTAATATTTGTTGAGGAGTTAATTTGTAGTTAAATAGTATATTAATATTAATAATTATATGTATACTAATATATAATAGTTCATTGTATCTCCAATGAAGTATATTAATATTAAAAGGCAGTATGTATAAGCAATTAGTTAATAGTGTTAGAGCATTAAAATAATAATATACTTAACCAATATAATTTCACTCTGATTAATAATATTGCAGTCACTAATTATGGAACAGAAAGAAATTCACAACACAAAGAACACAATATTTTTGGACAAATTGTCCCTAGAAAAACCCTTAAGGGAAAACCAATTTTGCAAATGGAAAATATATTAACTTCAGAAAATCAAGAGATACAAAATTCCCTCTTATTGGCAGAATTCAAACAACCTCCTAAATTCTCCTGCTGATATTCCCCACTGCTATCCCCAACACTATCACTGCATCCTTGCTAACATTTTAAGACTATTTGCTATCACTGCAAACTCATTTGCCAACACTAAAAATGCTTCTACAACTTGTGTTCCTCTATTATATTTTGTTCTCCAAATGCCTCCCTTGACCCCCTTTTATACTACTTAACCAAGAGGTTTCTAGTTGGTTCTTGATCAAGACAACCTAACCAAGAAGTTTCTAGTTGCTTCTTGATTAAAATAACCTAACTAATAGGTTACTAGTGGCTTCTAGAAGGAGTTAATTAATTAACAAATATTTGTCGTAACTCTAACAATTATTTGCCAATTAATCACCTATGGACGAACAACTATCCAAGCTACCTAAAAATAACACTCCCTCAAGGCGAGGAAGTTGTTTTGCATGACACCCAACTTATCTCTGAAGAAGATGAATTTCGCCTTCCTAATATCTTAGTCAGAATGTCTACTACCTACTCCTCTATAGGTATGTATTGTAGCTGAACAACTCCCAAATCCTTCATCTCAAACTCTTCTGCAAGGTCCTTCTTGTAGTCTTCTATGAGCCCTAGTGAACTTGTAAGAAACAAGTCGTCCACATAAAGAACAAGAATGAGAATTGACGAGGCATGTTAATGTCTTAATTTTGATAGAGTTTTCATAGTTTGGACTTACTCTTTTTGCTTTGTCAAAAAAATACATTTGTGTAAATATCTTGTAAATAGTTTTCATAGAGACAACTAGAACTTACTAAACCTATGGGTAGTGTGTATGACATACTTTGCTTAATATTATACATAGAATACAGTATTTCATATAAATATCTTAAGCTATGTTCTAATATTTGAATAAGAGTAGGAATTTTATCTTGCATATATGTTCTAGATGGTTCTAACTTTCAGGAAAATGAAGAGCGACGCAAAGGGTGGTGATTACTACATTAAAGGAAGAGGATGATGGAGACCGATCATGGCAAGGACAACATAGTTTAGTTCCTATGGATAAGTCGTACCTGCAGAGGAGTTATTCTTCCAAAAAATCTAGGAGACACAAATTGCTATATTTCCCGCAAGTTGTTATTCTATTGCTTAGTAATAAATGTACTATGTCATGGTTGATCTTTTGCCTTCTTTTCTAGCGATGTTTGTTCAAGAATTTTATGTCATGTTTATAATAAGTATCCAATCCTCTATATAATGGATTTGGATCATCTTAGTAAGCTAATGAGAAAATAGACAATGTTGGTTTAAGATTCAAAAGTTACTCTTTGTCTATTCTTCATGAATTATTCAGTTGATGTAATCAAAGAAGGATTTTAATGAAAGAGTGATTTTGGAATACTTGTTGTGTTCATAGTTATTTGAAACCAACCAAGGGGGCCCACTTGGGAGGTGGATAGATTTAGGTAGAGTAGATTCATTCTTTGCAATTTCCTATTTTCAAGACAGATTTACTATATTAGTCCTGCAACATTGTTACTGTGAAAGTTTCTGCAACACTTGCAGAAAATGATCATGGTGGATGTTTTGAGTTGTTAACTAGTTTAGGTTCATTTTCCAAAGCTTTCTACAATTATTTGTTGTTGACCCAAGCATGTTTACTATTTTGTAATAGTAGTATAGATTCTTTTCATGTATTTTACTTTCCTGCAACATAGGTGTTAAGACTCTTTAAGGAACTTAGTGCACATATTGTGTTGACCCATTTCAAGTCCTACGTCCCTGGGTTGACAATTCAAGTGTATTTCATGATAGAATAGGTAGTCTTCATAATAGATATAGTATCCTTGAGAGAGACAATGGTGTGATTATCTTCATTTATTATGAAACTATACATTTTTGGTACCGTTGCCGAGATGGTGTCGAGCTAGGAACATCTTTTTGGGTCATAGTTTCTTTTAGTTAAGTTTTTTAAGAAATTTGCAGTCCTAAAAGTTTCTTCACAAGTGTGAAGAATTCAATTACATGCATCAAAGAGGAAGACAATGAGATGAATATGGCAAATTTCTTCCAAGGGAGTCTGTTAATTTGGATGAAGAAATTGAAGAAGAAGTTGAGCTGCCTTTTGAGGACGCAAACCTTGATTTTCTTGCAGGATCTTCCTCTAGAGTAGAAACCTTGGATACAAGCAATCTTCAGCCTTTTACTAAAATTTGGCCAGGTTTATTGATAGTTCTGGTCCAAATCCACCTATTGTTAACAATTTCATAACCAACGCTCCTTTTCAACATCAACCCCATAATCAAATACCTCTAGTAATGACACAACCTACTTTTCCATTTCCTCTCCCAAGCCTCATAACTAATGCTAATCTAAAAAATATACTCGCAATTGCTCTTCCAAAGTTTTATGGCCTTGTAATTGAGGATCTTGATACTTTCTTGTTTGGGTTTGACATACTCTGTTGTAGCTTTCACTATAACACTAATGCCCATAAGCTCAAGTTGTTTCCAACAACACTGAAAGAATCAACCTTATGATGGTTCATGTGTTTAGGAGCCAATGCAGCAGGTACCTGGGATGAAATGCAAACTTTGTTTCTGGAGAAATACAAAGAGTATTGCAAGGAGAATGATCCAAGAGGAGATGACATCTTTAGAATATCACAAAAGGAGGATGAAACATTGAAAGACTATGTTTCACATTTCTTGTATTCACTGCAAAAGAACTCCCAACATGTACTGGTGAAGGATTCATAGAAACTAGTCTTCTTGAGAGGGGTAAAAGATAATTGTCTAGAAGCACTAGACTTGATGGCTGGTAGTGATTTATATCAATCCTTTTGGGATGACCTCAAGAAAATCTATCTTAACTACTCAAGATCAACTATGAAGAAAGGTAGAGGATACTGGTCCATAACCGCTAAAGGGATCGGTCAGGGTATTTCAAAGCTTGAGATATCTAATCTACTCTCAGATTTCAAGTAGGACATCATAAATGATGTTGCTACACATCTTGACACAATGACTGCAAAGAAGAAGCATGTAGAAGCTGAATCACAATTGGTGAAGTGTTGTCCTCACTACCACAAATAGAAGCAAGATTGCTCATGTAAACTGGTAGCGAACCTGGAGAATCAACAATTGCCAACAGAGTACATGAAGATAGATGGGGACAACAATCAAGTGTTCTTCATTGCTTAATGTTGACCATGGGCTTCAAGACAAGGTACATGCCTCAAGATCCTTTACAATTTTTAAATCCTTACAATAGTCAATGGCAACACCAACACTATTAGAATCCTTCTCAATACTCCCAACCTTCCTGGAAAAACCAACAAAACAACTAGTGGCCTAACTAGTGGCAAAACTAGCAAAATAACCAATGGCAGAATCAACAGAATCAATGGCAACCATTGCAAGGAAATTGGTAGCCTAATAACCAATGGAGGGGGCCTCTACAATGGCCTAACCAAAATCCTGGTAACCCACAACTATAGCCTCCAGTCCAACAACCTGCAATAATGCCACCTCCTACATCAGATAATGCTAATCCTAAGCCGACCCAATTGCCTGCTCAGCCTCAGCCAAATCTAAAAAACAAGCAACAACAACAACAAATGTACACTACTGATACTCAATAGTGCCCTACATATTCACTAGGGGTATCTGATATCCATTTAAGATCGGGTATAACTTTGCCTACATCAGAATACCCTATTATCACAAAAGTTGTAGACACTCCTCTAACACCCCTTCAAGAAGTTACATTGTCAAATACCAACCAAACAATTGATGTACCTAGTAGGACTATTGACCATACCATCGTGAATCCTCCCTTTCCACATAGGCTAAATAAAGAGAAATCTATATCCCAAGAGGAAGAGACATTTGACATTATTGAAACATGCACATCCAAATTCCTCTGTTTCAAGCTATCAAGGATGTCCCTCTTTATGGAAAGGCTATTAAGGAATCATGCCCTAAAAAGCCAGGGCATAAGAAGAAAGATCCTCAAACAATCCACGTTGTTGAGCAATTAGTAGATATCATGTTAGGAAAGGTATTGATACCAAAGTATTCAGATCTTGGTAGTCCAGTAGTTAACCTGATCATAAATGGATAGGTTGTGAAAAATGCTTTAGTTGATCTAGGAGTAGCAATAGATGTGATGAGTAAAGATACAATACATAGGTTATGTATGGAAAGCTTAAGAACAACACCCACAGTGTTACAACTTGCAGATAGTTCAACTGTCACTCTAGATGGTCTCATAGAAGATGTGATAGTGACTTTAGATTCATGGGAATACCCTACTAATTTTCTTATCTTATCACCCAAAGTCAAACTTTCTGGCTATCTTGCCATATTAGGGAGACCTTGGTTAGCCACCACTGATGCTAAAATTAGTTTCAAATCAGGCAGTATAAAAATTTCAAATGGTGAAAACATAAGGAAGCTAGAGCTATATCCACTTGCCAAACCCCAACCAAACTTGGGAGAACCTATTTGGCTAGATTTAGGAGATGAAGAGGAAGAACTGAATTCTGTAGCTTAGCTTATGATGTTACATAGATAGTCCTTTCTAAAGTTGCAGGAGGAGGATTCAGTAATTCAAAGTATTCTTAATAATACTTGTGTGGTAGAAAAGGATGTATCTAACAGTTTTGTGTTGGAACTAACTACATATGAGGAATGTAATGAGAATTCTTTTATGCCCAAGGAGCCATACATTATCCATCAACTTTTACCATGTGAACTAGATACAAATCCAACCTCTAAAGCTGCTATGGTTGATCTCACAACTACTGTTGAGTTGTCAAAAAGTCATAATCTCCATGTCAATAACAAACTACCTCCAAAACAAATGAAACAGTTAACAGAGCTTTTTCAAAAACATGAAAAAGGCTTTTGCATGGGACTATGGGGATATGAAACGGTTAAGTCCTACATTATGTACTCATAGAATATATATCAATGAAGGGTGCCTGACACTCCATCAACCCTAGAGGAGGATTAATCCAACATTCAGAGAAATAGTTAAAATTGAATTACAAAAGTTGCTTGATGATGGTTTTATATACCATATATCTAATAGTAGATGGGTCTTACCTTTGGTTATAGTACCTAAAAAGGGAGGGAAATGGAAAATTTGTGTAGATTATAGAGAATTGAATAAGGCAACCAAGAAGGATCACTTTCCTTTACCCTTTATTAATCAAGTTCTAGACACTCTAGCTGGTAAGAAATATTTTTCTTTTCTTGATGGGTATAGTGGTTATAATCAGATAATTATAGCTCCAAAAGATTAGGATAAAACCACATTTACATGCCTAGGGGGTACTTTTGCACATTTTGTCTTCCCATATGGCCTGTGTAATGCTCCCGCGATATTTCGAAGAGCTATAATCAACATTTTTGTTGATATATCACATGACTGCATGGGAATATACATGGATGATTTCACAACGTTTGGAGTCACCATTGAAGAAGCCTTGATGAATCTTGAAAAGGTTCTTGTCTAATGTAAAGAACATAATCTATCACTCAATAGTGAGAAATGTTTCATGCTCATGCAGGAAGGAGTGATGTTTGGTCATTTTATATTAGTTGTAGGGATACAAGTGGACCCAGCTAAGATAGAGATAATTCTAACATTGCCCATACCTACAAAACCAAAGGATATAAGGCCTTTTTTAGGTCATGCTGGCTATTATAGGCATTTCATAAAAGATTTTAGTAAAATAGCTAGTCCTTTGTATACACTGTTGACTAAAGAAACTGAATTCGTTTGGACACCCACATGTAATGAATCCTTCCTGCAGCTTAAGAAACTCCTCACCACAACACCAGTTCTAAAGGGACTAGATTGGTCAATTCTATTTCATATCCATGCTGATGCATCGGAGTATGTTGTAGGTGTTGTATTAGGAAAAAAACCTGCTAACCTTGAAAATGCAATCTACTATATTAGTAAAAGCCTCCATGGTCCTGAACTAAACTACACAGTAACTGAGAAATAACTTTTAGTTGTAGTTTATGCATTGACCAAGTTCAAACATTATGTAACTAGATATCCTATTTTTGTTCATGCTGACCATTCAGCTATAAAGTACTTAATGAACAAACCTACTATAATTGGTAGATTGGCAAGATGGCTCTTGTTGTTGTAGGAGTTTAATATTACCATTGTTGATAAGCAAGGCAAGTCCAACGTAGTTTCTAATTATTTGTCTAGACTGCACATTGTTAATGAAGACCTGACTCCAACTGAAGATAGCTTTCCAAATGAACATTTTTTCCACATAGCAACTCATACACCATGGTATGCAGACATAGCAAACTATCTTGTTGTAAATAGAATGCCCCCACACATCTCTCACAAAGACAAGAGGAAGCTAACAAAGAAAAGTTTTCATTATTCATGGATAGATAACAATCTCTTCTATACTAGACCAAATCAGATCATGAGGAGATGTGTTAGGGAGGATGAGATATATCACATACTACATGCTTGTCATGACGAACCATGTGGAGTCCATTTTGTAGAAAAAAGAATAACTTTGAAGGTACTTACAACTGGATATTATTGGCCAACATTACATAAGGATGCAACAAATTATGCAACCAAGTGTGACAAATGCCAGAGGATGAGCCGACCAACCAAGTCAGATGAGATGCCACTCAATCCACATATTGTTGTAACACCCTTTGACAAGTGGGGTATGGACTTCATAGGTCCAAATGACTCACCATCAAATGGAAAAGCCTACATCTTAGTATACACAAATTATTTAACTAAATGCGTGAAAGTCAGGGCAACGAAAAATGCAAGAGATGAGAAAGTATCTAAATTCTTATATGAGGAAATATTCACATGCTACGGAGTTCCCAAATAACTTGTCATAGATCAAGGAGCCCAGTTCACATCAACTTGATCACTGAAATTATGAAAGCATACAACATAAGGCACTAGAAATCTAGTCCTTATCACCCTAAGGAAAATGGGAAAGCAGAGGTCACCAACAGAGAAATTGAGGCCATTCTGACCAAGACAATATAAATACACATGAAGGATTGGAGAAGTAGGCTAACTGAAGCTATTTGGGCATACCGAACTACATGGAAGACAACAACTAGATTCACTCCATTTGAAATTGTGTATGGAAAAGTAATAATTTTTCCTATTAAATTTGAACATAAAACACTACGAACTGCTTTGGAATTGAACATCAGTCTTCCTGCAGCACAAGAAGAGAGAATTCTCCACTTGAACTCACTGGATGAAATGAGAAAGACAACTTTGGAAAGAAAAAATATCATTCAACAGTAGTGAAAGAAATGGCATGATGCACATATCAGTAATAAACAATTCCAAGTGGGAGATTGGGCTCTCCTATATGATTCTCATTTCAAAGAGAATCCAGGGAAGTTGCAGACTTAGTGGCTAGGGCCTTATGAAATTTAGTATGTATTTGACAATGGAGTAGTCCAGCTAACAACCATTGATCCTGTCCAGTTCAAATTGCTTGTAAATGGCCATAGGTTGCATCTATATCATAAACCATACACCAAAGATGAGTTTCTATAGTAGTTCCAACCAAACAGTTTACCAACTACTATGGACACCGTTCCTGCAGCCGTACCATGACAAACCTTCAATGAGCACTCATAATAAAACCTCATTTAATCTGAGGTCTATTCTTTCATTCATTTTTCTTTTTCTTCATATCAAATCATCTCATTTCTTTATCTATCACTCCACATCACCCACAAATTCTATTTTTACTGCTTTTAATAAAACATACCGTCAAGACCTTTTCTGCAGTCACCAAACTCTGCCACCTCATCAATTTACATGCAGGAGTACACCCTAAAATTTTTAGGTACAACATTTTTACTCTTTATTCATTTTTAGTGCATTGATTTTGATATTTATATATAATACTGCATTAAATGTATCGTATAAGGCTTAAGCTAGTTTCTCATTCCTATGCCAAAATTTTTAAGTGTGGACACTTGTCAAAATTTAGTGGGGGCCGAGAAAGTGTATTAATTTCCAAATGTCATCTCCACATCACCTTGTCATGTCCACATTATAGGTTGTACTTTGGCAGCAGTCTGATGTTAATTTTAAAAATCTTTTTGTATATGTTGTACATTTTCATTGCGATTTTGGGAAAGATCTCATGTGTTTAACATGACTGAAAAGGACTATGATTTATTATGAGAACACTTCTAGTTAAACCTTGATTTCCTTCATAATTAATTGCATCATTATTTTACATGAAAAACATAAGGAAGTCTTGTTAAGAGAATGTGGTATCGACATTTCTCAGAAAGATGAATTTGAAATTCTGAGAAGAGGGTATTTGCAGAAGTGTTAAAGGGGTAAAACTTATCAGGGTGGTGAGAATAGAGAAATTTGAGGTTAGGCATTTTGAATATGGGAGGATAGTTGCTGAGACATGAGCTAGTTGTTCATAGTATTCTACTTGTGGACATGGAAGCAATTTTCCGATTTAATGCCTGTGGATTGCTTGGCTACTTCCTACAGTTAATTGAGTTTAATGAAAAAGTAGCAATGGAGTTTAAGGACATTTGATGAAGGGGAAGACAAAGTATGGGGATTAAAAATAGTTTCTACTAAGGAGTGGATAACATAAGCCATGGGACTACCAGCTAATGGGGAGCATCTGAATGAACATGATGCCTGGTCATCGTGGGTGCAGTTCTCTCAATCGGGTGACCCTCTACTAGAAATTTTAAAGCGTTTAAAAAATTCTCTCTCTTAGCTTTGTATCTAGAATTGAAAACCCATATCATCAGGTATTTGACCTGTGAAGGTAGGATTTCAAACTTGCACGCTCACCATTTTAAGGTGCTCAGTTGTGTAAGACATAACATTCAAGTTAATGTCCCCAATTTCCTTTATATTATGTTGTGTATTAGCACTGAAGAAACTCAGAAAGGAAATGCAAATTCTATTTCTTATCATGCCCTCATCAAAATTTTAGTTGAAAGGTCTCTTAGGGATTCCTCCCTTGTATCATGAGCAAAATTTGTTGAATTTAAAACCTTATAGCCTCAAGCAAACCCTGTTCTACAAAACTTAGGGAATGAGGAAGAAATTGTAGAGCCTAGTCAGAATCTAGCTGAAATAGAAAAATAACCAGCATTACCCTCTCCTGATAAACTTGTTCAGCCTATTTCAGAGGGTGATATAACTAACTCTTCAGAGACAAAGGCAAGCATAAGGTTGGTAAAGAGAGCCTTAACCTTGAAAAGGAAGCCCAAAACCCTTCTGTTAAAGTGACAAAGAGAAAAAGATTTGTTCCTACAACAACCACTCCTATAGCATCTACACCAGTAGCACCTAAACCAAAGTAGGCCCACAAAATAGTAGAAGTTAAAGAGGTTCTTGTACGTTGAAGCCCTCATATGCAAGGTCAAGTATCCCCAGTTTCCAATGAAAACCTAAATGCTTCAATCTCAAAATCTCATACAAAATTAGTGGTTGAGAATACTCTAGATGACTCTTTTGTATGATTAGAACCCCAAGATGTGGAAACAAATGAAAATGAGTCTATTAATGAAATGCCACATGGAAATCGGGAAATGTGTGAGTTGAACCTTGCTATTGTCTCAGAAAAAGCCCCTGAAAATTATCAACCTACTTCGACACCAATCTTCTAATATTTATATCATACCTTATAAATCCTCCTGGTATACCCATTACTTCTAGCAAGTTGTTAAGGAACAAAAGAAGAAATCTATGGCTCAAGAATTCCCTTCATCTACAATTCAATCTATATTATTTGGTCTATATAATCACTTCATTTTTCAAAAGGCCTTGTAGAGGCAAGAAAGAGACCAAATGCAAAAAGTAATATTTGACAAAGATGAGGAAATTGAGTCACTAAAAGAGCAACTTGAGAAACTGAAACAATGAATGAATAAGGCTTTATAGTTAGCTGACCAGGTAATGGCCTATAGGCCACCACCAAGGGTGTATTCCATTTATCTAAAGGAGCAACTTCTATTATTTCAACTAATAATGACAATAAGGGATGTTGATTGTGAATTTACAAAATGCTCAAGATTTCTACAATGTGTATCAGACTTTGCCTTCATGGCAGAAGAATTTGTTGTGTGAAATTTATTTACATAATTTCATAATTCCACACGAGATAGAGTGGAACCCTCTTCTTTACATAGGAGATGTTCACCTCAGGGCTTTATTGTCTTGTATGCACAATGAGACTAACTATGATAGGTAGTTAAATTCTTATAGAGATCTTGAGAAATCTAAACCATTGTCACTACGGGCTGAATCACACAAGCCTGATGACCTTCTAAGAGACTAGTTTAGACTAACCTATGGGAAACCGCAATTAGAAATCAGGAAGAAAGTGTTTGCAGAAAGAACAAAGGTTTATAGAGATTACTAGACACTTCCAAACTTTACACAACAAAGAGCTATTGTAGGGCTTAGGAATTGATGGAACCGACCGCCAAAAGCTTTAAAAAAGGTAGAGCCACATAGCCCTGTCAATTATGAGGCAATTGTTAATATGGTGGCCAAGTATATACAACTGGGAAGATAAATTAGAAAGGAACTATGGATGCCATTGACTTTTTAGCCTCCTACCCTTCTTTGGCCTCTTTGTGGTAATGTGTAATTTATCATACCTACTATAAGCCCTTTAATCAATGCACCAATTCCTGAATTGAGGCCGTATGGTCTATAAATGGAGACTAGGACACTAATCACTTCAATTCTACAATCAAATTGGTAATGTGTGAGGAAGGCGAGAAAACTGGGAGGGTTGAGTGTAACCGTACAACAAGAAACAACATCCATACGATGAGTCTGGAAGATGTAGTGTACGATGACTAGAAGTATGATACTCGTATAGTGTCTGATCGTACACTTGGAGCTAATGGCCATATGGTAAGATACCCATATCGGGTTTGGTCATACATTGAGACTAATGTCTGTACGGTGGAAACTAAAGGTCGTATGACAGGAATGTGAGGGGGTTTGTACAGTATGGCAGAATAAAATATGAAGTCGTATGTTGTATAGTGGGTGTTCGTATGGATTGAAAGGTGAATGCCATTAGGTTAGATGGACAAAAAATGAATTAAGTCTAGTTCGAATGGGTAGGTTGTGTAACCATGGTTTGTAGGTGGGAGGATGGAGAGAGAGAGACGTACACCAAAACCACTAATTGATATTATTAAATCAATGACAGACAATGTAAATTTCAAACACCAAATAATGCCCATACAAGTATGAAGAATATTCACCAATTGATAAGTATTTAGAAATAATAAGAGCACTCCAAGTTGCTAGATACAGACTGAGTTGAGCACCGACGGAATAGGGTGAGGGCTAAATCCCACCGAAACCGCACAAGCCAAATAGGGAAGATCTTTCACTTCCGAAATGGTGAACATCAGAGAACCTTAAACAAGAGTTCGTAGTACAAAGAAAATATAATCCAAGCATGCCTATAGACTACCTACGAGCTATGCTTAAATACCCATTGAGAAAAGCTTTTCGAGGGTGTACAAAGTTAGTCGATGACGACATAAACTACGAAAACAAAATAAGAATGGGTCTGAGATAAAATAAATCAATCAACCTGTTACAAAGATTAAATTATTATTTATTTTATAACAGGGACATTATAGTCCTCCCGTGCCAAAATTTGCTTGTCCTCAAACAAGTGCAATGCCGAGTGCTGGAGGATGTGCTCGCCTTCCCATGTTGTGTTGTCCAACAGTAGGTGTCGCTAACGTACCAAGTATTCCTTCACAATGCAGTTCCGTAAGACCCTTTCATGCACTTCGAGAATCTCAATAGGTTCCAAAATGAGCTTCCCTTCCTCGTTGAGAGGTGGAAGGTAGGTAGTGACGAAGAAGTTTTTGCCTATAGCCTCCTGTAGATAGGAAACATGGAAGACATTTTGAATGCGGCTACCCTCTGGAAGTTCTAGTTCATATGCTACCTCACCAACGTGACGGATCACGTGATAGGGACCATAAAAGCATGGCTTCAATTTCTCCTTATCTGTTCCTTTTAATGAAGACTATTGATATAGCTGAAGCCAGAGATAGACCAGATCTCCTACTTCAAAACTTCTCTCTATCTAGTGTCTATCAACGTACACCTTCTGTCAATTTTGTGCCTGTTGCAAGTTTTCTTTCAAGCTCCTCAGTATGTCTTGCCCTTCCTGAAGCCAATCCTTCACCCTTGGATGATGACTATCACCCATAACTGTGTCAATGAAGGAGAGGGGTTTGTGCTTGTACAGAGCTTTGAAAGGCGCCATCCCAATAAACATGTGATATGTTTTATTGTAGCAATACTCCCTGAGATGGATCCATTTGACCCACGTGTGTTGTTGTGCTGAGACGTAGTTTCGAAGGTAGCCTTTGAGCCATTGTTCACAATCTCAGTTTGGTCATCTTTCTGCAGGTGGTAACTCGTGCTCGATGATAATTTTGTCCCCACCATTCGAAACAATTATGTCCAAAAAATACTGATGAATTGTCCATCCTGGTTATTAACGATGTTTTGGGGTAACTCGTGCAGGTGAAAGAATTCTCTAAAAAATAGATCGACGACTTGTGCAACCTGAAGGTCTGAGGGAATGACAAAGAAGTGAGCATACTTTGTCAATCTATCAACCACCACGAAGATGTAGTCCCTTCCGTTCACCTTGGGAAGACCTGTTATGAAGTCCATGGATATACTTTCCCACTTATGTTCAAGAATAGGCAAAGGCTGTAGCAACCTGATGGGAAGAGTGTGTTCAGACTTGTTCTGTTGGAAAACCATACATTCTCTTACATGTTGCAACACATCCCCTTTCAATCCCTTCAATGAAAATATCTCCTGAATGCTTCTGTAAGTTTTAAGGAAGCCAAGGTGTCCAGCCAGAGGTGAGTTGTGTACTTCCTTCAGAATCTTCTGCTTCAGTTTGGATTCTGGCACCAGGTATATCCATTCTTTATAGTAGATGATATCATCCACCACTCTATACCGATCATCGTGGGTGTAGCCATCCATTATTTCACAAGAAAATGTATTCTTAAAATATTCTACTAACAATTGTGCTTTCCAGTCCGCTGAGATCTGGTCTAGCGAGTAGATGGTGGGTTTTTTGGATAAAGCATCTACAAAAACATTGTTCTTCCCTTTTACATATTCAATGTCAAAATCAAAACACTGAACTTTGCTTACCCATTTTTCTTGTCGTTCATTCAAGTCTCACTACTCTAGGAAATATTTTAGACTGTTGTGATCCATACAGACGACGAACTTGGCACCTACTAGATACTATCAAAACTTGGTTAGTGCATGTACGATGGCCAACATTTCTTTATCATAAATGGAATACAGGCATTCTACTGGTGTAAGCTTCTTGCTCTCATAGGCGATGGGGTGTCTATCCTACATCAGAACTGCTCCAATGCCCTCCTCGAATGCATCACATTCCAAAATGAACGGTTGGGTGAAATCAGGCAGTGCAAGAACCAGGCAAGTGCTCGTGGCCTCTTTTAGCTTATCAAAGGTGAGTTGTGCTTCTTCGTTCCATTGAAAAGCCTTTTTCTTTGTCAGATCTATTAAAGGTGTGCTGAACTGAGAAAAACCTTTGATAAATCTCCCATAGTAACTACACAATCCAAAGAACCCTCACAAATCTGTGAGTGATTTTGGGGAAGGCTAGTCAAGGATAGCCTAAATCTTCTCCTAATGTACTTGAACCCCATATCTACTAACAACATACCCCAAGTACAATATCTTTGTCATACCAAACTCACATTTGGACTACTTGGCGAACATGGATTGTTCCTCCATGATACTCAAAACTTCATTCAGATGCTTCATGTGCTCCTCCCATGTCTTGCTATAAAAAAGAAGATAATCAAAGAATACCAATAGATACTTACGCAACTATTTGCTGAAGATACAGTTCATGCAGGATTGAAATGTAGCAGGTGTGTTGGTCAATCCGAACGACATGATTAGGAACTCATAGTATCTGTAGTGGCAGCAGAAAGCTATTTTCTCCACATCTTCTTCCCTCATTTAGATTTGATGGTATCCGGAAGAGAGATCTATTTTTGAAAAATAGACTGCTCCATGTAGTTCATCCAACAACTCATCTATCTGTGGGATGGGATACCTGTTCTTTATCATTCTTTTGTTCAGCGTGCGATAGTCCACACACATGCACATCATTCCATCCTTCTTTTTGATGAACACCATAGATGACGTGAACGGGCTAGAATTGGGACGGATCCATCCTTTGTCAAGCAATTCCTAAATCGTTTGTTTGATCTCATCCTTGAATTTCTTGGGGGTGAGGGTATGGTGTGGTTATGACTGGTTTTGCCCCTGATTCCAACTCGATTGTGTGTTCAAATCGCTGGTGGGGTGGTATGCTAGGAGAATATCCATGAAAAATTTTCATGCCTACTTAAGACATCCTAGAGTTCATCATCCTGTGGAGGTATTCGATGCCCCTTTAAAGGTTCTGCTAAGATAAAACAATGCGCAGCCCATGCAATGTCATCGTGCCACAAGATTGCCTCCATCTGATGCATGAAAACTTCCTTTGGCCCTTCATTTGCCATCCTTTAGAGGACGACCTTCTTTTCATCAACCACAAAAGTGAAGTCCATCCATTTGAAACTCTGAGTGTACTCATCAAGGGTCTCCATCCACTGTATGCCAAGAATGACTTCCATGTTAGCGAGGTCCACGATGAAAAAGTCCTCCATCACCGTGTGATTCACCATTGTGATGCTCAGCTGAAGAACAAGGTGCACGTAGGGCAGGAAGGTCCCTCTGGAAACCTTGACCTAAAAGCCTGCGTGTGCTTCCATAGAAAGATTTCTTCGCTTTACCAAGGATGAGTTTATAGAATTCAAAGTAGCTCCGCTATCCAACATCAGTGTAACCCTTTGTCCTTGAAGGGTATCTCGCACATGGAAAACTAGGCACCTACTTTGTTGCCTTCTTCCTTTCTAGGAAGTCACTAACATATTGACCATACTCGTGACATCCAAAGCACTTGACCTTAGAAAGGTCCTTCTTCTTCTTCTTCACACTTTGTGAATTTGATCCTTTGCTAGATCCCTTCTTTGCTTTCCCTTTCCCTGCTAGGGCAACGTTCTCCTTTTCTACCCCACTTTTTTGACTCTTGTTGGCCCCATTGACAAGACTTAGTCCTCTTAAGTGTAATCAATCCATAGTCTATCCCAACTCGGTAAGGTATCTCTTCCACTGATAACTTGAACAAAGACACTCCAATTTTTAGAAAACCCATTTAGGGCTATTCTCATTAGCTCATCGTCACTGGGACTATCTCCAACAGCTGCTAACTCATCCTTGAGAAGTTTAATCCTAGTGCGGTAACTTGTAACGTCTTCTCCCTAGTTCATCCGAGTATTGTTTAGCTTCTTTTTGAGAATCATCTTCCTGTTGGTGGTAGCATTCTGGTACATATTCAAAATGGTATCCCACATCTTCTTCATCATATCTAGTTCCGAGATATGTGGAAAAATATGATCCTTGACACTATCAAGGATAATTCTCCTCGCCTTGGCATCGTCCTTCTTATATGCTGTAACTTGTGTTGCATATGTTGGTATAGCCACAACATGAGTAACATAATCCTTGATACCATTTTCTTCCAGCAATAAAGAAATTCTGGCCTTCTAGACACCAAAATTTGAGGCACCATCTAATTTGTCTTGATCTCTCAAGCCAGTTGAAGCCATCTCAAGGGATTAAAACAATAATAAATCTAAAGAGATCAATCTAGGTTATATAAACCCTTAATTTCTTTCCTATGTCAAAAATCTTCTACCCTCAATAGTGCTCTGATACCATGTGAAAATTAACACTATTGTAGCCACTGATTATTAATCAATACTTAAGATAGGCCCCAAGTTTACAATGCATAACTAACTTATAATATAAAATAACATTATGCGGCCTTAGCCATAAGAACACATGTCATCCATTGATCCATATCTAACGGTGCACAAGATAACTCCCACATATTAGATCTCATAGAAATAATCTCCAATGTTTGCCCAGAAAATAAGAACACGTTACCAACAACCACCAAAAGAGCTCTAACTCCAACACGATCCATTCAATCCTTATATGCTCATAGGAAAAGTTCCACCAATATTCCTTGAACATAATCCCAATCACAGATAACATAAGACCCACAAAATCCAAGCTTGATGCTCTTGCATCAACAACATATAGGATTGCCAACTACCCCATGATGCTCCTACATCAAACACCCCAGGTATGAAAGGAATGTTCTTAGTAATAGGAAGAACATCTCCCAGTAACCCCAAACTAGTTCTTCACATACATCTCCTCCACCACATCAACTTGTACACTCTTCCCTTTGTTATATTTCTACAAGTCTTTTACAAGAAACTATATACTTGGTGTTTCACATTCTCTTTTAGTGCACCATTGGTCTATTTTCCATGCTAATCTATTACCCCTTGAGAACCCTTTAAGTCAACTCACCTATCAAAAATCAAGCTCCTCCTACCAAGATCCGCATTCTACAAAAGGAATCAGGGAGAACTTCTAGCCACCCTTCTTAATTGTAAACATATTATTGATACAATCATGTGCTACCTTGTGATCATACTACCAAGGTCTACCAAGTAATATGTGACAATTACTCATGTCCACAATATCCAACAACACTTGATCAATATATTGTCCAAACTGAAAATTAACAAGACACTTCTCCCTCACGTCTAAAGCATATTCATCTTGCTACTAACTAATCCTATAAGGACAAGGATGACTCACTCTCTTAAAACTAAGTTTCTAAATCATCTCCTCAACCACTAGGTTATCATTACTACCACCATCTATAATTACATTCCAACAATTGCTATTAGAGTAAAGCGTAAATTTAATTTAATTTATTAAATTATCTTTACTCCCTTCTTAAGATTTCACTTTATGCACTTTGCATTTTCATATAATAATTAATTAGTAATTATTAAATGTTATTTACCTCTTAGGGTTTCCCTTTTAGGTTTTTGATCTCCTTCTATAAGGATTGATCTTTTGTAATTATCTCATATTCTTTTCAATCTGATAATATAATTTGCATATTCTTAGAGCAAAACCCTTGCCTCTTCTTTGCTTTTTCTTCTCAGTGACATGTTCTTGTATGCGGGTATTCTTCGAGTCTTGTAGATTTGCATTGCTCAAATCCTTCATGGTATCAGAGTTGGATCTGTTGTAGCTTGTTCAGTGTTTGGAGAAAAAGAAGAACAAGGGTTTGACATAATAGATCTATTATTTTTTGGGTATTTTCTATAAAAATAGGGGTGTCTTTGATTTTTAGAGCACTTTGAGGCCAAACAGATCTCATAGTTGGATTAAGAAGGCATAAAAACCCTCATTTTCATATAATATTTGTTGATTTTGGACAATGTTGACTGGGGAGGAAAATATTTTTTTTGCATACCAAGGCCATACGACCTCTGACACATAATCCAAGGCACACAAATAAAAATAAAATTGCAAAAAAAATATCAAAAAACACATTTTTTTTGTCACCTGTGGTCTGTTTAGCCGTTGCAGTCAAGCTTAGTTGTAGCGGCCTCCGCCCCTGCGCCACTGCCACTCAGCTACCGCCTCACCTCACTGCCACCACCTCTGGAGCCTGCCACCCTGCCTCCACTCAGCCCACACTCAGCAAGAGAGCCACCCAGGAGATCAGTTTTTTTTTTTATAATAATAATTTATTTTTCAAGCCTTACATAGGCCCTAGCGGTCTTTTCGGTCTAACTCTAGCATACAAGGATATTTTTTCAATCCAAAAGAAGCACTAGAAAGATGATTCAAATATGGAGATGATGGTGCAGGTATTTTTTGAATTTTTTTATAGTTTAGCACTTTTTTTTCACTCAAAGTCAGATGATGTCTTCAATCTTCTAGGGGCATAACTTGGTCATTATAGCTCCATTTTTTGATCTAGAAAGATCTTCTTGAGCAATTTCCAAATTCTCTGTCATTTCATCGATGTTTTTTACCAAGTATTGTGATACACAACTGAAGTGTTTTTGTTCTATTCTTGTATACACATTCATTCTGCAAGATGGGGTTTGGTTTTTTGCATTGTGGGGGGTATTTTTTCTTTTTTTTTTTGTTATAACATCAACATATCAAAAAACTTCAAAATACTTTCTTAAAATAATGGCCAAGATTTCTTCTTGTCTAGTACTTCTAAACCCACACAACTATCACACATGGAAATCTCATATGCAATGAACTCTCCATGCAAAGGGTTTGCGGTCTTGTTTAGATACAATGCAACTAGTATTTTAAAGTCAAAATTAGATGTTAATTGAATATTAATTGAAAATTAGATGTTAATGCAAGGATTAATTGAATATTAATCAGCTTTAATTAATCAAAGGGCAAGGGTCGTAACCCTCTGCAACATTGGGCCATACTGTATTAAATCAACCAAATCAAGCGACCATCTCAATCCGCAGCAGCCAAGCACATAATTTTCGGCATATATAATACAGCCGGCGGCGTGCCTACCCTAACCACTGGTGATGAAGCCCAAAACACGGTGGGCTTCTTTATAGTGCAACCACAGGGTGGGGTATTTAACTTGCCTTTATGTTCCACAACCCACGAATGTGGGATTTTTGTATAAACTCAGACATCTTGACTCCAAATTAGGTGCAATTTTTTTTGAAATTGGGTAGAATTTTTTAGTGGTGCAGCTATTTTCTGGTTTTGGTGCACGAATTATTTAGAAATTGCATTTTTTGATGACTATACCTGGATAATCTTGCATTTTGCAACTTCAAACACTCCATACAGGCACATCTGGAGTCAAAAATAGGTTCCATTTTTTTTTGAAAGTGCATTATTTTTTGTCTACTTTCTAGATCTTCTATCAGATTGTAGGTGTGGATAAAATTGTCACTTTCAGCAATAGGACCTTTTTTTGCTTTGTATTGCTTTAGAATTGTAGCACATTGTAAAGTTCCAGATTTGTAATCCATATAGAGGTTGTAACAAGAAAAATCAGAAGTTCACAAAGGCCAAAATTGTCAAGTGGTCCATTGTAATTGCACTACTAATAAAGTGCCCAAAGCATCTCTTTTTGGGTGGGGGGGGGGGGGGGGGGGGGGTTTCTTGATTTGGTGAAAAGGGGGGGTGTTCTCGGTGTTGTGTTCTCTCTTTTCTGCACTTTTCTTTCATTTTCTGCATTATGGGCAACTTTAAGTTTCCTGAGTTAATTCCTCATAACTATGCTACATGGTCAATAAAAATGTGGTATCACTTAATGCATAATGGAGTTTTACAATATGTATATGGTACTCTTTCTAAACCAACAGGTGATAAGGCATTAGAAAGTGATATTTCAGCTTGGGTAGCAATGGATAGGAAAGCCCTAGGTGATATATGTTTGGGGGTTGAGGATAAGATTATGTATCAAATCAAGAAGTGTTCTACATCCAAGGAAGCTTAAGATACCCTTGAAAACCTTTATGGTAAAGTGTCTAAAGAGGATGTTTTCAAAATAGAAGATGAGCTTGTCTCCTTAGATCCTAAGTCATATGAATCAATCTAGGATTTCATCATTAAGGTGAATGAACTAAGGAGAAAGCTTACTGATTGTGGGAGTTCTATCAAAGATGACAGATTGATCTATCTCATACATAACAAGTTGTCATCAGAGTATTCCATATTTGTATCTTCTTTTAACACCTCAAAGACTACCTTAGAGTCTGTCTATAAGAAAGTCACTTTTGATGAATATGCTAAATTGTTGAATGATAAAGAAAGAAGTTGAAATCAATGGGGATTCTCAAATCACCTTAGTCTAAAGCATTGGTGGCCAATGAAGGTTCTCAACATTCAGTTGCACAATCTTCAAGTAAAGGAAAGGGTAAGAAGAAGTGGAAGAACAAATCAGAGGATGCAGAAAAGACAACACCACAATCCAATCAATAAGGCAACTCCTCAAATTCCAACAAGAAGGGGGACAACAATAAGGAGAAGAAGAAGTGCGCTTATTGCAAGAAATCGAGTCATGAAGAGCATGAGTGTTATCTCAAAAAGATTGATGAGTTGACCAACATCATGGAGAGACATAATGTTCCATTGCCTAATGCTTATAAGGATAAAGGGTCTTATTCAGATTCGAAGGGCAAAGGGCAAGCATTCATGGAAAATTCACAATCTTCAGAGGAATGGATATTTGACTCAGGTGCCTCTTATCTTCAAACGAGGATTTTTCTTCAATGAAGTAGTCCAAGGTAGCACACATCTTCATGGGAGACGATAGAAAAATGGAAGTTGAAGGGAAAGGAAACGTGGAGATGGAAAATGGAGAGTTTCAAGATGTTCTCTATGTTCCAAACCTAAGTTCAAATCTCCTATCAATCTACCAAATCACTCACCTTGGAGATGGGCATAGAGTTGAGTTCCTTCTAGACTCAGTCATGGTGCACACTCTTAAAGATGATTCCTTGGTTGTAGTGGAGAAAGTGAATCATAACAAGAGGTTGTACTCTTTATCCCATGTTGTGCCCAAGTCTCCTTCAAAGGCCTTGTTATCTCAATATAATTCAAATATGCAATTATGGCATGAGCGGTATGGTCATCTTGACAAGCACTACCTTCAACAACTTTGCACATACAGAATGGTCAAAGATCTACCTCAAATCAAATTTTCCAAAGGTGAATGTTCAACAGATTCAGTGGATATGCATCCAGAGGGGAAGTTACGGAGAGCGAAGTCTTCAAGAGCACAAGGTGTTCTATAGATGGTTCACATGGTATTACCAGGTCCTTTTGCATTCAGCCAGGATTGCTACATACTTACCTTTGTTGATGACATTTCAAGGTTCACTTGGGTTTACTTTCTTCATAATAAGAATGAAGTGTTGGACAAATTTCTAGCCTTCAAGACTCATGTAGAACAAAAATCCAGGAAAGCCATCAAAGTTCTCCAAATAGACAATGAAAGCATGTATGTGAATAGAATACTTATGGACTTTTGCAGACTCGAGGGCATTGATCTTCAGACTCCGCCAACATTTAGTCCGCATAAGACAGATGTTGCAACTTTGAGGATCCGAACTCTTAAGTCTATGGCAAGTTACATGATACATGCCAAGTCTCTAGATCCATCATTAGAAGTCAAAGAAATCTCTAGTGCCACTCACATTCTAAATCGTTCTCCTCATCCAACCTTAGATGGAAAAACTCCTTTTGAGGCATGGTGCAGCAGAAAACCTATTGTGACACACTTCAGAGTCTTTGGTTGTCCTGTATGGGCAAACATATCTTCTAGGGGTTGCAAAGCACAGTCACCTTAGCCTTTTACTTTCATTGGTTATGAAGACAATGTGAAGGCATATAGACTTCTAGATCTAGAGACACATCAAATTTTTGTGGAGAAGGATGTATACTTTGAGGAAAGTTCACCAAGCTTGTCCTCTACTCCTCTTTGCACATCATACAGTGTGGAAACTGATAGTGACACCAATGATAATGCTTCAATAGATTCAGACACGTGAGGTTCTATCAACAATTGTAGTGAGAGGTCACTACATCAGTTCAGTCCACATGCATACATCACCACAGTTATAGGTCCAATACAATAGGGTACATTCAGTCTTCCAGATACAAGTTCAGTGACAGATTTGGGAGACAGTATTGATGATCTGCCTCTTCTTCTTGATGCAGAATCACCTTCTTCAGTTGTTACGAGGGTTTCATTTGACTCTCTTGTTCATTCTCTACATGATCGATCCTCACAGGTTGAAGTGATTGTGGATACTTATGATCAGCAGTTGCACCAGGGTTCTTCATCAGTTGTAGAGGCAAACAGTTCTTTGAGGTAGGTTCTTCAGCCAGTTGAGCAAGTTTCAGAGACATCACTTGTCCTTGGGATTCTTTCCACACACAGCGAAAGCGTCTCATTTGTACCCTTGGCATTTCTTCCTAAGGGCAGGAACACCATTCTGCAGTCTTGGATCAGCTTCTTCATCGGAGCAGTCACTGTTCGACATTCTTCTTTTGAGGAGGGGGAGCCTATCTTGTCTCTCTACCTCTTCTCATCATTCTCTTATGTATATACTGGATGTATGTTGTAATGTGGGGGTCTTGATTACTCCATCCATCCATGCATCCCTATTTATCTCTCTTTTTGGAGGAGGGTTTTTCCCATGAGGTTTTCCCTCTTTCTCTGCTTTATGAGAGATTGCATATCATTATGTACATGGGTACTTAACATGACCTAGTAGTTGGGACCCATTCTGCATATCATCTTAGATTTCGTAAGCTTAAGGGCATTCCCCTAAGTTGCACTTAAGGGGGGTGTTGGTGTAAATAAGTATTTACTTTGTACACTTACTTAAGTTTACTTAGGTTAATGCATTATTTTATTATTTATTTTGGTGAGACACTTAGGAGTTTGTGTACTCTCATAGATGTACGCAACTCTAATTATGCACATGGTGTCTACAACATAGGAGTTCACATCATTCACTGAGTTGTCATGTTGACAACATAGTTATCCGTACTCCTTATTTAGCACATGTTGTCTACACCACTGATTTGTGTGCTACACAATTGTAGGCTTATCCTCACATCATCACACTTAATTTCGTGCTTAATGGAGGATAACCCATATTTGGTGGGCATGTGTCTGGTTGTATGACTTATCATGATGTTGATATCTATGCATTCTAGAAGCTCTCCTGAGGCCTTTATATATAGGCACTCCTAGTGTACTCTCAAGCTGTCATATTGAATGAATATCATCATTCTAATCATACTCTGTCTATTTTTGGTCTACTGTGTGCTTGTGTTGAGTTCTTTAGTTCTTGGGTGAATTATGGCCTAAGCCATATTCTTACAAAGCCCATTTGTTTTTTTATCTGTGTCCATCCTTCATACCATTTTTACTCCTAAGGCTTCATTTTTCCATTCCAAGTTTTTTATTTCCAAACCTCCTTGTTCCTTCGGTCTACATATATTCTACCACTTTATCAATGCTTATTTTTTCTCTTCTTTCATTCCCTTCCAAAAAAAGTTTCTTAATTTGGTATTTATTTTATTCAGGACTCCTTTTGGGAGAGGTAAGCATTACATTTGATATGTTTGGATAACTGTTAGTACTGATTTTATTTTGGTTACTCTTCCTGCTTTTGTTAACCATTTTTCTTTCCAATTTTCTATTCTTTGATCTATTTTTTTGAGAATCAATTTCCAGATTTTGTTCGATCTAGAGTTTTCCTCCATTTTAATCCCTAGGTACCTGCAAGGAAAGGTTCCTTTTTTTAACCCATTATTTGACAAATGTCCTTTTCTATATCTAGTTTCATGTTCATTAAAAAAATTTCTGATTTTTCTTTGTTGAATTCTTGACGTAATGCTTTCATGTAAGTTATTATTTGTTTAAAATTTCTTACTTCTTCTATGTTACTTTTGCTAGGTAGAATTGTATCGTCTGCAAATTGTTGATGTGTTATTTTAGGTACTCCTTTAGTGACTAAAACTCCTATTTTGGATTCTGACTGGGCTTTTTTTTATTGATCTTCCAAATACTTTTTCCATTATGATGAACATAAAAGAAGATATTGGATCTCCCTGTCTAATTTTGCATGAAGTGTTGAAATAACCTTCTGGTGTACCATTAATTAAAATTGAAATTTTAGGGCTTGAAATACAATTAAAGATAAGGTTGATATGTTGCTTAGAAAAACCAAAGGCCTCTAGTGATTTATGAAGAAACCTCTGGTCTACTTTATCATAAGATTTTTAAATATCTAATTCCATCAACATGCAGGCTTCTTTTCTCAATTGTACTAAGTGGATCAATTTGTGAATGGTGATTATTCCATCCAGGATTAAATGATTTGGGATAAAACCAGTTTTTTCTTCTGAGATTAATTTTGGGAGAACTTTTTTTAGTCTCCTAGCTAATGCCTTTGTTAGTATTTTGGAAATAGTATTGCAAAGAGCTATTAGGTGAAAGCTCCTTGGACTATCAAATTTCTTTTTCTTTGGTATTAGAGATATAAAGGTGTTATTGATTTCTACTAAGATTAAACTCGAATTTCTTATAGCTTCAATAACACTCCATAAATCCTCCCCTATTATGTTCCAACACTTTTGGAAGAAGAAGACTTGGAAGCCATCTGGATTGAGGCTGAACATAGCAATTTTAATTTCTTCTAAGGTAAAAGCCTTGTTTAGAATATTGTTATCTTCTTTTGTTATGAGTTTAGGAATTGAAGTTAACATTTCCTTTTGTGCTAAAAGGTGCACACTTTCATAATTATTAAGGATATCTTAGAAGTGTTTTATAAAGTTTTCTGAGATTTGTAATAGACTTTCTATTAACATTTCATCTTTATTTATTGTTTTCGATATTATGTTAATATTTTTTTAATTTAACATGCTATTGTGAAAAAATTTAGTATTACGATCTCCAGTGGCTAACCATATTTCTCTTTATTTCTGCCTTTAGAATATTTCTTGGTTTGCTAGGGTATTTTCTTGTTTTGATAATATATCTTTTTCTTTGTTGTAGTTAATATTATCCATTCCATTTTTATTACTTCCTTACTAGATTTGTAAGTTCTTCTTAAAAATCTAATTTCTCTTTAAAAATTTTGTTGATCCATTTTAGGGTATTTTCTTTTATTAATTTTAATTTAGATACAAAACTGAACATTTTTTAACCCTCTACCTTGATTTGTTTCCACCAATTCTCAATATTCTGCATGAATGTTACATTTAGAAACCACATCTTCTCACATTTGAAAGGATTTCTTGTTGGTTTTTGTTGTACTTGGATCTCAAGTCTTACTGGAAAATGGTCTAATTCTACTATTGGAAGTATTTATGTTTTGAGAGCATAATTGATAATACTTAGATCTCCTTTTAGGAAAAATTTGTCCATTTTTTTCTTGCAATTTGGTCAGACTCCTTCCTTTTGTTATACCATGTGAACATTTCATTTGATGGAGGTAAGTCAATACATTTTTCTCGTGTAAACCATTCTTTGAATTCCTTCATTGATTGGGATGGATCTTGTGATAAATCTTTTTCTAAGAGATCTAAGATCACATTGAAGTTTCCTCCTATCCAATTATTCTTTGCAGAATTATTCATTAGGAACATGCTTATCTCCTTCCATACATTCTATTTATCTGATGGCTGGTTTGATCCATACACATTAATTATGATAAAATGTGTATCATTTTTATAGCCTTTAATCTTCCCTCACATCCATTTTTTGTGTGCTTTTATATTAGTATAATCCATTTTTCTAGGATTCCAAATGATGCTCGATCCCCCTGAAGCTCCTTCTAAATCAACCCATTCCAATTTCCAAAGTCCCAATTGTTTACTCAACCTTTTTCCCTCTTCATTATGTACTTGAGTTTCTTGAATTATTATTAGTTCTAATTTGAGAAGATTAAAATTGCATTTAAGCATACACTGTTTGTTAGGGGCATTTAGACCCCTAACATTCCAGGTTGTAATCTTGATTATTTTGTGGGAAGGATCTTCCCCTTCCTAGTCTTGATAATTTAATTAATTTTCCTTTGATCTTCCTTTTTACCAATTTTTTCTCTTAGTTCAATAAGGGTTTTTCTACCTCTCCTTTTTAATTGTCTATCATAACTTGGGTATGAAGTTCCTTCATGTAGTTGTTTTAATCCTAGATTATCTCTGAATTCATTTGCATTGTTGATGTTGTTTGTTATTGTCACATTTGTCTCTTCTTCCCCGTCATTCTCTAATTCCTTAATTATGAGATCAATTAAGTCCTTCTTGGTGTTATCTAGTTCCTTAATTTAAATTTTTTTCTCATGCTCTATTTCTACTTTTTGATCTCCTGTCGTAGTTCGAGTGAATCTATAATCCCAAATTCTTCCCAATGGCAAAAGTTATTTCTAATCTGGTCCTTTGAGTTCCTTTCTAAGATATATTCCTCTTCTCCCTCTTGCTTTCTTAGAAAGGTTTCAAATTCTATGGGGATATACAAATTGTTGGTGATCTCTAGTCCTAATTTCTTCATTAGACATGGGCTTCTTCTTTTTGGTTCAAAAGGATCCTTCCCATTTTTTGGTGTTTTCCAGAACTTGTGTATCTATTTTATTTTACCCCTTTTTTGAATTCTGATCTTTTTCCATCGTTATGATCCTATTGGTGGTATTTCTTCTCTCTCTCTCTCTCTCTCTCTCTCTCGCTCTCTCTCTCTCTCTCTCTCTCTCTCTCTCTCTCTCTGATTCCTTGACTGACTATCCTGAAATAGGTGTCCCAATGGTTGGAATTACAACTTCTTGCTCTATTATCATATTTTCGATGCATTTTGTTCATAGTTGTTTATGAATTCATTGTTCCAGATATTTTTAGTACCATTAAATATTATCTCTTCAAGAATTCCTTTTGGTTGGTTGTTCTTTTACTATCTTTTGACTATGTTTCCTAGTTTTCCTTTTTACTCTCTCTTTTCCTTTTATCCAAGCCAACTTTTTTTTGCCTTGACATGTTGCCTTCCTATATTTGAATCTCCCATCTTCTAATGAAATGTATGGGTCTTTTCTAAGATGAGGATCTAATCTTGCAAATCACTCTCTTTGAGGAGTTTTTCATGGACCAATATTTTAAGATCTCTTATGTTATCTCTAACTTCCTCCTTTTACATAGTTTCAATACTACAGTGTTCACAATTCCATATTCTTTCCAAACCAATTTCTTGTTGCCTAATTTTCATCAGTTCTTGTTCTTACTTTGTCTTCTAGTCCGAGCTCATTTATTATCTAAGTTGGAGTTGTTACTTTCAACTTTTCCTTATTTTTCCTTAATTCTATCACCATATTTGATTCCTTAATATCTTCCTTAATTTCTCCCTCTTCTAATTCTAATATCTTTGTATTACTTTGTTTAGACACATTCTTTCTAACAATTCCTGATAGAATTCTTTTTGTTATTTGTTGAGAGGTCTTCAGTGGCATTTCCTCTATTTTTTTCCAGGTGGTTAGCTTGGGAAATATCTGGTCTAGGGCAAAGGTTTTGTTTTTGATGATAAAGCTTCCTTCTTTGCTTTCTAATGTTATAAGTTTTCATATGTATTCTTCATAAAATTTATATTTTAATTTGTAAATTGATCTGTTGGTTATAATCTTGATTAGATCTGTTGGTTGTTATTTTTTCTTTAAATTGATTAGAAATTTAATCTCATTTGAAGATTCATAATTTGTTTAAGGACTTATGAAATCTCCTATTGTAGATCCAATTTTTTGTAGGGTAAAGATATTTATCAGTTCTACAGGGATCTCTCTAATTTCTACACAAGTAGGTAGAGGAATGTCCTTTAAATTTTTCCTATTGAAGTTAGGTCTCCACTCCAAAAAATTTACATTATATCCTTTGAAAAAACACAAAGATCATGACAGTAAACTATCCCCAATTTTTATATTTTTGCAGTGTAAATAAATTAAATGATTGGAGAGAGAAGTTGTACTTACTTGTTTACCACATAAGTTGTCTATCCATTTTACAAAATCCACTTTTTTGAAACTAGGGTCGTTCCAATAAGCAAAGACTCCTAGTTTCTCACATTCTTCCCATCTTTCAGAGTGTTTGTTGCTAATAATGATTGTATGAGGGCATTTTCTTTAGGTTTTTAGTTAAGAGTGAAGTGGATTTCCTGCAATTCAAATGGAGGGTTGAACAGGGTTAATGATTGGTATTGTTTTCTTGTCAAATTTAGGGTTTGGGCCTATGGAGATGTTATTTGCTTTCAATAGTTATGAGAGTTGGGAGATATGAGGAGAACCCTTCTTACTGTAGGTATAGTTAGTTTGTGTAAACTTAGGTGCTTGTATTTTTTTTTGCTTCAAAATTTTGAAGCTCTTTTTTTTGGAGCCTCCTGCTTTATTCCTGCTATCAAGTTGTAGATATGGTCGTTTATTCAAGATAGGGTTTTCTCTTTCTTGCTTTTATTATCTTGATCTCTAACCAATTACCTTCACCTTTTTATTGTTGTTTGTTGCTATCTATATCAAAAAAAAATGTTCTCTCTGATTGTTGGGGTTTGGAATATGAATGAAGATTATTTCGAGCATATTTTGTGAGCTCGAAGAAGTCTTATTGCTTCTCTAATCTCCTTTCTTGATTCAAATCAATCACCAACTTGTAGATATCTTCCTTATTTGTGCAGATCAAAACTATTTCCTATTCATCCGAGTCTAGATTTAGGGCTTCAAATTTATTCGATAAGCAGAGTGGATTCACATATTTTTTTCTTTTTGAAATACCCTTTTGTTTTTGTTTTCAATTGTTTTGGCAATGTTGACCTTTGTTTCTTTTTCCCAGCTTCACAAATCCAAGGCTGAGTCATTTTTTAAAATAATATCATATTGTATTATTGAATTGTACTTTTACATTAAATTTTTTAACATCTATTATAGTTTTTAAATAATTTAATTGTATATCATACAATATTATTGAACATATTTAATGAAATAATATATTAGTATACTATCATTATAATTAATATTTATTTTATAATTATCATTACAATTAACTTATCAAAATAAATTTAATTTTTAATTTTTACAATTGCATATCAGGAAAAAAAGAAAGAATTTTACAAGGATCCGAATGTCACTTAGTACGAAAGAAACCATCAACCTGAACTAAACTACCCAACCATATATAAGGAAAAAAAAATAGCCTTTAGGTTGTCACAAAGAGTTCAAGTAACTAGTACAAAGCTACAAAACATAAGTTTGGAACATCATTTTGGAGATCATTCCTCCTCCTCTTCATCACTGGAGGCTGAGGTAGTGAATCACATAGGGAAAGGACATAAAGAACATAGGTGGAGCATCTTTCTCTGATTAATGTCTTTTCCAGGCACCCCCCTCTTTGATCTTTTGGATTAGCTGCAATAAAGGAACATTATACTCATCCAAGAGGTTGCTCCTTTCCTTTTTCTTTATGGTGGTAAATTTGTAGTGAAGGTCTTTTTTAGTCAACAACTCTTTAACTTCTGCCATGAACTATCGGAATTAGTACTCTTCAAGCTTGAATATAGCAATTACCTACACAACAATGTCAGCAAATATGAGTCTCCTCAGATACTTAGTAAGGTTTCTATCTTTATCTTGAAAAAGGTTATTATTCCTAAGCTTCCAAAGAGACCAGAGTATAAATGAAGAAAGGATAGTAAAAAACACATTAAGACTTTTGCTGCTAAAACAAATTTTGCCATGAATAATATTATCAATAAAGAAATTAGGATCCAAAACATAACCAAATAGATTCCAAATATCGTGGGCAAAGGAGCATTGAAAGAAAACATGTATCATAGATTCAGGTTGCAAGAAGACATAATAGATATTGGTGTCCCCTCCTGGATTTTTAAAAGGCAATTTGTGCAGCAACATTCTCCAAAGAAAGTAGATATTTTTTGGTTCAATAGGTTGAGCCCAAAGATGGATAAGGATTTTTTGCCAATCGACGTGGGTAAGATAAAGATTCCAACAAGTACTTAGGTGGTCAAGGATGATAGTATTGGACGAAAGGATGGAGTAAATATATTTGGTCTTGACCAAGTGCAAGGGGGAAGAGTTAGGCCATCTCACGAGAATTGTACAAGAGTCTGGGGAGCAACATTCCATTTTGACTCTTGAAGCTTCAAGAGCACACTTGACCATACAAAAGGTTCTCCTTTGGGATTCCTGTAGTGAATATCTTGTTTTTAATTCCTGATAGTCCAAAAGACTCCCATCTGAAGGTCTTTATACCAGCTTTATTCCATTTCTTGGTTGAGCATCCTTGTAGCAAGGCTAGAGGCTTGAGTTTTTTTTTTCAGGTTCACCAAATGGAACTACTGCCACACTAGATGTTCCCAATTTCTTATATCTGAATGGTACCAAGCAAAGGCCTCCCCTTTTCCCAACTCTTCCAGAGTGATTTGAACACATTGGAGCCCGCCACCACTATTTTGCATTCCAAAGCAAGGAGGTCCAATGCATCCAAATTACTCCAAAATTTAGCTTCACATGGGTGCCCTTTGCTAAGATTATGCCTGATAAGGATTTTCCAAGGTTTATCTCCTTGTGTTTCTTTAGCAATCCATTTGACTACTAAGACTATGCCTTATGTTCTCAAGTCCTTCAATCCAAGCCCACCCAGTTCTTTTCTTTTTGTGCACCTATCCCACCTAACAACATGAGATTTACATGTTCCTTTTCCATTAGGCCAAAGGAAGTCTTGAATGATCTTTTGGAAAAATTCAAATTGACTAACATTGAAGAGCCAAGCTAAGGAGAAGAAAATTGAGTAAGAAAAGAGGACTTTTTGATTAACCTGTATTCTTCTAGCCATAAATAAATAGAATGAATTCCATTTGTCGATTTTATTACTTATTTTCTCTCTAATCCAATTCTACATGTCATTAATATTGGGGTTAATGGAAAATGGAATACCTAGATATTTCACAACATGATTGGTCCACCCTAGTTAATACCATATTTGTTGTACCAAGGAGGAGGATTTGAGTTCCACCCCACCAGGATAGATTTAGAGATGGATATTTTACTTCCTGAGGCTCCATGTAAAAAGTCTAGTTTAGTCATTAGGTGATTCATATTGGACTCTTCAAGGTGGAAAAGATTGGTAGTATCATCCACAAATTGGATATTAGAAATCTCAACCCTATTTGGTAGAGAGGGACCTGAAGCCTTAGGGGACAGAGAGTTATCTCTAAGTAGACAGTGTAAAGATTCTGCAGCTATCACAAATAATGTTGGGTTAAGTGCCATCCTTTCCTAATAGATCTTGATAGTTCAAAGCAATCTATTCTAACACCATTAACCTCTATAACAATATTAACGTCCTTCAAAAGAATGCCAAAAGCTTCTAGAAATCCAAGGGCTCTCAACATCAAAAAAATAAACCCCCATTCCATTCGGTCGTATGCCTTCTCATATCTATCAGTAACATCCCAATATCTTATCTTGAATACTTGGCTTAGTCCATGGTTTCCCAACAAGTTAGAAGATTCTCTAGGATATATCTACCTTCGATAAATCTTGTCTGTGTTTGGCTAATAATCTTAGGGAGAATAAGAACTATCCTAAAAGCCAAAATCTTAGCTAGGATTTTGAATGACACATTCAAGAGTGTAATCATTCTCCAATTTTTAATCAGAGTTTTGTCACCTCCCTTAGGGATTAGCTTAATGAGACCTACATTGATGTTCTGCCCCATAGATCCTTTCTCCAAAGTAAATAGGTATAGTTCTTGTAGGATGTGGCTAATCAATTTTGTGTTTATCTTGAAGAATTCTACTGGGAGTCCATATGGTCCTAGAGCTTTCTCTTTAATCAGAGTGGAGATGGCATCTTGGATCTCAACTAGAGAGATAGGAACTTCCAGCGGGGAAGCATCCAGTTCTGAAATTTTTTTAGGGATAATGGATTAAATCTTATCCCTTGCATTTTTCATATCATCCCCAACATCTTCTGAGGAGAAAAAGAGTTTATAGTATCTTGAATTTTTTTGGTTTGAAGTTTCATTAGGTCATGCTACAATGACAATCTGAGAAGATCGTTGCATAGAATAGTTTAGTTCAAATTGTTCCCTGCAACTCTCAGCTGTTTTTTTTATGGAACCATACAAAAAAGGCAGGTGGTCAACAACTCCCCGTATAGAATTGTAGGCCATAAAAAATGCAACACTTTCTGCTTCTTAGCATAACCCCTATAGAACTATAGGCTAGTCTCAACAACTTGAGGGTTGGAGGGTTGACTCTGAAGAGAGGCCTCAGCTGATTGAAAAGAGTTAACCAAGGAGAGTTCCAAGGCTCTGCTATCCTTGGATTTTTTTTGTCAACAATTTTGAACAATTTCTGCCTAGTGTTAATAGTTTGGTTCCATCTCATGATGGGGTCCTCATGCTTGCAAATGTTAGAGTTGTACCATTATACAATCTTGTTGCTACAAGGACATCTTGGACTTGCACTAATGAGGCATTGATTACAAAGGCCTTGGGAGCTTTGAAATTGGATTGGGGGTAACCAAGTTTGAAGATCTCAACCAAAATAGGGTGATGATTAGAGAGAGAACATGGTAGGACTAGGATGTGATTATTGTCAGGAGGCTAACTTGTGATTATTGAGAGAGAACCAGAAGAGCTGTTCATTTTCTATCCATTCAAATTTTAGGCCATCTAACTTGTCTTGAGGTCTCTCCACCATATTGAAATCACTAGCAACATCCATGGGATATTGGGTAGAGAAGTTAACCATTGCCATTGAATTCTATGTAATTTTTCATTAGGGGCATAGACTAAGTAGATGCCAAACTCACAATTGTCAATCTTAAGAGAGACCCATGAAGCTCTCTTGCAGGGTGAGTTCCCCCACTTGCCAATTTTCTTCCTCTGTGTATGGTAGTACCCCCCTTCCCTTTTGGATGCTTGGTTAGGAAAGTAGCAACATCTTTCCATATGCATTTTACAGCAATTTCAAGGGCAAAGTCTACCGCCTTGACTTCTTGAATTAGGATGACATCAATATTTTTCATCCACTTTAGGAATCTCTTGACAATATACTTTTGGTCAAAGGATTCTAGACCTCTGACATTCCAAGATGCTAGTTTCAGTTTGTCCATAGGAATGATTATTTGTCAGTATCCATTAGGGTTTGAAACCCCTTGAAACATCCTGACATTTTAGTTCTAGCCATCTTGAAGCCCTTAGTATTTCCACTCAAATGGGGGGCCTCCCCCTTTTCCTCCTAACTACTTCTCCATTATCCATGATGTGAGGATCATTTTTCCTTGATTTTCTCTTATCTTTACTTGTTTTTGCATAGAAAAAAAAAGTGTCATCTTCCCCATTATCCTCTATTTTGGAGCATTTCCACAATCCAACCTCTGGAGTGACAATAGACTACAACTCTTCTGACAAGAAATTGTCCCCTTAAGGAGGCTGGAAGGAGCATGTCACACCACCATCAAGTTTAGAGATAACATTCCTGTTCTCACCAGGAAATAGGGTTTCAAAGGCGGCTGGGATAACAATGACAGTATAGTCATTAAGCCTTTCCAATCAATTAAGCAATCCATCTCATTGATAATAGGAACTTCACAAGCCAAACTCTTTGGATTCTCTGGTCCACGCTCAACACTAGGGGTAATTGACAAAGGTGATACAACCTCTTCTTTGCTCCAAGTTGGAATGGAGAAAAGCTTCACAATAGGGGAGGATGAGTCCTTGACAACATTTTTTGCCCTATGTTTTAGATAGTGCAAGACTAATTGTTGAGCATTCAATGGTCGAGAGAAGCCAAGAGGGGAATTTAGGTCAAGCCCAAAGTTGAAAGATTGGACTTTTGGCAAAGTTGAAAGGTCCTCTAAGGAGGTCTGTATTTTCAATAATATGGGGTCTATTTGACGGTTTAACAAACCAGTCTTTCAATGCATCCAAATTGGCTCTAAGCATGTCAATATCTTTCAACCATTGAGAAGCCTGAGGATCAAGGGAGATTTGGGTGGAATCTTTTGGGGCCTGGGTGATAATAGACTTGAGTTTAGGAGGCGATCTAGGGGGAGCCAAAGAAGGATGGTTCGTGGAATTTTTTTTGACAAGAAGATATGCCTTCATTTTATGTCCTTCCCTTCTACATAAATAACAGGAACCAAGCCCTTCCATGTAAGTAATATGGCACCAAACGAGTGAAATTTCATCATCAATGTAGATTTTTCCTGGGGCATCGATGTCAGGCAAGATGAAAACCAAAATTTTAATATCTGCATTGGGGATTAGGGTATTAGAACAATCAATCTTAAGGACCTTACCAAAAGGCTCAAGTAGTTGCGAAATGAAATTCCAAACATGGGGGGGGAGATTGCTAATTGTTATCCATCTTGGGCTGGCTAGGGCCAAAACTTCATCGTTGAATGAGTCGATAAACCCTGGCAATGCCCTAAATTCTGCATTACCTACTTTCCATAATTGTTTATCTACAACAACTTTTTGGGATTCAAGTTGCAGAATATCACAATAAACAATCCTCTCTATAACATTCGACAGAAGAAGTGGTGCCCTAACTTATGACCCCAAACTCTTTAAAAACAATCTTTTAGGAAATTTCTTGAAGGTAAATTAATAGGATCCATTGCGGCAAAGAATATAGTAGTGTTCTTTAATCTATTATTTTCCTTAACTCCATTTTCATTTGGTTGTTAGGTTTAATAACAAGGTAGGGTAAAGAAGTATCCTTACATCCATCTCCATTTCAGGTAGGTTGAAGGGTCGAGTTCAAGTCATCTCTAATGAACTTTGCATAAACTGGGACATGTTGGATTCGTTGAAGTGCTTGTTTGGAAAAGACTACTCCTCCCCCAACCTAGTTTGTTGCGCCTCTTTGTGTTTTCCATGACAAGCAACATCACAGTTGTAAGAAGTGGAGTGATTGAGAGAAACGGTATGGTTGGCACTTGAATTTGCAAGGGACTTGGCATTATGGTGATTAAATGTCGTTGAAATTAATTACCTGAGGCGGTTTGCTTTCTCAACTCTTGGAGAAGTTGAGATCATTAATTGGTGGTACAAGGGAAATTAATGAGAGCTCTACAATCATTGGGTTGTAGAGCCCTCTCCCTCCAACTTTTTTTCCTACTCTTTTCAATTTTTTAATTATACAAATAGTATTATATTATAAATAAAAATTAATATTATTATATTATAATTAAAAATTATAACAAATTAAAATTAATTCATTTAAAATTTAATAATAAATATAATTAAATTTATAAATATAATTAAAATTAAGAGGCAAGTATTAAGCTATTCTATGACACTTTTTTATATTTAAAATTAAAGAAGAACAAATAATACGGAAGAAAAATTTATTTTATGTTTCAAAATTCTATACATATTTACCTAAATCAATGTGGCCTTTTAAATCATTCTTTCTATTCTTTTTGTATCAACTCCTCATTTTAGGGATATCTTAAATGGGCTATTGAAAAGGAAAATAAAAGAGCATGCATTTGTTTTAAGCACTTTACCTTATATCATTTGTGGATTATCTATTCTTAAAATAATAAATTAGAACACCGTGTTCCTACTCAATAGGGAAAGGGGAAATGGACTCCACCTCTCGTTGAACCACCCACTTTTCTCATTTACGTTACTTCTCTTTTTTTTGAAATATTAAGCATGGTTCTTAATTTTATTTTATTAGTATTTAGTTATGTTTGCTTGATTATATGTTATTGTTGTTTAAATTATATTTATGTTAACTTGATATTATTATTTAGTAATTATTATACTTAGATTTAAATTATTAGTTAAATTATGTGTGATATAGTGTTGGTAATGTAAACTTAGGACTCCACCTCTCGTTGAACCACCCACTTTTCTCATTTACGTTACTTTTTTTTTTAAATATTACGCATGGTTCTTAATTTTATTTTATTACTATTTAGTTATGTTTGCTTGATTATATGTTATTGTTGTTTAAATTATATTTATGTTATTAAATTATGTGTGATATAGTGTTGGTAATGTAAACTTAGGACTCCACCTCTCGTTGAACCACCCACTTTTTTCATTTACGTTACTTTTTTTTAAAATATTACGCATGGTTCTTAATTTTATTTTATTACTATTTAGTTATGTTTGCTTGATTATATGTTATTGTTGTTTAAATTATATTTATGTTAACTTGATATTATTATTTAGTAATTATTATACTTAGATTTAAATTATTAGTTAAATTATGTGTGATTATACTTAGGTTAACATAGGAAGTTGGTTTTGATGAAATATTATCTATTTTCCAATGAGATATTATGTCAGGTATTTGTATTATTCATATACAAAATATTCATTGATTAGATTGTTATGATATTCTCTTTTAATAATGGAGGCAGTATTTTCATTGGTAAGCAAATTTTACCATTAAACACATCCAATGACTTAAATTAAACTTTGAAAAACTATTTTTTGAAACCATGTGATTGAAATTTATGTGTTCCTTTATGTTTTTGTTTGCAATCTTGGGATATCTTTTTTGTGATGATTTTCTTTGTGAATTGATTATTGGCCAAATTAAGATGTACACTAAAGGCGTATGTTGGAATTTCTATATGATGATTTATTTGACCAGATGTCATGATATACTTTATGTTGCAAACTGGGATTTATGTTTATGAGATCTATTTTGTTGTGTGCATTTATGATGATTTAGGTTTGAGAACCAATATTATTTTTGAATTGCCTATCATAGAACCAAATTTGACCTTTTGTTGTTTTTGTAGTTTCAAACAATTGTGGTTTGTGATCTTCTAAGTGCGCGTCTATGAGAGTGGCTTACAATAGGGGTTTGGGACTCGAAGTGGTCAATATCAAGGTTACCCATTGTAAGTTGAGTAACAAGTGATAAAATCATAATTAAAGTCTTGCCTTAATCATGTCTTGAGATGAATTAAAAAGAAGTTGAAAATATTGTCTCACCCATGCCTTGAGTGCTTATGTAGGCTAATGATGAGAATAGTTTGTCATTGTGCTTTTGACATTTGGCACTTGGTTTGGAATTGGACGTTCTTTCAATGAATGTATTTCTTTGATTTTGATACTTGTCTTGTACTTAGTCTCTGGATGTTGACTTTGATATGTGAGATTGGTTTTGTTTGTCTTTTAGACTCTAGTAATCTTTCTTCATCACTAGTTTGTATACCCTTAAGCTAGATCTAGCTATCAAGATTCCTTGCCTAGGATTGATTTATGATTTGATTATCTTTGCGGATCAATCGTTATCTTCCCTGCACTATCAGTGGTCCCTAATTAGGTGGCCACGAAGTCAAGAAGTGGTGACTTCTTACCATTGTGGTCCCCCACAAATTGAGCTACACTATGAGAGTGGTCCTTGATTAGGTGGCCATGAAGTCAAGAAGTGGTGACTTCTTACCATTGTGTTTCCCCACAAATTGAGACATCATGGAGACTTCTACTCATTTGATGTATCTGTCTTTTATTTGAGATTCCACAAGATCTTGCATGGCATTTTGATGTACTCACATTTATTATTGTATACCCTACAACATATGAACTGGATGATGTTATCTAGATGTAATTTATCATATCAAATGATCTTATGTACGTTATTCTAAAATCTAAAATCATGTACATGTGATTTACTTATAATGTACTCACATTTATTATTGTATACCCTACAACATATGAACTGGATGATGTTATCTAGATGTAATTTATCATATCAAATGATCTTATGTACGTTATTCTAAAATCTAAAATCATGTACATGTGATTCACTTATAATTATGTACATTGTACTTAAAAGACTTGAAACTTCTTAAACATGACAAAATGAAAGAACCGTTGAAATCTATATTGTAATTAGATAAGTGTAATTTTCAATGTTTAGATTTTTTACTTCAACATTGTTAACTTAATGTCATTTAAACTTTCAAGAAAAAATTTGCGTTCCCGTACAAGGTGTTCAATATACACATATATACACTAAATTGTTGATAATGTCTAATAAATAATAATCATATGAAACCACCAATCTTCATACTAGCGTGTTTTCTTATAAAGAGATCCAATTAGACTATATACCGATACTAACTATATTGCATTGCCGATTAGTATTAACAACCGTGTTTTATGAACGGGTGATGTCCATCATCACCGATCATATGGCAGTTGTCGTAACTGTGATTGGTGATGCCAATAGAGATTGAAAGTCGTTAGAGGCAAACCCCCAATGTGTATCGATACATCTGTGTAAAATACAAATCGTAACAATAACGACTGCTTTAATAAGATCGGTGCATTTGTTATGATTGAAAGGGCACGCCCAATATATGGAAATGGCCCTGCGTGGATAAAAACCACGTAGAATCACGCCCCACATGAGACGCGACTCCTCTTTTCTATATAAATATATTAAGACCTCTGCATATGAAAAAATATTTACAACACACAATATTAGTACATCTGCAATGATCTACATTCTAAGGCTGTTTTTATTGAAAAGTAAATTTTAGATTATATTTTCTCTATATCACAGTGAATATATTAATATAAATCTGTAAAGAGAAAACTCGTGTCAGTGGAAATATAACACAGTAAATAAAATATAAAATTCAGAAGGTATTATATCTGAACTAATTTCCTTAACAGAACAGAAATAAAAGTACTATTAAAGCATATACAAGATTCCCTATATAAGGAAATTCCCACGAAGAAGTTCAAAGATGCCACCCTTCATACAATTTACTACTCACATGTATATTTCTTCAGTAATGACCATAATCCCTGATGATTTTCATTGACAGATGCTTCCATTTATACTCTTCAATATAATCAGATTTAGACTTTTAGTTAACCTCTTTAATAATCCCCTTTAGTTATCCCAGAGTTAACCTCTTTAATAATCTGAGAGGATGTTATAACGTATTCCACAAGCTAACCAATCAACCCAATTCAGGCATCTCAGCCCCTGCCAAATGAGTTTCGCGAGCAAATCAGCTACTCCATAACCTCGTATACATTGTGGATCGTACTAGTGTGGTCCTAGGCACATAGAATTCAACCCTGATTGTATTGTAACATCTTGATCTAACGCAACTTAACTGAATCAGGATAGGGTAACAAATGGACTCATTAAAGAAGCTAATCATTTGAGCCCTCAAAAGACCAGAGTTTCATGCATCAAAAGAAGCTACTCAACAATCTCAAAAATCAGAATATCATGGCCCTAGGCATAAACCACTAGAGCCACATTGTATCCTAGCGTTCAGCCATTTTTACATTAGCTTTCCTCCAAAGCATGATAGGTTAACAGAAGTGGTAGGAAGACTACCAAAAATATTTGTACACTTCATTACATACTTGCAGCTCACCTTCGATGTATGATCCAAACAGGAGCTGATCTTCGATGATACACCACTCTAATTCCTAATTGTCTTTAGCATGCTTGCCATTGATCAAGTTCCTACTACTTAATCTAAACATCAAATATCAAAACTGGAAAAGAAAGTCCTAAAATAAGTACCATGCATTTGCCAAAGGTAGTTACAATCGTAAATGAAACAAATGAAATGTAGTTGTTTGAGAGTGCTCTTGGAAATCTTCATGGACTCTTAATCATGTCTATTAATATAATGTGCTACCAAGGCCAAATTAGCCAAATTATTGCTGGCCTATAAATAATGAAAGCATTAGATATCTAACAGTTCATAGAACCATAAAGCAGCAATATATGTATTATATAACACTACTAAGCTTTTCGAGCAAGTCATGTGCATAACACTATTAAACTGGGTGAATTTATTGTAGGGTTTCACCTTGAAAGAATTTGTTCCCATAATGCCTAGATGATAACCATTAACAAAACATGTGAATTCAATTATCACGTCAGAATTTGTTCCCATAATAATGCCTAGATGATGAACATTAACAAAACAAGTGAAGTCATTGAATTGCAACTTTATTATGCATAAACAGATACAAGAATTCAAACAAACCCTATATTGGTATTGCCATATCCACGTGGCTTTGTTTTTCTTGAAATAACAAGTTCAATAATTTGAAATTTTATAGTTGCATGGCATAAATAATAAGACAAATATAAAGAATTTGTTTTATTGATGACAAACAAACACCATAGCCTTAATACGAGAATTTGTTTGAATAATTAGTCTGTAGCCTTATAATAAGGACTGAAGAATATCATCAACCGCAACTTAGTAATTTTATATAGATCATTTTTGTCAGACTTTCTTTTGTTAAATCCAGCAGTTCATGGCAGATAACAAAAAAGATGAAGTTGAAAAGAGAAATATATTTCAATTTAAACTTCAACTTCAAAACATAACCCAAAAAAATTGCCTCACGGAAATTATTATCACGGGTTACAACAAAAAAAGAAACTACAGTTATTTTGCAACAATCACAAACAGAAAAAAAAAGTCATGCCGCATGATACTTGAGAATCTGCAAGACTTTTCAAAATTTGTACCACCCCCACCCCACCAGTTAAATTGGATGGTATATCAACCCATCTAATCGTCTGCTTGCGGCAAAATTGTGTGCACACGTAAGCCAAACTGGTCATAGAGAGCTTAAATCCAAAATACAGATAACACACAGATCAGACCTTGCATTTACACATCAAAGTTCTAGTAACTGCAATGCTTCAAATAAGATGGTGAATGTAGCTGCAAGCATCATGAAAAGCACGCACACTCAATCCAATGGTCCAGAGTACACAAAGTATACATACCCATTGTACAAATAATTCATGTGACAGAAAACCAAAATAAATGCAAACCAATGCAACCAATTTCCTTCCGAAGATGCAAAAATGCAACTGGGAAACTTTTATTCAGAAGGTAAAAGAACTTGTACAATACAATGGAATAAGACTCGACCCAGGATGTGAGCAATTCATTACATCACTTAGACTGGGTTCATGAATAAGGAGGGTAAAGTTACCTGCAAAATATGATAAAGGTGTTAGGCTCACTTTGCCAGTATTTAAACAAAAGCTTCCTTTAGAAAAAACAATCAATGCAGAATTCAAATGAAGCAGTCTCTTCTTGCAGAGATTTTAACTCTTCAGAAGAACACACACATCGAACAACAGGAATTTTGTATGGACTTCAAAAAGAATTGAGAATGTTTAACAATGATCCAAAAACACAACAAGAGATCTCAACATGCTAGCAGAGTCTTGCCGTTTAAAACTGTAAGAGTTAACACTGCATTCCACGTAATATTTCCCATGGAACCTCATCTTCCCACCTTTTTCCTTTCGTTCTTTAGAATTGGGGATAATTTTGTCCATTTTTTAACTTATCTCAGTGATGCTCTGCTCTTCTGCTTGAAGTGTTGTTAAACTTCATAAGAAAAAACTCTACACTTTCAATTCATCTTCAAGTTCAACGTTGTTCTACATAAGTTGTGGAGAAAATGGAATAGATAAGCTTATGTAAATTGAAGTCGGATTGCTTTTTTTACCAATGCATATAAAGATTGAATTTTAGAAGGAAAGTAGAGTATCATTTTTCTTTTATATTTTTAATTAATGCTAGGGGATTTCAGAAATATGATTTGAAACTTATTTTAATTAAATTTAATATAAATACATACATGCATGCATACATACATACATACATATAATACATACATACACACATATATGTACGAATATATACATATGTATATGTATATATATTTGTATATATACATACATACACACATATATGTATATATATTTGTATGTATGTGTGTATATATATTTGTATATATACATACATACACACGTGTGTGTGTCTATGTATGTATGTATAGATACAGACATCTTTTTTAAGGTGCTTATTACATCTTAGCACAACAGAAAAATTGATCCAGCTGCATACATATTCCAGAATCCAAATAATAAAACAATAAAACTCACTCAACCCGTGCTAAGTGACTTACCTCAAGATCCTGCACAAAAATAATGCAGACCAAGAAAAATGAGCAGAGTTCGCAAGAAATTTTACAAAAACATATCATAGCAGATATTTTTAAAAAGAAACGAGCCATAACCCAGTTAAATTGGTCTAGTTGCTGATTAGCTGGGTTGATTACAAATTCCTGTAGAACTGTCATCAGATTAGGTACAATTAAACAAACAATCAGCTGCTCCCAGCTAGCTGGATCAAATACAGTTTTCCAAGGTGATAAAATTGCATATGCAGATGCTCCAATTGTATGGCAGTTATGAAGTGCATTCCCCAACTTATAATGAATGGTTGGATATAAAGGCTCCATATGCTGGCCCAACAATGGAAGCCAAGGATGTAACCATGCATGTATTGGCACAATCTCCCTACAAGGATCCCAAGTATCTACTGCTGCTGTTAATTTGGGCATCACTACATGATCTAGAATGTTACGAAGTACTGAAGCCAGTAGTAACTTCTCCTATGTCTCCAGAAAATGTAGCATAGGTTTAGGGTCCCTTAGCTCCCAGATATTTGTAGCAGCTATTCTCATTGCTGGAAGAATAACTTCAGTGAAGAGTTGAGTGTAAAGAGTTGAAGAAGCAAATTTTGCTTATGTGTAAATGCCATAATCATGAGGCTCATTCCCTTGCAGAAGCCTCTGCCACAATGACATTACCTCTAAACCATGCAAAGGATGTTGAAGTGGTTCCCAACCTTGAAACACTCTTATAAGCAATGGCAAATCAAATGCAGATGCAATACATGACAAATTGCACAACTTGTAGTCCTCATGATATTTGGACTGTAAATTCTCAAAGACACTTGCAAGTGATTCCAATGTCATAGTACCTACCGCAACACTTTCCTGGATTCTATCCAGTGCTCCCATAATATCCTCTATGTTGTCTAGCTGTTGTTTCTACCATGCAGTCTCTTTCTAAAGTTGCTTCTTCTCCTTCTGGTATATTGCTACAGACTCTCTCTCATGCCTTAAATTCTGATTAAACTTCAGAATATCTGCCTCTACCATATCTAAAATCAACTCCACATTGTGTTGTAACTCTGGCATAGGTGTGTGATCCTCAATAGCTTTCATTTCAGCATTCAAATTTTCAAGTTTCCTCTTCATTATGGGTCCGTTTGGCTGTGGGAATAGGAATAGCTATTCTGGAATAGAAAATGGCGATACATATTCCTATTCTCTGTTTGGTTCAGCCAAAATTTGATGGGGAATTAGCGGACCCAAAAATTTATATTTTCTAAAATAAATAAAACTGGAATATGAATATGTATTCCAATTCCACCTAATTGGGTGGAATTGCAAAGCCTCATCTTTAGGCCAAAATTGGAATACGTATTCCTATTTCATTTCGTATTCCAATTCTGATTTGGTGCATCCAAACAAAGAATTCAAAATTTTAAGAATTTACATATGCCTATTCCACTTGTATTCCCATTGCCAAACAGGCCCTATAAGTTTGGTTTATCAATGATTTCCTCCAGTTCGATTACGGGGCATCTCAACTAGCTGCTCCAATGATGCAATCACCCATCTATCTACAAATTGTGCAAGCACTTGTTGTTTTACAGAATCTAGATGGATGCTGACAGTTCCAAAGCCATAAACCTGAAGACCATTATGTGTGCGTCCCACTTTAGGGAAAAATTGGATGTCATGTTCTTGTGCATATGTTTCAATCACTTACTTCAAACTCAACTAAGGTGCACCCATGGAATAGAAAATGAAAACATTTTTCTAATTTCCTATTCCTATTCCAGCAACCATTCAAACTCAACTAAGGTGCACCCATGGAATAGAAAATGAAAACATTTTTCTAATTTCCTATTCCTATTCCAGCAACCAAACGGGCCCTTGCTGACAACACCCATTCATGTATGCACACATTCTCCCTCTTGGGCTTTTGAAATACATGATATGCATTGTACATGCATGCATATATACATATATACACATATATAATACATACATATACAAATACATACACATACATATATACATATATGTACATGTACCTACATATTACATGCATACATATATAGCACATGTACAAATTCATACACATACATATATACATATACATACACGTACATACATATATATATATATATATATATATATATGCATACATATATACATACATACATATATATACACATACATAGACAAACATATATATCCCCATATACATATATACACACATGTATATCCATTTTGTGCCTACCCTACGATTATGGCTTTCCATACATCAAGACCACAGTTCTTTGAGGCATCATGTTCAAAATGGTATACATGCATATATATACACATATAATAGAAAATGGAAAACATATTTCAAATTTCCTATTCCTATTCCAGCAACCAAACGGGCCCTTAAACAACACACATGTACGCATGCATTCTCTCTAAGCCTTTTGAAATACGTCATATGCATTGTGCATGCATGTTTGCACATGTATACCCATTTTGTGCCTACACTACAATTATGGCATTCCATGAGACCACATTTCTTTAAGGCATTTTGTTAAACATGATATGCATGCATGTATATCCATTTTGTGCCTACCCTACAATTATGGCATTCCATACATCAAGATAACATTTCTTTGAGGCATTATGTTAAAAATGGTATACATGCAAATATATATATATATATATATATATATATATATACTACACATACATACATACATAAACATACATACACATATATACATATCCATACACATACATACATACACACATATACATATCCATACACATACATACATACACACATATACATATACATACACACACATATGCGTACACATACATATACGCACATAATGTAATAAATGACTATATATGTATGTATGTATTCAGGAGTCAATAAATATTTTGTCTCTTGATGTGCCCTTATGATCTATGTCTCTGCAGTGATCTTTTTCAGTGGAGAAGGAAGAAAGAGAAAACGAAAAGAAAGGGTCTTGTATACAGTGTAGTACAAGTGGCTTACATTACAACCAACTTAGTGGCCAGCAGGAGGCTAGGTCAGTCAGTAGCAGGGGTAATAGTACTAACTATACCATACCATACTGTGTAAAGGCAGACTATACCATGATCATAAATAATAGATGATATAAATATTTAAATATATAAAAGAATTTATATTATATTATTCATAAACTAAATATATTTTGACAATAAATATTTTTCTTCAAACATAAAATGGAAGGCATTTTGACCAAACCCTCATAAAAAATTCACATGACAAGTAGGGATGACTGTCAAATTCCAGGCACGTCCACACCTTATTCCAACGCAATCATTTTAGCATAGGCAGTGAGAGTGCTGGCAAAGGTTGTGGAATTTAGCATTGCAGCTAGCAATTGCATTTGCTTGAATATAAACACACATACACACACAGACATGACATATACATGTGCATACATATATGTACATATCTATATATGTATGTATGCATGAAATTGAATGCACATGCATTTACATTGCTTTTTCTAACTTTTTAAAAAATTAACTAAGTCCTCTCCTCCGTATGGAAGTGCATTTTCGTGGCTGTATAGACATTGCCCATGTATATAGTATATAAATATATACATATATACAACATGCATGTCCATATACATATACATATAGATATACATGTTGGGGAATTTAACATTACAGCTGGCAATTGCATTTACTTGAATATATTATATAAACACACATGCATACAAACACATTATATATACATGTGCATATATATTAACATATATGTGTACATATCTATATATGTATGTATGCATGAAATTGAATGCACATGTACATAGTATATACATATATACAACATGCATGTCCATATACATACATTCATAGTACATACATACATACATACATATATGTGTGTGTGTGTGCGCGCATATTTGCGAGCAGTTTACATGCATGTTTGCTAATATAAAAAAGTCATATTATATTATTCAAAAATTAAATATTTTTGGACAACAAATATTTTTCTTAAATGAAAGGCATTGAAATGACCAAACCATCATAAAAAAAATTCATGACAGGTAGTGGTGACCCTCAACTTCTAGGCGTGTCCATAACTTCTTCCAAAGCTCTCATTTTGGCATAGGCAGCAAGGATGCTGGCACGGTTGTTGAATTCAGCTGTGCACCTGCCAAGAGCATTTGCTTGAATATAAACACACACATGCTATATAGGTAGATCTTAAAATATTGAAGTTCTAGAGCTACTAAATTCTTGCACTCAAAAGACAATTTTTGCAGTCTCTTAAAAGAAAAATTGGATGCCAGTTAAAATTGGTCTTTGGGCATGAGGTTAAGAATGTTGCAAACTGCCTGAAAGTTGTTTTCAGCAGTGAGAGATAGGTTTATTGGTGACAGCTGCAGCAAAATTTAGCATATCAGCTTAATATACCCACACATGTACACGCTTTGATGGTTGTCCATACGCTGCTCCAAAGCTTCCATGTTGGCACAAGTGGGCAAAATTCCAGGAAAGGTTGCAGAATTTGGCTTCCGAATGGCCTGGCAGGAAGGATCTTGTCAAAGGGTACATACAAGCATATATACGCATTGATGGATGCCCTAATACAATTCCAAATCTTCCATATTTGCACAAGTGGGGAAGATTCTAGCAAAGGTTGTTTTGAGGGAGGGTGGGGGACAACAAGGAGCATGTTTCCAGGATGTTTCCTAAAGGAAGAAAAATTGGGGACAGTAGGGGATGACAGTACTAAGTATTCAAATTATAATATCATATACGTGTGTATAAAATGTATGTATGTAAGTGTGTGTGTATGTAAGTGTAAGTAAGTACATATGTATGTATGTATGTTATCATGTCTATGCACATATAGACTAGCAATTGCATCTTTGTGTTAGATGGGTGTGCCAAAAAGGTGTAGTCGGAAACTGGCCTATTTTTGTACACATTTGTGCAGAGACTATACACTACACATCCACTTATGACTCAAATGAAACCTCAGATTAAGCAGATAATCAAGTCCCATTATCGACAGGCTCATGTTATGTTTCCACTAAATGGAGATGGATATGGATGTTGTACTTAGCTTCCATGTTTTGTTACACAAAATGCTAAGTTACCAGATTCTCTCCAGCAACCCTCAAAGTCTGGTTTGATTCTGTACAAAGTCTGGTCCTTGTCAAATTCTCTTTCAGAGCAACAAATTTGACGCAAGCGAATTTTGAAGAATTTGCTGCCCAGCAATCAAACCTAGACTGAATTTGGTCTCGATACATTTTTTTGACTTTTTTTTTTTTTGATGAATATTCCTTTTCTATTAATAAATTTTTAGACTTTTTATAAGTGTTATTTTTGCCTAATTTTCTATTCAATCCACTCAGGCCACTAAAAAGACCAAAAAAGACTGCTTACATGACATTTATGCATTTGTGAATGAAAATGAAAACTTGCTTATAGATGAAATCCAAATTGACAATAGGTGACATTGAAATTGACAATTATAAAGGAATGTCTTTTAAAATAGATATGATATCTTTGAATTCAAAGCTTAAAAATCCTGGTTAGAAATCCTCCAACCAATACAAAATAAAAATTCAAATAACTATAACTGCACTTATCTTTTGACAATTCCTTTCATTCTCAAACTGCACCCTTGATATGGAAATATGTTCCATGCATGTGACCAAGCAAGTTTATCATGTTGTATGTATGGCTAAATGATGCAATTAATATCCTACTGAACTTAAACATAGACATGGTGGTGTATTTTGCTACGTTGCTTTACTATTAGCATAGTGATGTATGAACTTATTTGTTGTTGCATATATCTACAAAAACATACATATTTAAAAAACACATATATTTTTGTAGGGATGAACCTGAAACGAATCCGAACAAACCCGCATCTGTACCAGAATCCGAACTAGCAACTTAGATTAAATGTGACAATTTGATGATTGCACCTGGCTCTACGTATTTTACTTTGAAATAGATAACAATGAGGCTGGGGATGGGAGTTGTCCTTAGCTTCCACATTTTACTTTTACTTCTATTTTTATTACACAACTGCCTAGGGCTTTCATACACACACAGATACATACGAACGCATACGAACGCATACATACCCCTCGCATACACATACAAATAGTGACAAATACAAACACACCCATAAAACCCTCAAAATTATACATGTATACATATATGAAAAGAAATTTAATTCCTTCATGAGTCATAATGGAACAATTTTTTTCATCCAGTGAATAGTAAACGATTGAAATGCTGTTATTTATAGTCCAAGCCAGGGCCAAAAAAATATAGGATAAATGCATGTTGCGAATTATAAATGGGAAAGGAGATGAATTTGTTTAGATACTGTCAAACTTCATAGCCTAAGTAAAGATTCACAAAGAAAATCCTTACCTGCCACTCGGGACCGCTGTGGCAGCAGTGCTCAGGGTTCCTATTATAAGCAGCACGACCATAACCCTAACAACACACAAAAATATGTGTTTGAATTGGTGTTCATTCTTGGAAAAAATAAAATCACATAAACCTAAATTTGAAATAAAAATTATCCACACATTTACTATAGTTTTTTTCAGAAGAGCATCTCAAAACTGAAACCGATAGTAAACACTGATTACACACAAAAAAAATGTCTCGATTACATGCACTATTACTAAAACATGAAGTCCCTAATTGAATATAGCATGTGAAACGACGTCCACTTAGAAAGCAAAATCCACCAGTGTAATAAGAAAAGGGTTGGCATTTAAGAAAGGGTTAACAGAACGAGCTTCCTCCAGCTAAACAGATAAAAGACAACGTAGGGTTAACAGCTAAATTGAGTCGTAATGAAAGAGTTTGAATTTAAAAAGCAAACATTGAAACAGCGAAACGTAGAAATACAAATATATCCCTCACATTTTGCGTTTCCTCCGGTGCTTGCTCTCCCGATCATTACCGGCCTCGTCAATCTGGTCCGAAAACGATGAATAAGAAATATCTAGTGTTAATAGGTGCAGACACATGCTACTTCTACTCGCATGCAAAATCCTGTACAACACATTAATGATGCACACTTCAGATGTCGCGCTCAGACAGGTGTTGGTCCATGCAATGGCTTCGAAATACCGCGTGTAAGCTCATAAAGGGTCATGGATTAGTGACATTAATGGGTGTACTTTAGTTTAATAGGTAAGGGTCCGTTTGGTTATGACACGAATTGGCTTTTTCAAAATCAGGATTTGAAAATTTTTGTTGGGTTCGTTTCAAAATTGGCAAAATGGAATTAGAATATTGGGCTTTCAATTTTGTCTCAAAATCAGGGTTTTTGACTTCCTACTTGCAAGTAAGAATTGAAAATCAAAATTTGGTTATGTTTTTTGAGGAGTGTAAAAATGTGTCTTCACATGCATCTTTGACTTCCTACTAGCAAGTAAGAATTGAAAATCAAAATTTGGTTATGTTTTTTGAGGAGTGTAAAAATGTGTCTTCACATGCATTTTTTGAGTGAAATAAAAGTTCAAGTAAAATTTCAAAAATAGGAATAAAGATTTGCAAAACATTGATTTGGCAAAACCAAGATTTGTAGAAACCCTAATTTCTACAATTCCGCAAACCAAATGGACTAATGAATTGATGGCATTATTGGTGTAGTTCTTAATTCTTGAGGATTAGATGAAAATTAACACTATTCTATAGAAATAATAATAATAATGAGGGGCGCAAGCGCCAAAGCTCATGTTTTAGTGTGGTGGGTTTTGGGTAAAAGTTGAGTGAAGTTGTACAATTTATTTATATAAATTATTATTATTATGCGAGAAATGAATACTATTATATTATATATTATAGTTTATAAATTTTGACATTAAATTAAATCAATAAAAATCTTCAAAATGATATATTGATAAGTGTAGAGGTCATTTAAAAGTTGAGCAAGGTTTGAACTCAATTATATTTATTTTAATATTTTTTAATGGACATCTCATGTTCAATCTAGTGTTTTTAGAAATTCTTATGAAAGGTTAATATTTTTAATTTGGTTGTCTTAAATATTGCAATATTATTTGGAACTGCGATTGAATGGCGAGCGTCGGGCATCTAAGATGCTTCTCGAGCTAGGGCATTTATGCCCTAGCTCTGTCTGGTTATTCCTAGTGCTGTGGAGGTGGGAGATTGGTGGTTGCAGGGTGTGGAGTGGGTGGCTCTTCCTACTAGGTCATGGAATAAGCCAGATTTTTAGTTGTTGAGCGTTGAGTCACACAGGTGGTGTATTTCGACTGTTGTTTATTCTATGCTGCGTGTGGAAAGTAAAGACTATGGTTTGTTGATCAGCTTGGCCGAGGCATTGGCTTGTTCTCCTTTGTGTGGAACGAGTGGATTGCTGGTGAGGTTTGGAATTGGGAGGAGAGTAGATTTAGGGTGGGGGAAGACCCCTTTTTCCCATTGTTTAGTAGTAAAAATGGAGGATGCCAAGGGTGGGATGGCTGTGAGTAGCCCCCAATTGGATTTTCAAGTGGCTTTAGGCCCTAAGGTTCCAAATCAAGGGATGAAGACCTTTGACAAGAACTTGTTTGTTTCGAAATCTGGAACTATTGATTTGGGGTTATTGAATGCCTCAAGGATTATAAAGACTAATGGATGTCTCGAGAGGTGCAAGGAGAGGCCAAAACTGGTTATTCGAGTTGAAATAATTGCTAAAGATGTGGAGTATTATTCGCAACATTCCTTACATTGTAAGTTTTTGAGGATGAGGGTCTCCTTGCAATTTTTGGAGGTTTGGGCTCGGAGGGCTTGGGAGCCAGAAGGGGAAATGGAGATAATTTTGTTGGCAAATAGCTATTTCATGGTTACTTTTAATTGCATAGCAGATCACAACCGGGTATTTGAGGGTGGCCCTTATTTCCATAATAAGGTCGGTTTGTTTATCAAACCATGGCATGTTGGTTTCAATCCTGTAGAGGAGCTTCCAAATTGTGTCCTGATGTGGGTTTGCTTGCCGAGATTCTCGGTGGAATGCTGTTGAGAGGATGTGCTGCACCTTTTGGCCTCAGTGCTTGGAAATCCTATAGGGACTTCATCCCAGACCTTGGGCAAAAAGGTAATGACTTTTGCATGCATTTGTGTTGAAATCGATCTAAGTAGGCCTTTACCAAATGCAATAGAGATGTGTGCGGGTTCTTATTCTTAGGTGCAGCATTTGGACTATGAAACTCTTCCATTTTGTTGTCGGTTGTGTCGAGAATATGGTCATTTACAGAGGCGATGCCCAAGAAACATGCCTATGGAATCCCAACCTTCACAACTTGTGAGCAACCCTCTTGAGACAGATAAAGGGAAGTGTACTTCTCCTGATGAGGTAAGTACTTCTGATGGATTTGCTCCAGTCAAGGCTCACAATCGGAAGAGGGGTCAAAAGAGGCCTTTTAAAGAAAGGCAAGATGACAATACCTTCAATAGATTTGAGATTTTGGATGAGCTTAGCCAGCAGGAAGTTAACCCAGGTTTACTCAATTTGGATTAAGGGCCGGTGGGCCTAACTTAAGAGGATCCAGTTCTTGATTCTTCAATGGAACCACTTGGGGATGATTGTTGGCAACTGGTAGCGGATCAGCAAAGGACGATTTTTGAAGTGCAAGAACCCTTGGCCATTGTTACTATAGCTGGAGTTTGATTCCTCGTCTATTGGGCAGAATAGTGGATCAGGCTTGGCAGCGAAGACTAAACCTCCTCCCAAATTGGGAATTTTGCAGAAAGACATCAAGAAGGGTGGGGCAGAGAAATTTGCTAAACCTAGCAGGAAAAAGGATATGGAAAAGATTAAATTAGCTGTTGAAAATTTGGTGGAGTCTGAGGCAGTTAAACCTCTAGATTCTATTTTTTCAGGCCCCTTGAAATGATTGTTTTATCATGGAATGTACGGGGCTTGAACAGCTACCCTAGACAAAAAGTGGTTCATGAGTTAGTTAGAAGACAAGGTCTTGATGTTGTTTTTTTACAGGAAACTAAGTTATCTATTGAGAGTATGCAAGGTTTGATGCCTAGGCTGTGGAGAAGTGGGGAGTGTCAGTGCATTGGAGCTCTAGGAGCTTTTGGGGGTTTGGCATGTTTATGGAATCCTCAAAAAATCTAACCTCTTTGATGGATTTCTTCTAAAACCTTTATGTTTATGATTGCTACTTGCCTAGAGATAGGGGATGTTATATTATTTTCCAATATTTATGCTCCTACTGATCTTTAGGGTAAACAAGTCTTGTAGTCTCACATAAGGTTGATCTGTAGCATGTTGTCTTTTCATCCTTGGATATTGGTTGGAGATTTCAATGCTATTTGTGAGTTAGCTGAGAAGCGCGACAGAACGAGAAGATTGGATCCTTCTGCACTGCTGTTTCAAGACAACATCAATGCCCTGAATCTTATGGATATCAAACTCAGCAATGGTCAGTTCTCCTAGAACAACTGACAGGTTGGAGAGTTTGGTATTGCAGAAAGGTTAGATCAATTTTTGGTCTCTTGTTACTGGGTTGGAGGAATGTGGACTTCTTGCTCAGAAATCTTGGATTGGAGAGGTTCAAGTTAGCTCAGGTGCTTCGAAAACCTAATTTTAGGTTCCAGATTATGTGGTTATGGGACTCATCTTTGTATGACTTGGTCTCTGAGTGGTGGAAGAAAGGTAGACCAGCCTATGGCACTTCAATGTACGTCTTTGCTAAGCTACTTCAATATGTTAAATTTGAGCTCAAATGGTAGAATTGTTTGCACTATGGGAATGTCTTCCATGAAAAGGCATTGGTCAAGGCAGATCTGGATAGTGTCACAAGAAGGATAAGGGAGGATGGGCTAACAGTTGAATTGCTTCAAGATGAGGCTTGGGCTATCAAATTGTTGGAAGAGTGGGAACTACGAGAGGAATTGTATTGGAAACAAAAGGCATGAATTGAGTGGCTTCAGGAAGGGTACAAAAGCACAACTTTCTTCTTCAACTCTATGAAAGCTAGGTGCCATGATAACTCTATCTCTAGACTAGTGAATGATAGGGGAGACCATCTTTCTTCCTTTTCAAAAATGTCTAGGGAGGCGGTGCAGTACTTTGAATCTCTCTTTTGAGAGGACTCGCAAGGGGGTTCTCTTGAGGAAGCGCAAATTCTTTCTTGTATCCCTTCTCTTGTGTCTAGAGATTTGAATCAATGGCTCATGAGGGATGTCATGCTTGAAGAGCTTGAAGGGGTTGTGTTTAATATGAAGAAAGGAAAAGCACTAGGTCTAAATGGCTTCCTAATTGAGGTTTTTCAAGAATTTTGGGATATCATCAAACTTAATCTTCTGGCAGTGGTTCATGCGTCTCAACATAATAGGCAGATGTTAAGGGCTCTAAATGCTACATTTCTTGCTCTTATTCCCAAGAATGAGGGGGCTGATAAGTTAAGCCAATTTTGGCCCATCTCTTTATACAATGTTATCTATAAAATTATTGCTAAAATTATTGTGGACAGGTTGAAGAAGGGGCTTGTAGATTTGATCTCTGAAGAGCAAAGTGGTTTTGTTGTGGGTAGGAAAATTTTGGATGAGATTGTAATTGCAATTGAGGTCATCCATTCTATGGCTAACTCAAATGAAAAAGCGATGTTTATCAAGCTAGACATGGCCAAGGCTTATGATAGAGTGAGATGGTCCTTCCTTTGGCAGATTTTAATTGTTGTTGGCTTTGCGGAAGAATGGATTCAGTGGGTTTGGAGCTGTGTAACTTTAGTTTCCTTTTCGGTGCTTATTAATGGGAGCCATTATGAGCTCTTTGGAGCTTCAAGGGGGCTTTGTCAGGGAGATCCTCTTTCCCCTTATTTGTTTATTCTTTTGGCCGAAGGCTTGGGGAGATGGATTAAATGGAATGTGGAGGATGGTTTCATTCAAGGTTGGAGATGGGGTGGCACCTTACCTGCGCAGACTCATTTGTAATTTGTGGATGATACTGCTTTGATGGGGATGGCTACAATGAGAGAGGCCTCTAATTTGCAAAGGGTCTTGGATGCTTACCTGGTTGCTTCTGGGCAGCAGATTAATGAAGGAAAATCTTCCATCTTTTTTAACACTCCAAGCCGTATTCAGCAAAGGATTGCTTGTACTCTAAGATTTCAAATTAGCAACCTCCCTTTGACTTATCTTGGTATTCCCATCTCAATGAGGAGACCTCCCAAGGAGTCTTGGTAGATAATTTTGGATAAGTTTTGGGTTAAATTTAATCATTGGACTCATCGTTGGCTTTCTTTTGTTGGTCGGGTCTAGTTGATTAAGTCAGTTGTGTAGGCTTTGTCCATTTATAGATGCATGCTCCAGGTTGCCCCTTTGGGCTTCCTTAAAGATCTTGATTCTGTAGTGAGATAATTTTTATGGATGGGTTGCTTGGAGTCTTCCAAATGGAGTTTGGTAAGATGGGATGTGGTCTGTAGCCCAAAACAATATGGTGGATTAGGACTGAGGCAGTCGGTTGTGACTAGGGAGGCTTTGGCTGCTAAACTATACTAGAGGTGGTGTAATGAGCGGGGTAAGAGCTGGGCCAAGGTTCTCTCCCAGAAGTATTTTCTAGGGATTCCTCAACTTGAAATTTCTACGTATCCCCTTGTTGGTAAGGGATATGCAATATGGGATACTCTTAAGAAAGGGGTTGTGCTTATTAAGGATGGATTATTCTAGATATATAAGAGGGGGTCGGAGGTCCAATTCTGCTCTGATTCTTGGGATGGTTTTCCTCCTATTATCTCTTAGTTTCCCAACTTAGTGACTCTCTGTCAGAGATTCCTAGAGGCTGGTTGGTCATAGGTGAGCAACTTTAAATCTTTTGTCCCTTGTGGTCAGTTGGTGTTGGCTAGTTGGAAGACCCCAGATGAGTGGCCAGTTGTAGGTTTGCAGGAGGAATGTGCTATGTTGTAGAACATCCTTTCTAGTAGAAGATGTTGCTCTCTTCGGGAAGATGATGTGCTTGCCTGGTCCTCCAATCCTAAGGGGATCTATACTGTAGCCTCGGGCTATAATAGGTTATTGTTTCAGAAGTTGGTTGGGCCTAAAACTTAGTGGTGGAAGAAGGTATGGAACAAGCTTTCTTGGTCAAAATGTAATTGTTTTGCTTGGATGTTGGCCTGGAGTAAGTGTTTGACTTGGGATAATTTTCGGAAGAGAGGTTTCCTCAGTTCTTCTATTTGTGTTATGTGTGGGGCTAGTGAGAAGGATCCTTCCCATTTGTTCTTTCATTGCTCCTTTGCCCTACAACTTTGGCATTTTTGGTGGGATGTCTGGTCAACGCCTTATGTTCATGCTTCTTCTTTGATTGAGTTTTGGCAGGGGATGGGTTGACCTCCTTTTGAGGCACCCTTTTTGCAGGAGGTATGGTTTGTGGGACCTATCTTCTTATTGTGGCAGATTTGGCTAGAATGTAATCGAAGGATTTTTTGAGGAGAAAAGAGACCAGTGCAACAAATTTGGCAGAGGTTTTTGGGTATGGTTCAAGAGATAGTGGGAGCCAAATGCGAAGTGGAATTCCCTTTGGGGAAAAGGGATATCGAGTTGGTGGAGAGATTGGGGATTATGGGCTCTTCGTTGGCCTTGTCTAGTGCTAAGAGAAGGTGTTGGGAGAAATAAAGAATTGATAGAAATGGCAAATGGCAACTTCCTCCTTATGGCGTTTTGAAGATCAATATTGATGGTTCTTCAAAGGGTGATCTAGGTTCGGTTGGTACTAGTGGGATAGGTAGGGATTCCCTAGGCTTAGTGATCTTCCTCTTTTCGATATATGAAGGAATACAGACCATCAACCTGGTGGAAGGGTTGGCTATTTTGGTTGCTCTTGAGAGAGCTCATGCTTTGGGGTGGCAGAGAATAGTTTGTGAATCTAATTTGTAGGTTTTGATCAATTTGCTTATTGAGCGAAAAGTGGCTAATATTAGTTGGTAGTTGGATAGGGTGGTGCAACAAATTTTACGGGTAAGCTCTTTGATGGAAATGGTGACATTTGTCCATATCCCAAGAGAATGGAATAGGGCAGCTGATTGTTTAGCAAAATGGGCTTTAGAGCATGCTGAGGGTTGGAGAATTGAGGAGTGGGAATTGGTTCCCGAGGAGATCTGCCTTGATTTAATGAATATTCTTGATGATGATAAGGCTGAGAATGGCGACAGTTGATGTTGATGGTCTATTGCTTTAGCTTTGACTTGGGACCTCAGTCCCTTGCTATTTTTGTAATGTTGTTTTCTGATCTTCAATAAAAATTTTACCCCTTTTATTCAAAAAAAATCGCAATATTTACTGGTATGATTTATTCTTGATTAAAAATTAAACACAATCTAATCTAGAAATCATACCAATAATTTCAATGGATTGTGAAAATTGATCTCTCTATTTATTACAATATTTGTTAGCTAAAAGTAACATATATAATTTGGGCCAACGACCTCTTGCTATTTTTAATGATAAAAAAATGCATATAATTTGCAAACAGAAATTGAAAAAGTATTAGATAATTGAAAGATTGTTTTTTACCATTAATTAAAATATTTAGTTCCTATTTACTTAGAATTAAATATGTTTAAAATCTATAACATATAGTATCTTAAATAAATTATATTTTAAATATGAATATACTAAAAACATAATTATCAATTATCTTTTTCATATAATGTGGTATAAAATATAATTATATAAATAATTTGATATTATTATTAATTTTAAAATATTAATTCATTTATTAAAAACAATAATTTATATTTATACAAAATACATAACTAAAATACATTATAATTTATTAAATTTTTGAAAAATAGTTGAAATCTTAAACTTGTAATTAAATAAATAATATAGAAATGATTGATTAATGAGAATGGACTAGTGTAGATTTTTTAGATTGTGTGTTAGAACATTAGTACACTGTTATTAATTTAAAAAATATTTTTTTCCTTGCAATTTTCTACAATGACCAATAACATTCTAAATAAATAGACATTTTCAATTTTAATAAATATATCAAAAATTTTAACTTCATAAATAATTAAAAACCTTTAAAGATTCTTTAAGATGATTGGTAGAATGAAGTTTTTAAATTATATTTTATAGAATTGAACTAAGTTTATATTGTAGCACATGTTAAACTTACACATTCATTTGTTTTTATTCGTCTCCATCCTTAGGAGACAATAGTTTTAGGTTGTCATTTTAGTATTAGTTTGTTCTCGAAAGTTGTGCAAAACATATTAAAACTATAGTCTTAAATACAATATTTGTATTAAAGTGATTTTTTTATCAACAAATTTCTAATTTGTCATTGGTTGTTTCAATTTTTTGTGGTACTCTTTTCTATTTGTTTTTTAAGGAATACTAGAACTTTTCTAGTGGAGATTCTTTAACGTGTAATCATGATTTACGACATTTTTGATTGGAGGATTTTCCATAGGATGCATATTCATTGGAGGATTTTTCGTAGGACACATATTTGCATTTGTTTATAACTAGGCAACAACTTCATAAACCAATGGCATATTCCTAGATCATGCCACAATGTTCATTTGTTTGTAGTAAAGCTCTCATTTACTTTTTGCTTATTGTGAATAGGTTGAATTGCATAGATGTTAGTTTTTGTTCATCACATTTTTAGAAAATAAAGTTTCTAAACTCATCTTCAATGTTGGCTCATAAATTTTAATTAAGCCATGATGATTGTGGTCTCTTCAATGCAAATTTTCAAACCCTAAAGTTGTAACCCACAGTAAAAACTACTACACTAGAAGAAGCCGCAGTACAAACCCTCCTAGCCAAAAGGTGTGAGAGATTAATATAGAAGGGAGTGATTCCAAGAATTCAGAGGCAAGAAATCCTTGTCATTTACTACACTTCTATATTTCTTTCATTGCAAGATCTACATATTTTAAATTTATATTTTTTTCTTTTGTTAGCTCAACCTATCTTGAGAAGAGATTAATGATATAAATGTTATTTTCATAGTTTCATAGTAAATTTAGATAATGAGATTCTACAGTGCCCTAATTAAATCTATTTTTGAATGTGGTATAAATGGTCTCTTATATTTATAGCCATTTTAGTGTGAGCAAACCCCTAAGATTAAGGGGACATGAATAAATTGGCTAGTTGTTTAAGAACGCCCACACTATGTTTCTCAGTTGCTTTGTCACTTAAGAGCACATCATAAGATTATTTTGATTATTCAAACAATTTGCAAATTATTTGGTATCCTTTATCAGGCTTGAGAGTGCGGGTATAAGAATTGAAATCCAATAGATTTAACAGTTCTTTAAGATAATGGAATCAATTTGCATTTATGTGTTGAACCAATCCTTTTAATTAAAGTCTTGACCAAGCATGTTTTCGGGTTTTGATGCCTTAATGTAGCCTTCACTCATGTAATCTTGACACAAGTCTCTCAAAAAGTGTAATCCATTTTCTATAAAGGTACATACCCTGCTAACCTTTGGTTACTAGCTCAAATTATTAGAGTGTATATCTATGAAATGTGGCAATTGACCACAATTGGTTGATATGGCTTGTAGTGAGATTATCTTGTATCTATATTCCTTTGTTAGTTAAAATGATTTCTTATTGCTTTAATAGTAAGTAAAATGATTTGAAATTTTGTATATTATTTTTTGGTGATTTGTTTGCTTGTGATTTTTTCTAGAATGGTAATGTTTTTCAAGAAAAATGGGCCCGAAACTACAAGAATAGATCAACTTCTTATGATAAAAAAATATCAATCCAATCAAAAGTTTGGCTAAATAAAAGTAAGAGAATTAAAGTTGTAGAGACACAGTGTAATGGAGATTATTTCTAGTTGTCCAAATTACATTACCATAGAGTGGTTTTGTATAGTATCGTGGACTTCTCATTACAAGGTAACTTATGCTTGTAATTCCTGGGAAAATATTGCACTTCTCATTACAATTGTAGCCTTTGTTTGTAATTTTTGGGAAAATATTATCACAAATCCATCGTTTTATAAGAATAGAAAGAAACTTGGTGTGAGCCAAAAATTGATTGAAAAGTATGTGCGTGCTAAAAAAGATTTCATAATAAAATTCTACAATCCTTTGCAAAAATCTTTGAAAACCTTGTGTCCCTTTCTCTTCGTCATACACCTTTTTTTCAATTTCCTAATGGGCTTTCTCAGTAGAGAAGAGATATTTTTTTGTTTATGGTTTCTTTCTAGTATAATCCACCTTTTCTCATTCAATAAGCGTATTTTCCATTTTTAAAAAAGAATTATTTTCCAGTTTAATCTCTCACTTTTCTATGATAGGAATCCTATTTATTTTCTCTTTATTAAGTTCCCAATAAAAAGACATCATTCTAATTTGCATAATCTCATGACAAATTTTATTTGGAAAAATCTATTTTTGGTCAACCTTAAATAATACTTTTTAAGGATAGATATGTTTTCATGTAGATAAGAAACTTTCAAATTATAATCAATTAGAGGATTAAACAAGAAGTGATTAATTTAATAGCTTATCTAATATAAGATTTAAATAAATAAGTGATTTTGAAAAATTAGAATAAATTCACATCAACCATTAAAATATATCAATATCCACACAAATCCAAATAACAAGTAATGACTAATAATATGTTCCAAGGAGATAGAAAAGCTAGATTGTTACATGCAAAGAATATTAATTTTCTAAGATTTATCTATTCAATCCTCGAGAAGTGGGGAGAGAAATAGACTCTCATCAATAGATGCCTTTATGAAGAACTGGATAATCTTTTCTTGTGGCATTGTCATTGTTCAGGCAATTTTTTAAGCGATCAAATATCTTAATCTTTGTAATAAATTAAAACATATAATTTGTTGATTTTTTTGTTAAAATTTTAAGTTATTTGAGTAAAGAGTAATGGAGGGTTTAAGTAAACAAGCATATGTCTAAGGAAAATCTTCAACTTTTATAATTGAGATATTTATGAAATATTTGAAAAGAAAACTCAACTTGCTAGTTCCTAACTTAATAACTAAAGACTAATGCTTTCACATGCCTCTATTCAATTAATTTGCATCTTGAAATATTTTATTTTTATTTTTTTAATCGGTAAATGACTGAAGCCTAGATTAATTATTGTTATTTGTTGCAATTAATTATTTTTATGTGTTAAGTAAATTTGAACCCAAGACCTCCCACATGAGAGGCTCACAAGTTACCGGTGTGTTGTAGGCTCTTGCCTATTTGTATCTTGAAATTTGTGACATAAAATTTTAACCTAAAATTTTAACTCATTTATTTAATAAAATAATTTTTATTTTTCTCATTGGCTACAGCCAAATTTTCTTGAAGTTTTTTTTCACATTTTTAAAAAACAATTTGATAAAAAGTTTTTATACCTCTATTACATTAAGCTAAATTCAAGGATTGATTTAATAATTATTAAACTTTTTAGTGACTACACCCCCTCAATGATTTTTTTAAAAAACATTTTAAGGGGCAATTGAAGCTAGATACATTGGTATCTATGATGTGCGGTAGCATATAACAGATGCAAATTCAGGCTTGAAACATTATCTAACATTTTTCCCATATGTCTAAATGTAGGAGTTTTGGAATGGAGCATGCTATTCATAGAATCATTTTTTATTAACAAAAATTAAAGTTTAAAAACAAATTCCTTAAAAAATCTTTTTTCTCATCATTTTTTTCATACTGGTTATTGACAAACTTGAAGTAGAGAAAAATAGAAAAATAAATTAGACGAATTTACAACAATCCCAAAGATCAATATTTTTTTAACCACAAAAGTGAAAGTAGATAGTATTAATTACAAGATTTGTGTATATGTTTGTAGCAACAAAACCAACTACAACTTCAAATGTTGAAACTGCAACCTATAACTAATGCAAGTATTCTATGTACCTTTAATCCAATTGGTTATTTAAAAGAAAATATATAATTAATACTAACATTTTTATGAAATCTTCTTAGAATAGATAAGTTCCATCAATTGATATATTTGTTTAAATAACTATTGAAATTATACATCCTAACAAACTAGTTCATTGAAATCCTCAAAGTTGGTGTGGGGGATGGATCTATGGTAGCAAATCAATAACTTATTCCAAAAAAATAGAATTAAATTGTGATGTAATAAAATATAGGCTCTAATTTGATGTCATAGATCTTTGATCATGTTATTATAGACTCCCCAACCTATAGTGGATTATAAGAATATTTTGCAATCGAAGAGAGATAAATAAAGAGTTTTGAAGATTCTGATAATCAAGCAAAAGATAAGAATTTTAAATTTCTTTGGTGCTTGGTTGCCTTATTTTCAAAGCATAAAATCAGTTAGTTTTAGTTTAAGAAACTAAATAATCTACATTTGGTTGCTTTTACTTAATTAGTTTTCTCATTTTGATGTATTTATCAATTTTGATTTGATGATAAGTTGTTTAAGTTACTTTATGAATCTCCGTGAATAATTGATAACATAGCTATGTAAACTTTTTTTTGCATTTTTCTTCAAATAACTTGAAATCAAGGCTTTGCAATTGCATAACATTTAAAATGTTTTCTAAAATCATTAATTTTGAGATTATTATAGTTAATGTTATGAATTCATATATCTTTATTTAAGTCTACTTGAAAAATTATTTTTTATTTTAATATATGTAAAATTGTAAGATAAATAATTTAAAATAAAAAATTATTATAATATTTATTTAATTAGCCTAATATTTTTGTACAAAGAAAAGCTAAATAGGCGATTTCCAAAATGTATAAAATTAAAACCTTTATAATATCTTGCACCTTAGCAATTCTTATCCTCTACATTTGTTAAAAATTTACAATGCTTGTAAACATATCTTCCGATTAAGTCGATAGGCTTATTGTGGGAGTTTTGCTCTTAGAAATTGTTCTTTTGATGGAAATGTTGTAAGACCTCATCGATTTTTAATTTTCGTATTGATTTTTTGATGATCCATTTATAAAAAAATCTAATACTAAAATTTTCTAAAAATCAAACTTAATTCTTAGCAATCTCAATTTTTATTTGGGGGCAAGTTTCTAATTTTTGTTTTATATCTTTTTAGTAAGTTTTCTTATAAATTGTAAAGGAAGGTTTCCTAGGTTGTTCATGAATTAAGCAATTTACATGACTAAGAAACAAACTATGTACAATGTTTAAGTAAGCCAAATGGAAGCATGCAAAAAACTCTTTTGTGGAGGTTCTGAATTCAGATAGCTCACTCACAAATGAAGTTAGCTTCATAGAAAACTTATTTTCATAGTTACATGCTTACAATGCATTTTATTCATTTTTTAATTTACCTCTTGATTGTCTAGCATGGTTATCCATTTGACCAGCTTCCAAAACATCTTGTTTCATAATTGTATAGATGAGTTTCATGAAATCTATCCTTGAAGCAATGGATTGATCATCTTTTGTTAATAAAAGTATGGACTTCATCTATCCTAGATGATGGGACTGTTTACTGATAGTTTCTTATCATTTTTGTATGTGCTTGATTTGCTCGAAGAAAAAAGCATGTGTTTGTAAGACACTGCAAATACCTGGTAATAGATTTTTATTAAGTTGATTAGTGTCAATTTTGCGTTGGGTACCTGCATAAAGTTTTTGAACCAATAAACACTCTCATTAGGTGGTCTCCTTCAGTTTTGTAGAAACAAAGCACAAAATGGGTGCCTCAAAAGTAATTTCCATTCGTTCGATAGGATTCATTGATTTATATAAATACAATCTTTAATTTATTAAGATAGGGTTACCCATTGTTCATTGCATTTGATATTATCTCAAGTGCATCTTTTAGTTCTATCGAATCTATTGATTGAAACACTTCAATTTTAATTTCTATCAACATATTTATCATTGATCTTTTGGCAATTTCTGGTTTTTTATCCAAAACATTGATTTCTATTGTACTCAAAGGCTCTATATTTTTCTTTTCTTTTTAAAATTTTTATAGGGAACAAATTTGAATTTATGGTATTTCACTATGAAAAATCACAATCTACCATTAGAAGAAAATATATTTATGGACTACAAAAAGAAATTGCAATATAGACTTCAAAGGTCATGAATGAAGAAGGAAGGAAGTCACTTCCTCTTGTGAGAAAATCATTGATAGGGAAGCTCCTTTACACTCCTATCCTAATCTCTTATAAGACTCCATAAGGCCCTATTATAGGCCTTATTAGGGTTCACTCTATGACCCCTCACTGGGAGAATGCATACTCCAATTCCCCTTTTCCTTTAAGAGTCTCCCTACCAATTTACCCCTTGAAAACTACCTTCACAATTAGAGTCATCAAATCCCCATTCCACTCACCAAGGGCATGATAGGATTTAAAGATTCTTATTTAGTCCAATTGATCAAGTTAGGAGTGTTCTCACTCATAGAATTCATTAGTCTTCTATCGATCTCCTCAAACCCTTCTTATAGGGCTAGTAGCCCTTGTACCCTAATTAGGCCTCCTAATTGACTTTTCCTACAATAACTTCCAAAAATCCTTAACAAAGCCTTAAAAAGGGTAGGTTGCCTAACAACCCCAAAATTCATATGTACAATGTATATACATTTCCCTACTTGATTGCAAATGGTTGTGGTGATCCAACTAGTAGAAATCAAGATAGAGCCATTATTTGACTAGTTACTCTATATAGAGCAATGAACAAGTCATTGTGAAAAGATTAACCAAACACCTATTCAAATAAGAAGTGAAAATAAAATTAGCCTACTCCAAGAAACTAGAAAGAGTACTCTATCTAACCATGCAAACAAATATCCCAAGTCAATCCATTAATGTGTGGATGTTGGGCTTGCAAAGTGACTAAGAACTAAAATGTTGTGATTATTGTTTGCTCCAAATGATAATTACATACACAATGATAACCAACCCTTCAATCAGGTCTAAAATGAGCTTATATAGCTCTAGTGCACATGTGGAAACTTCCTATATGACCCTCCAACTAATTCTTAGTGAGTTTCTAGTTTGTCATCAATGTTGTCATGATAATTCTGCAAAGTTGCAAAGTTGTCATGAGCAACTTTTACAAGTTTTGCATTCTAGTGCATTTAGACTCATCTTCACTTCCAATGGACCAAGTTTGGTTCCAAACACTTATTGAATACTCTTGTACACCTTCCCACTCACATGGAGTCAAAGTCAAAGTTTGACCTCCTTTGACCAACCTAGACAACTATTGCAAAAATAAGATTAAATTGAAAACTGCTCAGGAAACTTTGTGCCTATGACCCCTTGAACTTATAAATAAACTAAACACACACATTTGGGACTATTGAATAACCCTTATTCGCTTGTAGTTTTTCTAGGACCACTACAAGCCAAAATTAGACTAGATTTTGACCAACACCCTAGGTGCTCCTACACCATTCTCCCCTGCAACAAAGAAGTCAAGTTATACCTGGAGTTAAGAGTTCCTTGTTGATTCCCAACTTCTTGAAGTCACTCTATACTATCCAAGTAGCTTCAAATTTAGGTTGGTGCTTCCATTTGATAAAGTGCTCCATATAGACACCATGTCTAGTCTTTTTCTTAACTCTAGAACCTAAGATCTGATCAACTTGTGGCTTCATTGGTACAGGGACTTTAAGCTTCTTCATGTCATCTTGCACCTTAGTATTGCGTTATCCTTCTTTGATCTTAGGTCCTTTATATTTGATGAGGTTTTGTGGATTGAAAATAAGAGAGATGGATAACTCCTTTGGAAGGTCCACCTTGTATGCATTTCACCCATATTTGGCTAGGACTTTGCATGGTCCTAGTCTTCTCATCTGTAACTTTCTTGGAAAACCTTTTTGGAGTCTAGCCTTATTGAGATTTACCATCACCCACTTTGAACTGGGGTTTCTTCCTACTCTCATCTACTTTGGACTTGAGCTTTTGGTTACCTTCCATTAATGTTTAACCTATTCATGTACCTCTTTCATTGATTATGCAAATTCATCTGCATGGCCACTAATCCCTTCTTGGTAATTCAACTCTTTGAGCTCACAAACCCCTCTAGGATGGGTGCCATAGACTACTTCAAAAGGAATTTTTCTAGTAATTATGTTTACACTGTCATTATAAGCACTTGAGGGATGACTTGATCCCACACTTTCCCATACCCCTTACTCAAACAACTACGTAGGTTCCCAACTACTTTGTTAATTACCTCAATCTAACCATCTGTTTGTGGATGGTAGGCTAAATCAAAGGCTAAATTTGTTCCCAATCTTTTCCATAGGGTCTTCAAAAAATGTCCCATGAATTTGACATCCCTATCTAATACAATGTTCATTGGCAATCCATGAATTCTGACCACTTCCTTGAAGAAAAGGTAGGCTATATAACTAGCATCATGTGTGGTTTTACAAGGTATAAAATGACTCGTCTTTAAACAAAATTTGTCTACTACTAAAAATAAATTCTCAAAACTAGTGGTTGTTCTTGGAAAACCTACTATGAAATCTATGCTCAAAGACTCCCAATGCCTCTTAGAAGTTGGTAGAGGTTGGAACAATCCAGTAGTAGAAGATTTACCTTTAGCTTTTTGACAAATAATTCACTGTTCCACATACCTCCTAATATTTTTTTGCATCTTGGGCCAATAGTAGAACCTTGTAACAAGTTCCAATGTCTTGTTCAAACCAAAGTGTCCACTCAAACTTCCATTATTCTTATCTTGAATGATATTTTCTCTCATGGATCCTCTTGGCACACATGACATATTGTCTTTAAATAGTAAACCATTATGCAATGTAAATTAGCAAAATCACTACGAAAATTATTCTTAAATTCAGAGAATACCTTGTAGGTTTTTGAAAAATCTTCATCTCCTTCATAGAGGTCTTTGAATCCTTCAATTACTATGCTCTTCAAATGGATCTCTTAGACTGTGAGTAGTATTCTACTCGATGCATCTGCCACCTTGTTTCTCTACCCCTTTTTGTGCTTGATGGTGAATTTATAATCTTATAGAAATTCCATCTACTTGATGTGTCTTAGGCTCAACTTCTCTTGTGTATTGATGAAACTCAAGGCCTGGTTGTCAATATAAACCACAAATTCCTTTGGCAAAAGGTAGTGTCTCCACTTCCTAAGGGCTCAAACCAATGGATAGAGTTTTAAATTATAAGAGGAGTATCTTGATTTGGCTTCATTCAACCTTCCACTGTAAAATACTTCTGGTCTTCCTTCCTGACTTAGATCTATCCCTACTTCTATGTTACTTTCATCACATTTCACTATGAAGAGTTTGTCAAAACTAGGCAATACCAAGATTGGTTGTGTAGCCACTTCATGTTTCAACTTCTCAAACCCTACATCTGCATTCCTAGTCCATTTAAATTTGATTTTGTGACTTCCTTTAATAGTGTCCAAGATGGGTGCACATATCTCATTGAAACCTCAAATGAATTTTCTATAAAATTGATCCAATATGTGGAAACTTCTTGCCTCAGTCCCTATTTTAGGAGTAGGCCAATTGATGATAGCCTCTACTTTAATAGGATCCATCTTTAAGTCACCTTTTGATTTGACAAAGCCTAGGTACACTATTTCTTTCTTCAAGAACTCCCTTTTCTCCAATTTGATAGTCAACCTTTCCTCCTACAACTTCCTTAATACTAACTCTAAATGTTTCGTATGCTCTTCCTTAGTTTTTTTGAAAATGAGAATGCCATCAAGGTAGAATTCTACAACCAACCTATATAGTCTTTTAACACTTCATTCATTAACCTCATAAATGTGCTAGGTGCATTTATAAGGCCAAAAGGTGCAACTAGACACTTATTAAGACCCTCTATGGTTTTGAAGGTTGTCTTCCACTCATCCCCCTCTTTCATTCTTATTTGGTGATATCCACTTTTAAGGCCAATCTTTGAAAAGTATCTAGCACCCCCAAGGAAATTCATTAAGTCCTATATCCTAGGAATATGAAATCTGTATCTAATAGCTATCCTACTTAATACCCTAGAATATGTACACATTCTCCACTTACCTCCCATCTTTGGTGCCAATACAACTAGGATTACACATGGGTTGATGCTCTTCTTAATTAGACCTCGATCCATAGCTCTTGAACCTACCTTGCTATCTCCTTGTTTTGATTAGGTGTTATTTTCTATGCAACTTTTTAAGGAAATTATGCATATGGTATGAAGTCTATCTAATGACCGATTGCTCTTTAAGGTGGCAATGTGGTTTGGTTCCCATCACATATGATGTCCTTGAACTCTTCTAGTGGTTACTTCATCAGGTATATATGACTATTTTGGAGTGTCGTCCTCTTTAGGTTTCACCATAATAGAAAACCCTGTTTCTTCATCATATTTGATGTCATGTAGGAACTCTTTCCCATTCATTAACAACACATTAGGTTCCATTTTCTATCAAATTCTTCATCAATTATGGATTGAATCTTATATGTGATTCCATTCTTCTTGAAAGTATACAAGTTCTTCTTGCCTTGGTGGACTGCATACCTATCATATTTCCATGGTCCCCCCAACAAAAAGTGGAAAATATCCATAAGTACTACATCACAAAGTATCTTACCTTGATATTCCCTTGTAAAAACTCAACCCATACCTATTCATTCACAAGCACATTCTAAAACTTGTTGAACCTAGTGGATGTGTATGAGGTATTTTGACAAGTTTCAACTTTTGTACTACGTCCTCTGAGATTATATTATACATGGACCCTGAGTCTATAATCACTTTGAACACTTTTCCAAGTATTTTGTATATGATTCTGAACAATACTTTACTTTTATTGGGTTCCTCTTTTTTAGGTTCTCTAATCAACACCCTCCTAAACATTAGATTCTTTCCACTCTCTGAATCAAGAATTACTTTAGGAGACTTACTACTGCTAATTTCTCCTTGCATGTAAGCTACTTTCTTATCACCTTGAGAAGATGAATCTTTATCAGGACATCTATAAGAAGGACAGCCTAGATGACCACAGTTGTAGCATTTCATGTTTGCAAAGTGTGAACTTCTTCCAAAACTTCCAAATTTTTGTCTTCCACTTCTATCCTCCATTGTAGTTACCTCTTCCACTTGAATCAATTATTTGTTTAGTTTTAGTTTCATTAATCCTTCCATAATATCCACCCCTATGAGTATCTCTTGAATCTCTCCCTCTACCTTTTATTCTTGAGTTTGTATCCTGTCTCTTGTTACTCCTCTCCTTTACCTTAAAGACCAATTGAAAACACTTGTGGACAGTAGTAAGGGTCCATAAAATAATCTCCTCTTGGATGCTCCACCTCAATCCTCCCAAGTATCTTGCCACCTTACACCTCTTCTTGAACTTCAGATCTCAAGCATAGTTTTTGGAATTCTTCACTATAGAAGGCTACATCAATACCTTTTTGTTTCAAAATTTGCCTTTTCTTGCACAATTGAATCTCACAATCCTTAAGTAGATAGTTCTCCCTTATTTTATCAACCACATCTTTCCAATTAGCTATTGGCTTCTTCCCTTCTCTTTCCCTCTCTTCTTGGAGGAATTTCCACCAAGTTAGTGTTGATCCCCTCAATCTTGATTTAGAAACTTTCACTTTTTGAGCCTTTGTGGTTTAGTCACATCGAAAATGGTTCTCCATTCTCTCTATCCATTCCATCACTAACTCTGAATCCATCTTTCCATTAAATAGGGTTATTCCCTTAAGAGCTTTGCCACCCAATGCTTTGACAACCTTAAGGAAGAGTTCTTGTAATGCAGGATCATGGTCAGAGAATATATCATCTTCATCCACTTATTTACCCTTGTCTCCACCATCTTTCAATTTCTCTTTCACTTTATCAGTTGTCTCTATAACTTCATCAATTTTAGTCTTCATAACCTCTAAGGATTACTCTAGGAGTCTATTCTTCTCCTTTTACCCTATCACTTCCCTGACTAGCTCTACATTTTTCATCATGGTGGTTTCTTCCGTTGACTCACTTCCAAAGTTTGACATATACAATGTCCTATCCCAAAGTGTTCACTTCTCTAATACCAATTTGATAGGGAATTTCCTTTACACTCCTATCCTAATCTCTTCTAGGTCTCCACAAGGATATATTCTAGGCCTTCTTAGGGTTCTCTCTATGACCCTCACTAGGAGAATGCTCATTTCAATTCCCCTTTCCCTTTAAGGACCTCCCTACCAATTTACACCTTACAAAATACCTTTACAAATAAAGTCATCAACTCCTCATTCCACTCACCAAGGGCTTCACTGTGGCTATGATAGGATGAAAGGATTCTTATTTAGTCCAATTGATTAGGTTAGCCCTTTCCCTTCTAGGGTCTCCCTACCAATTTACTCCTTGCAAACTACCTTCACAACTAGAGTCATCAACTCCTCATTCCACCCACCATGGGCTTCATTATGGCTATGATAGGATGTAGGGATTCTTCTTTAGTCCAATTGATTAGTTTAGGAGTGTTCTTGATTGTGGAATTCGTTAGTGTTCTATTGATCTCCTCAAATCCTTCTTATAGGGCTAGTAGCCTTTATACCCCAATTAGGCCTCCTAATTGGCTTTGCCTGCAATAACTTCCAAAAATCCTTAACAAGGCCTAAAAAAAGGTAGTTTTCCTAATACCCTTTTGGGAGGGATAAATTATTTTCTACGTCTCTAGAACCCAACTTTTTTGTACACCTACTTTCCACAAATACCCCTAGTTTTAAGGGTTACAAGGGTTTATGCACAATCTGCTCCTTAAAGGGATTAATGGGCATGAAAATGGATTCAACTTCAATAAAATATTGTCCTAAGGACCTTCATACATTTATCTATACATTCCTACTCATGATCAACACAAACCAAATCATCTACTCCTCTATTCAAACTTTGCATCCTTCCAAGCACCTAGCTGGGTGTAGCAATACTTGCCTAAAACTTCATATTAAAAATATAAAACCATCTCCAAAAAACCCCAAAATGAATATGTAAAATTTATATACATTTCCCTACTTGATTCCAAATGGTTGTGGTGATCTAACCAATAGAATTCAAGATAAAGCGATTATTTGACTAGTTACTCTATACAGGGCAGTGAACAAGTCACTGTGAAAAGATTAACTAAACACCTATCAAACTAAGAATTGAAAAACCAATTGGTACTCCAAGAAACTAGAAAGACCACTCTATCTAACCATGCAAAAAAAATTACCAAGTCAATCCATTAATGTGTGGATGTTGAGCTTGCAAAGTGACTAAGAACCAAATTATTGTTATTATTGTTTGCTCCAAATGATAATTTCATACACAATGATCACCAACTCTTCAGGCAGCTCTAAAATGATCTTATATATAATTTTTGCATGCGTGAAAATTTCTTATACAACCCTCCAACTAATTCTTGGCGAGTTTCTAGTTTTTTGTTAACAATGTCATGACAATTTTGCAAAGTTCAAAGTTGTCATGAGTAACTTTTACAAGTTTTGCATTCTAGTGCATTTTAGACTAATGTTCAATCCCAATGGACCAATTTTGGCTCTAAACACCTATTGAACACTCTTTAGCACATTCTTACTCAAATTAGAATCAAATTTAAACTTTGGCCTCCTTTGACCAACCTAGAAAACTATTGCAAAAACAAGCTTGAATTCATGACAACTGCTTAGACAACCTTGTGCCTATGACCTCTTGAACTTCTAAATAAACTAAACACACACATTTGAGACTATTGAATAACCCTTATTCACTTTTGGTTTTGCCAAGACCACTAGAAGCCAAAATTGAACTAGAGTTTGACCAAAACCCTAGTGCTCCTGTACCAATTGTTATCTACATCCTTCTTTTGGAATGTTGCATTCATAATAATAAAAATCATAATTTCATGTTGATGTTTAAAACAATGTTTATTTGTATGTTAATCTTATCCCATATCAACATAAAGGAAAGTGATACTTGTTTTTTCACAACCTATAATAAAGCTTTCAAAACTTATTTTCTTAGTTTTGCCTTAAATCATTTAGTCAGATTTATTTTAACTTTTAGTTAATTCTAGTAATTTTAGCTTTTTAAAGTTAGATTTATATTTTATTAATTAATTGTATTTAGTTAAATAGTATATTTTTTACCATGTCAATTGCACACTCTTAATTGGAGGGTATTTTCTTTTTAGATTTTATACAAATGAGAAAATTGTATTGCACTAAATCAAAATCAACAGAAGTCAATCTCTAACATTTTTGTCGTGTTATGATTTTTCTAATTTTTATTTCTGAACTTGAACATTTGTTGTTTGATAAAAATGAAGAAGAGGAGAAATATGATAAACAATATTATACATTTCTATTAATTACTTCAAGCAAAGACACCCTAAAATATCAACATAAAAAGATATTCTTTCTTAAAATATGAGAAATAATAACAACAGATATGAACTATATCTCAATTAATTCAATCTAAAAAGTAATTATTATTGCTTTTATATTTAATAGCAATATCAATATAAATTGAAATTATTTAGCAAATACTTTAAAAAAAAGATGTGTTTTTGAATTATTATTTTTTAAATCGATAAGCGACCGAAGCCTAGATTCATTATTGTTATTTGTTGTAATTATTTATTTTATGTGTTAAGCGAATTCGAACCCAAGACCTCCCAGATGAGAGGCTCACAAGTTACTATTGTGTTGCATGCTCTTGCTTGTGTTTTTGAATTTTTATTTTAAGTAATTATGTAAAAAAATGTATTTATAGTGATATTTATATTACAATTAAAATTCTCTTAGTTTTCTAGGCCAAATGAATAATATCTTAAAATTTACATTTGATATGTCAACATAAATCATTACAATTTCAAGATTATAGAAGAATATCACTTCTATCAATCTTGGTTAAAAGAAAAGTTCCTAAATTTATTCTTTAAAAAAGATTGACTCCTTGTATTTTAATTTTAAAAATATTTTCAAGTTTAAGTAAAAAATATAAATTAAAAAAATCCCTCTCTATAGTAGCAGGTATCCTCTTCTTTTTCATTCATGTGGACACATAATTCCTATCAGCTATTCATTGCACACACATAAAAGTGCAACTGCTAGTTTTAATTGTTGTATTTATAGATATTTAACATTAATGTAAGATGAGGACTCTCCAATTGGATATCTTTGTTCTTTTTAACAAAATTGTTGTAACTTTTTACATCTATATCTTTTCATTACTTTTCCAATACTCACTATTTTCTTGTTATGTAATCATGAAGAACTCTACTTCTTAATTTGCTACATGTAACCTTCAACATTTTAATAATTTCTTATAGTATATGTTTTACTACTCAATTTAAATCATTAAGAAATCTCATTCCAACTAGAGCTAATCGTTAACTCATTACACATTAGAAATTAATAAGTGTTAACAAAATTTCAAAGTATTTTTAATATAAACTTCCTACATATAAAATATTCTATGTTATAGAGATTTGTGCATATTTTCCCCTCTCCTTATCATTTATGCCTATCACTCTCATCTTAATTTATATCTATTTTTCTATTTGTCGCTTAATATTATCTGGTTAATTTAAAACTAATAAATGTTGGCCAACATTATATAGTTGCAAAATACTTTTCAATTGGAATAATTGATAGAGAATATATGGTTTTAAGTTGCACATTTAAGCAATGAGTTTGTCATTGGTAGGTTTTTGGAAGTAGAGGACTCAATATTTTTTTAGACTTTTGCAAGTAGCACATCACCACACCACAATTTAGCTATCATGTTTATATCACTACAATCATCTAATCGCTATTCTACTATGTAACACATGTAAATTAAATTATATTTTTTATTCTTAATTATACTATATAAAACCAAATATCTTATACATTTACTCTCTGCTTAGCACTATCATCAAGTTTTTACTTTTTTCTCTTAACATCATTGATACCATTCATTTTTGCATAAAAAAATAATGAAATTTTGAATAATATAGACATCTCAATTTTAATCCTACTATATCATGAATTTCTATTACTTTCATAATCTATTTTATTGGCCACAAGGATGAAGCAGGAATGGGAGTGGAATAGGAGGGGAAGCAATGACTACCTGCAAATTGGACAGAGAATGAAAGATGACATCAGGAGGCTAGATCTAGTTTCAGACATCATAAGGGATTGGCCTATAGATGACATAGTCAAGACCGATGGCCTTTGAATCAATGGGATAGGACAAGGTTTCATCAACATCCCTTGGGGCAACAAAAGCATGATACTTTTATCCCACTACACAAAAGCAACAAAGTAAAAGGGTGGAATGAGAGGAAAATAGGGAAACCAATAGATGGGTCAGAAACATAAACAAACCTACACAAAGTTTGATCGGTTTGACTTCATAAAAATAGCACATAAATCCTATAGACTCAAAGAACAACTGAAGGGAGTAGAAAAGGAAGCAAACAACTCAGAAATGGATGATCACATCAGGTACGAGGTAGTGTCAACCTTACAAATTAATAGCTCTCTTTGGCAAGAAGCTATGGTATCTTTGCAACAAACAACTTTTCTTTTCAAATGGTTAGGACCATGGCCCTTGGTCAACATTACTAGATATTGGTGTAAAGAAATATGGGGGAAGGAATGCAGATTAAAAACCCTCACAAATGGATTCTATATGGGTATTTTTTCTAGCAAGGAGGAAAAAAATGCTATTCTAATTGATGGGTCGTATTTGATAGAAGGGAAGGGCCTTTACCTAAAAGACTAGGAGCCAAACTTTGATCCATGCAAAGAAAAGTTGAAGGAATATCTAGTATGGATCAATCTTCACAATTTTCCAATAGAGTATTGGGGGAGGAAACCATAGCATAGATAGGGAATATGATTGGAACTTTTGAAAGATGTGAAGAAGTCCTCAACCTAAAAGATGCATCCTCTCACCCCAGGATTCTTTTAAAACTGGAAGAAGGAAAGCCTATACCAGATCATATCATTTTGAGAATAGATAAAGGGGTGTGGAAACAATTGGTGGAAATATGGGAAGGGAATGAAGTTTCCTCAATGGAGGAAGATAAAATGAATAGAAAGCCCAATAAAGGGAAGGGATTAGAAGCAGATACACTACTAGATGAATTAGAGCAATGGGCACAATAGAAAGACAAGGTAGTCTCAAACAAGGCAACCATCCCCATTGAGGAGCTAAATATAAATAAGGACAAATCACCACCACAGATTGAAGATAACATATTAGATATAGTAGAAGCAACCATAGAAGAAAGAATGTAGGAGATTAAGGAGGCTTCGACCCAAATGATGATGGAAACCCCTTTAGTAAAATATGGTAATCCAACGAAGGTGTGATGATGAGATTCTAAATTATGCAAGTGATCATGAATATGTGGACATACCTAGAAGACATAAAAAGAAGGGCCATTATTGAAGATAGTCCTTTAATCAACACTAAACCACACATGTAGAGTATTATGAGAAAAGACAAAGAGGATATATTGCTAAGTAGGAAGCAAGTGGAGAAAGTAGAGAATGTTAACTATAATATCATTTTTAAGGATATAGAGGTCTCCCCAAGCATAAATTTATGTGACTCCTTTGGGGAAGATATAGAAAGAAACACCAATGTAGAGGTAGAGGAGACAGTCAATGAAGAAATGGAAGAGGCTGATAACTTAAATGATCTTGGTTTATCTAATAAACCAAGGATACTAAAGCAAAGATCTTTGGAACAGACACGATAAACTATACTCAAACCAAACGTGGGGTTAAAAAACAAATGTGGTCCCAAATCCAATAGGACTAAGTTGGAAATGGCATGCAATGTAGCTAGCCAATAAAAAAATTTAAGATCGAGAAAAGGGTTATCCTTTTCCCAAGAGCCATGAAAACCCTATCTTGGAATGTCAGGGGCTATAATTCCCTGACAAGATTCAAATGATCAAGAGATGTCTTGAACAATCGAAATTGAATCTGGTGCTCTTATAGGAAAAAAAGATTAAGGAGGAGGATTTCAAGTCTTTTAGGAAAATTTTAGGAAGATGGAAATGTATATTGACAAGTGCACAAGGTGCGTCAGGGGTCCTGGCTATTCTATGGCATCTGAACTTTCTCGAGGAAACTATTCAAAATATGGATTCAAACTGGAAATGGGTGAAGGTTTATGTTAAACAACTACATTGTTATTTCTTGGTAGTGAACATTTATGGGCCAAACAATAATGTTCAAAAAAGGATACTATGGCAGACTATTGCTAGAAAATTGCAATTTTTGTGAAATGAAGTGGTGATTTTAGGAGGTGATTTTAATGTAATTCTAAACCCTGAAGATAAAAAGGAGGTCAAGGGTTGGTGCAAGGAAATACGAAGAGACTTTAGTAATTTTGTAAATGATATTGGGCTAGTGGAAATCCATTTGAAAAAAAAGTGAATTTACTTGGACCAATAGATGAGAAGGTTTTCTTAATATAGTAGAAAAGTTAGATAGGTTCTTTGTGATTGGGAATTGGGCATAAGTAAGTTGGTCCTATGATGTGGAGATTTTACCCTTCAATGGATATGGTCACTTCCCAATATTTTTGAGGATCCAAGACAAAAAAAAACTCTAGATTGATGTCCATTTAAATTTGAGGCAATGTGGCTCAAATTAGAAGGCTTTGCAGATATGATTGCTCAATATTGGAACCAAGCTCCAAGGAGGAAAGCTAATAAGGCTTTCATTTTTTTCAAAATGTTACAGTATTTTAAAAGAACAATTAAAAATTTGGAATAGGGAACATTTTGGCAACATTTTTGAAAGGAAGGCAATAATAGAGGAAAAAATAATGACCTTAGGGCTAAAATTAATTGAACATGGAATGTTTGATGCTGATTTTTAGGAAGAGTAACAGTTGAGAAAAGAATTGGATGAATGGCTAGCCAAAGAAGAGGTCTATTGGAGGCAAAAATCTAGATAGGTATGGCTAAAAGATGGGGACAAAAATACATTTTTTTCATAATTCGGTAAAGACCAGAAGGGCTACCAATAATATTTTTAACATCCAAAACTAGGAAGGGGCATTGATACAGGACATGAAGGGAATTAATAAAGAGGGGGTATATTTATTTTCTCAAAAGAAAGTAAATGTAGAACATAATCTAAATGATGTGGAGGAGGTGTTGGGGGTCATTCCAACTTTGGTAACTAAGAATCAAAATAAAAGATTAATGGCCCTTGTAACTAAAAATGAAATAAAGAGGCCTTAGGGGGTTTAGGTGGGGATAAAGCACCAAGACCAGACAGTTTCCTAGCAATATTTCTTTTCAAAAACTATGGCATATTTTTCAAAAAGATTTGTTGGAAGTAGTAGAGGAATCGAGAGTTGGGGGGTTTGTCTTAAATGATTTCAATAATACTTTTATTGCCTTGGTCCCAAAGAAGGAAACCCAATTGACTTTTGAGGACTTTAGACCAATCTCCCTCTACAACACAGTGTATAAGATTATTTCAAAGGTGATGGCAAATAGGTTGAAACAGGTTATGGGGTCGATCATTTCAAAAGAACAAAGTGTTTTTTTACCAGGTAGGTCTATCTTTGAGGGGGTGGTGGTGGCACATGAAGCAGTCCATTCAATTAGAGTTTCAAAGATGCAAAAAATGATGGAAAAGCTTGACATTAGGAGAGCTTGTGATGAAGTTGACCAAAGATTTATGCTTAGTGTTTTAAGAAGGTTTGGGTTTGAGAAGGTATGGGTGCAGTGGGGTTGAAAGTTGTATCTACACACCCCATTTCTTAGTATTGGTAAATGGAAACCCTTAGGGCTTCTTCAAACAAAATAAAGGTATTCGCTAAGGGGACCCTCTATCCCATTTCCTATTTATTATCATGGTAGAAGTTCTAGGGCTTTTAATAAAGAAACAAAGACATAACGGATCATGGAAAGGGATTCAAGTAATAGAGGAGGTGGAGGCTCCTTCCCATATGCAATTTGTAGATGACACTTTCTTAGCTGGAGAAGCTCAAGAATCTAAAGCCAAAGTGATGAAACAAACATTGGAGCTTTATGGAAGAATATTAGGGCAACTAATAAACTAGAATAAATTAGAGATCCTTTTTTTCAATGCCCCATATATGATAAAGGTAAGAATTTGTAAGATCCTAAACATGAAAATAGAAATGATGCCAAGAAAGTATTTAGGTATCCCTTTCTTTGAAGGAAGAAATAAAGTAGAACTATGGAACAATTTGATTGAAAAATGCCTAAAAAGAATGGAAGGATGGAAAGGAAAATGGCTATCCTCTGCAGGGATAATTTTGATGCTCCAAACTATGATCTCGATAATGCCGGTGTTTGTAATGATGTGCCTAGATATTCCTAAGAAAGTCTTAAAAATCTTGGAACAAAACATGAGGAAGTTTTTTTGGAATGGATCAAATGAAGAAGAAAAAAATCCTTTAATGGCATGGGAAAAGATATTTAGACCAAAGGATAAAGTGGGGGTAAGAATCAGAAACTGGTAAATAATGAATCAAGCCTCGGGAGCAAAACTGATATGGGCTATGTATGAAAACCCACATCTTTACTAGGTCAGAATATTAAAAGGTAAATATCTAGACTCAAGGGAAAAGCACATAATCTTAATGGTGAGAGACCCTCCAAAAGGTTTAGCAATATGAAACTTTATGCTATCTTGTAGGAAATTTATAGTAAACCATATCTCATGACAAGTTGGTGATGGGAAGCAAGATTGACCCATTCATCATTAATCCAATAATTCTCTACTAATAATCCAAATCTCTATTCACATCTATGCACAAGAGTTCTATCCTCAAAATCCTCAATTAGAGTATGATCCAACAGCCACACATCATCCTAAAACCTGATCTTTTTCCCATCACCCACTTGCCAGATGCATCCTTTGATTAAGATATATTTGGCTCCCTGAACAACACCTCAAATAGCAGAAGAAAACTAGACATTAGGGTAAGATAGAAAATTTGGCAAAGGAGCAACAAAGAGGTATTTATGTTTCCAGATAGAACTCCACTCCTTACTGTCATGATAAACTCTCCAACCCTGCTTTGCAAGTAAAGCTTTGTTCATAGTCCTAATAGACCTGATGTCTAATCCACCATCCAATTTAGGCTTACAAATTTTCTCCCAGACAATTAAAGCTATTCTCTTCTTCTCCTCAAATCTAGACCAAAGGAAATTCCTTTGGGTTTTGTCAATAGTATTAGCATATTTAACTGGAATCTTGAATAGACTCAAAGCATAGGTAGGGATACTTTGGAGGGAGGCCTTAAGAATAGTAACTTTACTAGCTTGACTCAACAAATTACCTTTCCAACCTGCCAATTTCTTGTTGAATTTCTTAACAAGTTCCTCCCAAAAAAAATCTGAAAGATTAAGACCCAGAAGGAGACCTAGGTAAGTACAAGGAAAAGACCCTATAGAACATCCAAGGGTATTAGCAATCTTATCCTATCTAGAGACAAGGGTATTAATAAAATACAAAAAACTCTTTTTCCAATTAATCGGTTGACAAGAAGCAAAAGAATAAAGATTTAGGGCCTTTTTGAGATTCCTTGCCTTTGTAACCTCAACTTTACCTTAAAAAGTAGTATCATCCACAAATTGTTCATGAGAGAAAATAAGAGGATGATAAGAAGGTATCAATCCTTTAATTTCCCCTAAAGTGACCAGTTTCCCAATATATTTGCTCAAGCAATCAACCATAATTGTGAAGATGATAGGAGATAAAGGATCTCCCTGTCTTAGCCCCCTTATTGGTTTAAAGAAAGTAGAAGAACACCCATTAACCGGAACAACAACCATAGTAGTAGAGATCATCTGCATAATAAGCTTAATCACATTGACACTAAAACCAAAAGATGAAAGGATCTTATGAAGAAAATACCATTCTACTCTATCATAGGCTTTATCAATAACGACTTTTATCAGAAACCCCTGATTATTTGAGAGAGACAAAGAATGAATATTCTCATGCACAAAGACTATAGAGTTAAGGATTTTTCTACCAGGAATAAAACCATTCTATTGCTCAGAAATAAGAGAAGGAAGCAAAAGCAACAATATCAAAGTTAGAACTTTAGAAATAATTTTGTAAATCAAATTGCAAAGACTAATAGGCTTGAAATGATCTAGGGAATCAACACCAGTTTTCTTAGGAATCAGACAAAGGAATGTAGAATTAATTTCCTTCATCATCATTTTGGCCCCATAGAATTCTTTAACAACATCACACACATCTTTACCATCCAGATTCCATTCTTTCTTAAAAAATAGCATGAGAAAACTATTCGATCCTGGTGACTTATCCCCCCCAGAGAACAAACAACTTTATAAATTTCCTCTTCCTTAGGAATAGTGCACAACAATCTATTTTGATCATCAGTAACCAGAGAAGGGATTACATCCAGTAACTCAACCTGATGATTCAAATCAATTCCAAGGTCTGAGGCCATCAAAGAAGAAAAAAATGAAAACCATCTCTAAAATTTCCTTTTCATTAGTTAACTCAGTTCCTCCTTTATTAAGACTTGAAATACAAGTTTTGGCTTTATGTTTTAAAGTTGACAAATGAATTTTTTTTCATATTTCTATCACCTTCATCTAGCCAAGTTGATCTAGATCTCTGCCTCTAGTAATTATCTTCTTTGGTAATGATATCATGATATTCCACCATCTTCTCATTTTCTTCCATAACAAAATCCTTAGAATACCCTTCCACATGTATTCTGTTTTGGATAGTTAACAAATCCTCTTTAATTTTGGTTTTGCTATTAAAAATATTCCCAAAAAATCTTTTGTTCCAAACTTTAACTTTCTTTTTAACATTCCTGAGCTTGGAAGGCACTCGAAATAGAGTCATTCCTTCAATATTTATGTTCCACCATTCAACCAATCAATCCTCAAACTATGGATGTTGCATCCACATTTTTTCAAATCTAAAAGGAATATTCTTTTCATTTAAAATAGCCTCAACTCTAAATATCAAAGGAAAATGATCTGACCTAATCTTAAGGATAGCCCTTAGATTACACAAAAAATCTTTAGCCAATAGTAAAATAAATAATTGTAAAAATAACATGAATAACATAACATTCACACAGGTAAATGACACCAATATTTAATGTGGAAACCCAATTTGGGAAAAACCACTAGCAATATGTTACTAAATTTTCACTCTTCTAAAGTGAGCTTGATTAAGAGCCAACCCGTTAAAGGTTACAAAATGCATTGTTAGGTGTGGCCCTATTAAAGGATTTAATCACCTTGTTAGGAATGGTCTGGTTAGAGGACTTTAGATCATTCCATTAGATTGTCACCTTGATTAAAGGATTTTAAAAATGAATGTTAGGTCAACCTTGATTAAATGATTTTAATTGCCACAATGGTTAGAAAGTAACAAGTTTGATCTATAAAACATAACTCATTTTGTAAATTCATATCTCAATTCACTTATTTGTTGGTTCATTGACTGGACTTCAATATCATCTCTATCACCGATCTGCTTGGAAACCCTTCAAGCAATCACACTTCACCAATCCCTTCACACTTCTCCTTTGCTACTCTACTTCACAAGTTCTCCTTAAGACCGTTAATCAACAATGAACCAACCTTAGAAAACATCTCTTATGCCTTCTTAAAAAGGTAGCTTTGATCTTTTGTCACTTAAAAATCATCGTAGATCTTAGGGTTAGATTAGATCCACTTAATCTATCCATCATTTTGTCCTTCTACTCCTTTCTTGATACTTCAAGAAACTTCTTATTAAATCCTTTCATATGTGATCCGTAAAATAGGATATACAAGTTCTATAACTTAATCCAAATATAGATTTAATTTACTTTATTTAGGCAGTAATTGCATGGTATGTAATTTAAACCGTTGAAATTCCAAGAAGATTAATGCTTAAACACTTAATTTAATAATGTATTTAATTTGCATAAAAGACAAAAATAGATACAATTTAAATAGCTCAGAGAATAATAAAGAGATAAAAGAGATGCAAACACTTTGATAATAGAGTTTTCCCTATTAGGACTATGTCTTTGGGTCCACTTCTCAATTTGAAGACCACTTTATTAAATTTGCCAAGAAAAATTGTTTGGTTACAAATTTCAAGCTATGAGCCTTTACAATCCCTTTTCTTGCACTTGAAGAATTTTTACAAGTCTTCGTGCTTAGAAAATCTCTCACAAGGGAAAAATTATCTCTCCCCTTACAAAAATCCTCTCCAAAAATCCACCAAGTCTAATTTCTCCTCCCAGCCTCATTGCCTTCACAAAGGAAAATAGCTCCTTTTTATACACAATTTTTACCATATTTGGCTCAAAACCAAATAACCTACATGATAACTATTCCCCTTTAAATAAAAAATAAATATTCCATAAACCTCCCATGTAAATTCTTAATATTAATAGCCCTTATATTCTAACTGATTCAATTTTTGGCTTTTACAATTCAAGCCTTAAATAAAAATCTCGGTTAGATTATGCCCTCTTATTAAATTTTTAAATAATAAAGTAAATCCTTATTAAAAATCATGGCACCTTTGTTGGAAATATGGTCAGTTAGATGTCTAAAGTGTTGTCATTTATGACAACATGTATTCAGTATTTCATTAATGTATTTTGAGTTAGAAAATTGTCTAACTGTTAGACAATTTGCAATAGTATAGAGACAAATGCGATGTATACAAATGAAAGACTTTGATTTAGCTTATGCATAGTTGTGGATAGACATATGACAATGTCATGATGATGTATGTCAGTGCACAAAATAATTACTTAATATTGGCAAGACAACATCCTAAATTATATTTGGGCAAGCATGTGGAAGCATAAAGGCTAACAAAGAATAGTTTTATAATTAGCAAGGTATATATGAAGATCTTATCTTGTGCATATAAGAGTGTGTTGTGCAAGCAATAAGTATTAATGCAAACTATTGTGAAGATAGTATACATGATGTGTGAGCTTTTTATGATGCAAGATCTAAAGTTTAATCATAGCAAGTGTGAGATACAATAGTAAGATGATATTGTATGTATATTTATTCTTGTGAAGGAACTTAATTGTATATTGCATGTTAGGGTAGTGGGCTCTTCTTACATACATTATATTTGATCTACCAACTCCTAATAGGGTTGAACAAACTCCTACAGGGTTGAGGCTTTTAACAGGGCTTAGTCCTATAACAAGGACTCGAGACACTATATGTACTTCATAGACTCCTGATAGAGTCAATATGCTTAACAAGATTCTTTTGTTTAGTGGATCATCTTGTGGGTATCATCCCCACCAAGATTTTCCCTTGGCTAGGGTTTCCCTAGTTAACAAATAATGGTGTTATGAGTCCTCTTTGTGTATGGTTATATTTACTATTTAGCATTGTTGGTTTACTTTCATATGCAAGTTATAAAGTAATAAACAATATTCAGTTGTGGGCAAAAGTTTGTAGAATATTGATTCACTCCCTCTTAGTATTATTTATTTCTAACAACCTTATCATGATGTCATCATACTTGGATTTTCCCTCCAACTTCAAATGATTATAAATTTCATGTAAGAACTTTATTTTTTTATGAAACAAACATTGTTGGAATGCTCTCGATGAGCTCTTTAATTTGAAACTCATTGTTGACCACTTTTGAGATGGTAAAATTTCATACTTGTTTTATAAGGCAATCTTTGGTTCACAAATTTGACTTGACCTTTGACCAAGCATAACCATTGTTGAAGTTGATAAAAGATCAACCTGACAACTCCCAATAATCACCTACATGCAAACACATGTCACAGAAAAAGATAAGCAAAAGCTATGGAGGCTAGAATTCCTAGATCCATAGATGAGACAATCTTGATGAGAAAAATGAGAGATTGCTATTATCAAAAGTGAATTAATAAGATTACAAAGAGAGATCATCTTAATAAAGGAGATAAAACCCTAAAAGGTAAAATCTAGGTTGCATGATAATAATTAATAAAATAATTAATTATTATATGACCAAAGTTTAGCTTAAGTAAACTAGAGATAATAAGTGACTTAACAATTAAATCAATATGATTTAATTATTAAGAAATAAACTTTATTACTCTAACCCTCCCACCTTAAGGTAAACTTAGGGAGTAGCTAAAAACCTAGAAACTACTATTGAGAGTAAATTTAGGTCTTGACAATAAAGCCCAATGAGGTACGCAAGCACAACCAAATATCTGAAAAGATGAGAGATAGAGAAAACTACATGGGAAAAACCCTACTCCAAAAAGAGATAGAAATAATGCTGAAAAGAATTAGTGAAGGACTAAAGAAGCCTCCAAACTAGGAAATGTCCCAGAAGATAGGAACAAAGGACGACCATGAAGAACACCACTGAAGCATGTAGAAGTTGTAAAGCTCTATCAAAAGTAACTACTAATTTGAAGAACCTCCATTGAAATAGAACTTGACCAGGTAGAGAAGAGTATAATTTGCATTGAATCAAGAGGAACAAAAAGGAAAACAACTAAACTCGAAGATACAAATGACATGAAACACCAAAGCCTAAAGAGTTGATCAATCGAACATGGAAGACTGCAACCAAAGTAAGAACAAAAAGAAGAGTATCTATATGGTAAATGATTCATCTCACCAAAATTCATAGGTACCCAGCCATTGCATTCACTTACTACACAGTAACAAATACTAAATACATGCTCACTCCATCAAACCAAGGAAGCATGAGAAACAATAAAAGAACCCATCTAATGCAGACAAGGGTGAGGAGACAAGCAACTGGAAAAGTGGGCCAAAAGATCTGCATGTCAAGGAACCACGATCAAGATGCACAAAAGAGTACATATGTGTTTCCTGAGATGATCAATCTCAAACATGTCATGAGGCTAATGTCACATAAGGAAAACTCACTAGACAAAGGAAGATGGCAAACATAGGCAAAACATCAACCCCCATGGCACTTTAATCAGAGTAGTGCATGTATAATAAGGCACACAATATAGTGAATCCCAAGACTACAATAATCTGCACGAGTGTCCTCAGATGACACTACTCAAATCAAAAGGAAAAATAACTAAAATGAAAATACAGATGCAATATGAAACTTTATCTTAGCATTTTTGCAAGAATGCATACAAATGATGTCTAAATAGACCAAAAGAGACATAAGGCTGATACTATTGACATATCAGTCAAGTTTGTTATTAGTGACACACACTTATTTAGATTGTATACAACCATCAAGCTTATCGAATAGTTTATAGTGTTTGCCATGTAATTAGTTGTCATCGAGTTCTACAATTGCTACCAAGTCCTTTGGACAAATCACAGTGGTTACCTAGCAGATTCAGTCAGTGTGAAGTCCAGCATTTTAAATTGTGCATTTTAGCATATGCCAAGTTTATTAGTGGTTACTAAGCATTGCAATGTCTACCAAGTTTGTAGTTCATGTGATGCGAAGCCAGTGTTAACCGAGCTACTTTATGCTAACCAAGTGATTCAGTGTTTGCCGAGTTGCACAATATCTACTGAGTCACTAGTGTAAACTAAGTTCAAGACTACTTGAAAGTGATCAGTATGGATCAAGCTTCTATGTCTATCAAGTGCATGATGATGCTAAGCATTGACAATGGATGCTGAGTATTAGAACCTCACCGAGTTAGTCTTCAGAACTCGAGTGTCTTCATGTGGGCCAACTTTGTAATACTTGTGTTAACTTGTATCATGGCCGACTTTGTAATTTGTATAATTGGATTGATATATATGTAATGCATTGTATCATATCCAATGTATGCATGGATGCATGTGAATGTTGATGTGAAAATTTCAAGTTATGAATGTAGCAGAAAAAGAGTGAAGTGTAAAGGCCATAACATCATAAGGAGTAGCAAAGACATATCTATCACCAAAAAGGTGATCAATACACAAAGGAATCTCTTTCAAAAAACCTAGTTGCAAATCAAGGATCTACTACTACTTCATCCTAATAGGTGAACTAATCATAATCCTTTAACAAGGTAGACCTAATAGTCTTTCATAAATCTCTTTACCGAGTGCATACTTCATTGTATGTTTGTAAATCCTCTCACAAGGTGGATCTAGCAGTCCTAATTGCTCCTAGCAGGGCTCATCATCAGAAGTGATCAATGGAAGACTTAATAGGCCAACTTTAAGCTACAGTACTAAAGTTTGTGGGTATCATCCCCACCCCAATTTTACTTTCTATTTGAAAGGTTTCTGGGTCACCAAACCTTTGCGTCAAAATGTTATGGATGCTTTCATGTTTAATGCATGCAATTAGATCAAATGTGATTAATTAATTACTAATTGGATTATTGGATTAAGAATTGAAATTGTTAAAGTTTTAGAAGTTATAGATTCACCCCTCCCCTCTCAATAACTTAGTATAGTCTTGAATATTTCCAACAGATACAACATATAGTACAACCCATGACGAATCATATGAAGCAACTAAATTGATCCCTGGACCTAAAACAACCAAGATACCCACCAAAATGCAAAAAAATAAATAAATAAATAAAAAATGTACTTGGAGCATAATCTCGAAAAATAACTAGCATCACTGGAAAGATATCTAAATGACCTTTCCAAAGAAAGAATTCCCAAATTGGAGATTGGATGCTCAAGATATGTCTCTAGGAGTGCAAAACTATACCTCTAACTTTGATAGTAGAAATAACCACAAAAATGCATCACTAAAAAAATACCTATACCACTATGACAGGCTTGGAACCATCTTTTTGATGATATCTTGTTTGTAGAAAATAAAGTCAATATGCCCGAGTTACGAGCAAAAAATTGAAGGTAGGTACAAACAAGGCCTAAAGAGGTGGTAGGGTATGTTGATGTAGTGCTAAAATTATCAAGTGACAAGCATAAGGGTAAAAGCATAGATCTATGTCACCATTTATGATACCAAAACTTGTTTTGGTCAAATCTCATTTCTCTATCAAAACTCAATTTTTTTCAAAAACTAAAAATACCCTTTTATAGATCTTAGATTCAATATCATCATTATATAAAATTTTGAGTGTTTTGATTAGTTATAATATGTTATAATCTCAAAATATTATAAGTTGATATTTCAACATTTCAAAAGATGCTCCCTCAAAAAAGGAAAAAAATAGTAAATCATATCAAAAAAATTAAAAAATTAAATTTATCTCTAGAGGAGAGAATCTTATTCAAGAATATGTAATTTTTTTTTCAAGAAGGTATAGATTTGATAGGGAAGTTTTGATAGGAGGAAAAAACTGTTGGATTCTGATAAGGTCAAACTCTAGTACTTATAACAAATAAAATATACATCAAAAACAAATATTTCTTTTTTTGTTCACTAGCTATACATGTCATCTATAAGATATTTTCAAATCAGAACAAAAAAAGATGATTTGCATATACTTGTTTGACGGGAACTAGACCCTATATTTTTTACAGTTAAAAAAGGGACTTCAAAATAAAATAAAATGAATAAATTCTTACTCAAAAAAATTATATAAATTATAAGCATAAAATTCATCCAATTCTACACATTTCATCAATTTACAACATCTTCATATTTTAAATACAAATACCATTTTTTTTGTCATTAATGTTGAACTGTCACATTCTAATATCCTGTTTCTTTATAAAAGGTGACATAGTTTTGTGCTTTTACACATAAATTCAATGGTCAAATGCTTGTCGAGGCAAACAAATGCCAGAAAAAGACTCCTATTAGAAAAAAATCTAGTCAAGCAAAATAAGTGCCAGATCAAAGAGCCAATGCCAAAAGAAAAATTCGGTGGCCAAAAATGTAAAGTGTTGCATGGATAAAAATGCCATTGTAATCCTAGAAACCACTGGTAAAAGGAAAAATAACTTATGTTGACTTGCCAATATATCACCCATGCAAACCCAATCAACTGATGTCACCATGAATAAAGCAACAATGCTCCAAATGGATGCAAGCTGGTGCCTCTGCCAATCTAATTTTTCTACTATCGAAGAGTGAACGAAAAATCCAACTAACTATTGTGAACAATAGTGGGAGCATAGTCAAAGATGCCAAGACCAAGGAGTGAAAATTGCCAAAAAATAACATGTGCTAAAAAATACAAAATCTGCCCAAGGATAGGGAAAGCCTGTGGTGAGGCTTGGGTACCATTGAAAAGGTATGCTCAACCATTAAAAAATCCCACACTATCAAAGTGGGGAGCTTGGAGCATGCACGATCGTTTGAAAAAGGCATGCAAAATATGCCCATAAAAATTTCACCATGATCCTAAGATAAATGCCATTAACACTTGCATTTTATAGATGCATGAGTCTGAGAGGAAGTTGAATTCTACATGGGCTACACAAGCCCCACAAATATCTTGCCCTCCCCAATGAACAAGGTTGTTTTATAGTCCCAAACTGGCACTAATAAAGTATAGAGGTACATTGAAACCAATGCATGAATCCCCTCCAAAAACACTCTAGTCTGTGCCCAAAATTATGCCCACCAAACTCACACCCCATACCAAGTCTTCAAAGGGTCTGCACACCCCAAAACAAAATGCCCCAAGTATGAAGTGCAAGGTTTGAGCTGGAGGTCAACGGGGCTAAAAGGATGGGCCCATAGGTGTTCCACATTAGATCAAGATGTGCGGATGCCAAAAGAAAACTTTGGCATCACAAGAAAATCTCCAAGGCAAATTGTGAAGACTAAGGTGGGCTGCAACGCTCCCCAAAAAAGGATACACCACCCAAAATTGTAGTCGTAAGTCAAAGGATGAAGCTGACATAGGTACCCAAAAAGTATGAATGTTGCCTTTTTTTCCATATCCTATGCAATCAGTGAGCATATACCACCCAAAAAATTTGTTCGCAGTGAAGGTTTTGGTTTCTAATTAAAAAATGCTCAACCACTGTCCATTGCCCAAACTAGCAACTGGCTATATGATAATAAAGAAGATCACTTGGGGAGATTTTGAAACTACCACTAAAAAGGTCAAGAAACAACCCATGATAATGGACCCAAACCACTGACATGGGGGTGCCATGTCGCACGAGTAAAGCCAATGAGGCAGAGGAGGCATTGACAGAGACCTTAGTGCAATCAAAGCGCATGATTGGGACCACTGACATTTGCACATGGAGGGCTTTGTGTATGCTGAAGAGATGTGCATGCTCCCAAACAAAAAAGCTACCCTTCATAAAAAATTTCCATCATTGATTGGAAGTATGGGTGGGGTCTTGGAAAGTGTGTGTGCTTGAAAGGATTATACATGCATTCCCAAAAAAAATTGAGCTTTCTACATTGTTTATAAAATAAACAAAAAAGAATAGCCTCTAATTTGTGTATAAAAAATACATGTGTTTATAACAAAACATGTTGCAATGATTATTTTTTGATAACAAATAAAAAAATTGTCACCTTGTAATGTGTGCTCTGGTCAATGCGACCTAGGTGCGATAAAAAATTGTCTCAGATTTCAATAGTGTTCAAAATGGATGCATTTTATATGAAAATGGGGGTTTTAAAGTGCTTTGAGATCAACGGTGATGTCCGTTTAGGATCAAAGTGCTCTGAAATATAGTTCATCCCCAAATCTAATAGAAAATCCTCTAAAAGCCACAAATTTGAAAAATTGATGCCAATTCTATCACAAATAGAACAAAAGCATGAATATTTGGAGCTTTGCTACCATGTTGAAGTTGATGAAAGATTAACCCCACATCTCCCAAGAATCCCCTGCATGCAAACACCTATCACAAAAAAAGATAAGCAAAAGCTATGCGGGGTAGAATTCCCAAATCCATAGACAAGACATTCTTGATGAGCAAAAAAAGAGATTGCTATTATCAAAAGTGAATTAATAAAATTACAAAGAGAGATCATCCTTATAAAGGAGATCAAAACCCTAAAAGTTAAAACCTAGGTTGCATGATAATAATTATAAAATAATTAATTATTATATGCCCAAAGTTTAGCTTAAGTCAACTAGAGTTAATAAGTGACTTAATAATTAAATCAATATGATTTAATTAATAAGACAAAACATTATTACTCTAACAACTATTTACCATGACCTCCTTTTGTCATGATTTAAAATGTGTCAAGATCGTATTAGCAAGCTTTAGTCACCGATGTTGATTCCACAAGATTCTAAGACTGTGAAAAATTTAGGCCTTCTAGATTTTCTTGGATCGCTATGATCACATAAAAAACTCATTTTGTTGATTAAATATGCCAACTCATCAATTATTATCTTTTTGTGTGCTTTGATTAATCTAAAAATTTAACTATGTCAGCCTCAAACTGAATTCTTTCATAAACTGTAACTTTTGCTGACACTTGACCATCATTGTGTGACTTGCTCGCTATTGTTCTACCTTGATTGGCTTCCATTAGCTTGCTTGGTTATCACTACACTCAGTCACTACTATAACTTTCTCGCCTATAACTATCACTCAGTTAATATTGTTTTGATTGGCTAACCTTTAAGTTCCTTAATCTCCTATTGAGCTCCTTTAGTGATTGATCATTGTTCTCTATGATTTTCTTATATTAAACTCAATACATCTATACTTAATATGATGATTGAAAAATGCATCATCTTTTCAACGACCAACTTATCAAGTGCCCATTGTAATTCCATGAAACTTAACTTCTGTTCTTAACAAATTGATGACTAGCTCACCTTGCTATCTCCTTTTTTCAAATCCTTTGCATCAATCAACTAATATAACACTCTACACAGGTATTAAATGTCTCTCCAATAGGTCAAGTCCATCAATAACAATAAAATAATTGTTACAACTAAATAGGGAATCTAACTTTTTTGTGAAAATATCAATGAGGAAGTGACTTCTTGCTACAGTGGAAGCAAAGAAAAATCAATGACAAAAGCTTACCCATGCAAGGAAATCATCAATCAAGATAAGCACCAATTATCTATTTGGTGATACATTTATAAAGATTTATTGTTTCATCGTCTTATCAAATTAAGACACAATTTTTTTTGGTTTACAATATGTTTTTGTTTGAAATTTTTTTTTACATTTACTAACCAATTCATCATAAAAAATAGAAGGAAAAAAAATTGTATAAACTTTAAGAATGTCAAAAATTAAGATGTTTGTAGGCATATAATTTTGAAGAATCAAGGTTTTCCTGTTTTCTATTTATAGCTCAAGAGAAAAGAAATCAACATCCATGAACTTATATAACCATTTTATCAAGTAAAGATTAAGTTTTTGGTTTTCCAAAGAAGCCTCTCCTTTGTGATAAAATGGCATGTGCTCTTCAAGCATCAATTTGATGCCTTCAATCTAGTAGATTGTCTTTTGAGCATTGCTCTACTATAGGCCAACCTACCTTTCTTCCTAGTTCCTAGTGAATATTGGCAATGATCCACCATTTTAAAATTAAAGGAACATTAGGTGAGTATATTACCACCTTTGAATTTACCAAGTAACTTGGGGTTCTTAACAACACAAGACCCAAATCAGCATTGTTCTGGTAAAACCGTTCCCTCACAATATCATCTTAGACATGAAAAATTCTTAATTAGGGTAGTTAGTATATTACATGATGATCCTTCTTATATAGCTTGTGTCATGACCATATCCATGTGGTTAGGTTTTGTGACTTGCTAAGCACATGAACTGAAAGAATAAATAATTCATATATCCAAAGTGACAATACATCAGAACCTCTTTAGAACTTGTACTATACTCAGCTTGCCTTTCCAAAGAGAAAAAAGTAGCCAACAATAGAGGCAAATCTCCATAGTTTTGGATAAATAAAAAATGGTATATGCACTCAAAGGGAAAACCCACCACACATAGAGAGACCAACTCAAAATGAAAAATGCATTCTATGATCTGGCATTAAAGGAAGACCCAAAAATGTTGATGTCTTAATTGAATAGACAACAATTTTTTTAGAAGTTTCTTACAATTAGTTTTTTTCTTTCAAAACCTTAAATGTTGAACCACTAAAACAAGGGAAAAAATTGGAGTCTAAAAGTCATTCTCATCATGATCAATGCTCCTCAAGACCTATTTTATAATTAATTTTATCCCTTGCATCTACCATTGATCCTTTCACTTCCTTATACCTCTTATAAATTGAAACCTTCACCACTTCTCCTTGTTTTCTTTCTAACAAGAAAAAAACTAAAATATTTTCACAACACAAACCAAATTCAAATATAGGCAAGGTTCCAAAGTTTCCCTTCTATATATACTGTAATCAAATATAAATATACAAGAGGAAAATCTAAATAAAATATAAAAAACTCAAATACATGTAAAGTTTCAAAGGTATCCTTGAAGATATAATGATTATAACAAAATATAAATAAACATAGATTACCATGAATTATCTATGACACACATATTGCATCACTATCAAACACATTCACAAGCTATACATACTTGAGCTATAATTAGAGATCAGATACACATTGTTTGACTTTTATAGAGGGCATGGTAATGCCTAGTAAGAGATACGTTTGATCTTGTTATTATTGTCCTCTACATTTCATATTAATTAATTTGATCATGTTGAAGAGTTGTAAAAGAATAAACTCATGGTAATTTGCATGTCCATGGCACTTTTAGCAATGTGGAGGGTAGCTACATCATGCTTTCAAAGGATTTTTCATATTCTTTTTTGTCAGGTTAGTTGTGTTGGAGATCGATTTCCCTCAATAGATTGAAAAACCCCTCTTGTGGATAGTAATATGTTGGTTGATGGGAATGTAAGATTTAGGAGCAAAAATAAGGCATGCATATTATTTCCTGGTTTCTTCAAACAAATGTCATCTCATCAAATTTCCTAGTGCTCAACTCCCCCATGTTTCAAACATATCAATATGATCATTGTAAATGTTACATCCCAAATTTTGACCTAATTTAAAATATAGCCGTTGAGTTTCGCATGAAGTCAATTGACAGTTAAATTTGTTATAATCGTGCAAAATGGTAAGATGGTTAGTCGTTATAATTTCATGTGAAGATAACATGCTAGTTGATTATTTATCACGAATTCATGGAATTGAAAAGGTGATTAGACATTATGATTATTTATAACTTGTTATGATAATATTATTTAACTATGGAGAATTTCCTTGTAGGAAGCATGTCGAAGGGGTGGAAGCATTGTTAGAAAAGAATTAGGCATAAGAGCATCACCATCACTGGACAAATGGGTTGAGGACCTAATGACTTGAACATCAGGATACAATCAATGGAACCACATGAGTTATTTAAATAAATAATTTGAGAAACATAAAATAATTGAGTTAAAATATAAAATGTACCTCAAAGGATTTTAAATGATCTTTCACCATATTATTATAATATATATGTACATATAGATATAAAAATGAAATGACACCAATATATTATAATAATTTAATAGAATGATGTCACCTCATTAATATATTTACATGTATATATGTAAATATAGAATTATAATAATATTCAAGTTATAATAATATTCAAGATATAATAATATTCGAATTATAATAATATTCAAATTATAATCTTCCAACTTTATTTCCAATTTTGTTCTTTCTTTGCTTTTAACCGATTAAACACTTGGCATGATAAATTGACAAATAATCTTGTAAGTTTCGAAAGCCAAAGAGTCTCCTTAGACCATTTTTATGTATTGAGTTAGGTGAGACAAAGAATATACCTCATTGCTGAATTCCTTTAAGAATGCAAAAATCCTTCTTTGCTTATTAAGAACTCTTCTTAATCGATACTTGCTACACATTTTCCACATATCTGCAATACCATTGAACCATAACTCCATAGTAAAGCAACATCAATCTATACTATGTCGTATGTGTTGTGTTCACTTTGACAAATGAAGTAATTTTTTCTCTTTGGAAACATCTGCAACATCTGGAGAAGGGCAGATTGCAAATTGGTTGCAAGGCTTCAAACATATTTGAATATACACTAGGTCATGTGATGTTATTCCAATATCTTTTTTATTGATTTCCATAGTAGCCAGTTAGGCTCACAAGACTTTCTTTGTTTTTAGATTTTATTCAATTTACCGTATAAGTTTTGCTGAATACTCCATGTCATATGTTATCAAATATTTTTCTTTAACTTTCATAGCAACTAGGTTCATAATGGATAATGTCAGATATAACCTCTTATGGGAGAGTTTTCCAAATGCAATAAAACCTGAAATGAAATATACTGTATGGAAATCAGAATCCAATAATATTTTCAATTAGTCTCAAGAACATACTATTTCAGATCACAGTTTGTGATAAGTATAGTAAGCAGTGAATTACTCTAGAATTTATGCATAGAGTAAATTGCTCAGGAATTCTGAACACCTAGGACTCACCGAGCTGTATAGCCAAGGAAAAGGGTGAAGAGGTGAGAGAAAGGAATCTGTAGTAACATGAAATAGTATTAGTTATGACATAACAATGTTTATCATTTTTAAAAGGAAACATTTAATAGCTCATGCATGTTCATGTTTATTGTATTCTCCTACTGTCAAGTCGAGTGGCATGATTAGATACTAGGATGCTCAGTGGATGACAAGATGTTCCATGTCTATTCTGGGTAGGGAGGGCCTTTCTCATTAGAGATTGTGTGGGGATAAGTTATGGTCTGAGGTTGGGTGGTTAAGCCCCTGACAATGTTTCACCTCTCGACAAGTTGTCGGACGTGCAATAGACAAAGATAAACTATGCATTCAATGTTTGTTGGAAATAGGTAATTTTAGTTTTATGATGTATATTCAAGTAGAATGTAAGATTCATTGAGTTGTACCACCGTTACAGTTATTTCTTAAAATGAAAGCAATTCTTATCATCAATATAATTGGCAACCAGTTAGGTCAGTTGATCTTCTAATTGAATATGGAATATATCTATAGGATTATTATTTTAGTTTTTCATATATAAGGATAATGATTATGAGCATATCTTCTAATCTTATGTTAATGCCACAGTTTAGCAAATCGGGAGGAAAGAAATGATATAGTGGCATCCGAAGCCCTAAATGATACGGTGGTATTTGAAGCCCTAAATGATATAGTGGTATCTAATGCCCTAAATGATCCAATGGTAATTGATGCCCTAAATGATATAGTGGTATCTAAAGCCCTAAGTGATACAATGGTATCTGATGCCCTAAGTGATCTAATGATAATCGATGCCCTAATTGATACAATGGTATGTAATGCCCTAATTGATATAGTGGTAATTATGGTAATTGTCATTTGATTTTGATATAGCGGTATTGGATGGTAGTTATCATTTGATATTGTTATAGTGGTATTTGTGGACTAACTTCGGTGGTTGCAGAAGCATCCCTAGATTGATTTTGGTGTCAAATTCCATGGTATGTAGATTTTAATTTCTATAGTAAATTCATTGATGGTGTTTTCAATTCTTAGTTAAGAAATTTTTGTTTACTTGATTTTAATCGTTAATCCCATTCATATGAGCATAACTAATTTAAATGTATTCCTATGAAAATGAAGTAATAGTTCTGTTATTCTTGGATATGTTAGTTGTTAATTTAAGACCTAGGTAAAGTGGATGTTATAAAAAACATGCTCCTTCCCCTACCAATTAATTCACATGAATGTTTCTAGGATATACATAATTACTACTTTGAACTTGCACTTTTTAAACTTGTTTACATATTTTATGATCTACCAAACTATTAGTTAATAGATTCAATTTTATAACATTTTAATATTATACTACCAATGGTCCCAATGTCATGACTGTATGCATTGTCAAACTTGTTTTATATAAATCAATGTGTTATTTAAGAGTGACTCTAAAAATAGAAAAAAACATTTCTTTAAAATTTTGGCCTGAACTTGAACCAAGACACTCAAACTAGCACAACATAAACCCCATGTGTCTTATTAGATTAAAGTAACTTTTGTATAACTTTGAAAGTGCATAAATATGAGGTTGTGATTACACCTATTCATTTTTTTTCACAAATGATTATGCTGAATAAAATATTCTAGACATTTTCCAGGACACAAGTGTGCTATGTGTGTTGCATTTCATTATATATACATGTATATATGTACATGTATATATATGTGTGTATATATATACATGTATGTATGTATATGTATGTATGTATGTATATATATACGAAGACCTAGGAAAACAAATTTAGTCTACTAATTTAAGGTATATACTTAACATTAATATAATTACAAGGGAAAAACACTAAAATATGGTCATGCACAACACTATATATCATCATGATATATATATATATATATATATATATATATATATATATATATATATATATATATATATATATATATATGTATATGTATGTATGTATGTATATATATACGAAGACCTAGGAAAACAAATTTAGTCTACTAATTTAAGGTATATACTTAACATTAATATAATTACAAGGGAAAAACACTAAAATATGGTCATGCACAACACTATATATCATCATGATATATATATATATATATATATATATATATGTATATGTATGTATGTATGTATATATATACGAAGACCTAGGAAAACAAATTTAGTCTACTAATTTAAGGTATATACTTAACATTAATATAATTAAAAGGGAAAAACACTAAAATATGGTCATGCACAACACTATATATCATCATGATATATATATATATATATATATATATATATATATATATATATATATATATATATATATATATATATATATATATATACAAAGACCTAGGAAAACAAATTCAGTCTACTAATTTAAGGTATATACTTAACATTAATATAATTACAAGGGAAAAACACTAAAATATGGTCATGCACAACACAATATATATCATCATGACTAATATTTTTAGTTATTTTAAGAAAATTTTATCATGTCCAAAATAGATTATACACCCAAATGGAACTTAATATTAGTTCTTGTTGTAGGCAGGACAACTAATGGATCTGTTTAGGTCCATTTTGCCATTTAATTTGACCAATCAGAGTTGAAAATTATTTGAACAAATATGTCTTCTTTATAATCTATAAATTTCAATAGATTTTTAAAAACCTCTAAAAATCCAATTTCTTGTATTTCTATTGGCTCTTGGCAAAAAGGGTAAGGAGGGAAATTCAATTTATTAGAAAAAAGGGTAAAAAATCCATGATATCTGGAAATCTCTAACCATAGAACTCTCTCGAGAAGAACTCTCCCATATGTTCTCCATGCTTTGAGAAGAGGTGTTGATTGAACAAAGCTTCAGTGCCAAAAGCAATGTTGTAAAGAATGCTACACAAGCCTTTGACTGTAGAGTCAAAATTAATGACACAACCCTTAATCTTTTAATGACAATGCTTAATCAAGTTTATTATTCAAACCATAATTCCGAGACTCTGCGAGTTCGAGCATGACTTTGCGAGTTTGAGCATGACTTTGCGAGTCTGAGGCAAAGGTGGCCTTTCTGAGGCAAATGTCCTCTAGACTCTGACTCAGTCGAGTCTTGGTAGAGTCCACGTGGACTTGCCAAGTTTAGGGACTCTATTGAGTCTCGAGCCTAGGACTCTCTCAATTTTTTTAAATTAAAAAAAAAAAAAAAAAAAAATTGATTTTTAAATTATTTTTTTAAAAAGATAGAGATTTCTGGAAGGTGTTTTTTTTTCATTGTATATTAATTCTGACAATGATGTTGTGGTATGTTAGGAATTTATTAAGGATTGAATCTTGAATCTTAAATCTTAAATCTTCAAATTTATGTCTAAAAATCTTGAATATTATAGGAAATTTAATGTTTAAAATTTAAATCTTCAAATGTTGTTAACCTAGTTATAGCAAATTACACAGTTGAATAGCCCTACATCTCCAAATGAAGGATAGTTACTCAAATTGAAGGGTCACTGCCAATATTGGTTACTATCTGGATTTCATTATGAAGAAGTCGCTTTCAACATTGTAGTATTTAGTAATGTTGTGCAAATATTTTTAGATTTACATATATTTGTGTTAGATTTTATAATGATGTATATGAGTTTTTTTATTTTTTTATTTTTTTATTTTATTTTATACTTACGAGTTCATGAATGTTAGAAGTTTAAAAACTCTCTAGTGTTGTACATAAAGTTAAATAAACTTTCAAACTTACATGTATATGTGTTGTTGGCTATGTCCTTGATCGTTTTCTTTGCAAAAATTTGTAAGCCAACTATAATAATTATTAAAAGACTTTTACAATTAAAGGTTGTGTTTCACCAAGCAAATTGATAGACATACTTGAGAGCCTTGTTTTTGTCTACAATGCGCACATAAGCTACAAAAAACATATTTCTCAATATCTAAGTCTTCCATGACTTATCTAAGGCATATTTGGAGGAGAGCATAGGCTACTATGAACCTTAGTCTTCTACACTCTAGCTGATATTTTGATATATGTTTTCAACTTTTGATTCCATGGATTTCATATATTGTAAACACTTGACAATGATGCTATGTTTAACTTTATATTATGTTATTCAGTTTTTTTTCCTTCAGAAATTCGCTATTATACTTATGTGATCTATGCAAAATTGTGTATAAGTGTTAAGTATCTTCTATTTATCTCAATTATTGTGTATTTGATGTTAATTGACTAAATGATGCATGAAAAAATTGTTAAATCCTTAAAAATCTTTGAATTTCATTTGTTTTTCGATTTTCCAAGTCCTTGTTGAGTCCGGTCACCGAGTCTGAGTCCGAGTTGGATTTTAACTTTTCAAGTCAGAGATGAGTCCGAGTTAGTTCGAGTCTCATAACTATGATTCAAACTAGTTCTTCCTATATTATCTTGTTTTCTATGGAGTGTAAGTCATTATATCAATTTGACTTCATTTCTAAACTTTTCACAACCAACATATTTTGCTGCTTTTCCCCTTATTTGTTTGTTCGTCCACTAGGATTATTTGTTTTTGGCAAGATGTCATGAAAGTAGAGGAGAAAATGAAGTGGGTAAATAAAAATTACCTTAAGATGTAAGAAAAAAATGATTTAGAGAAACACTCATACATCTAAAAATTGGAGGGAATGTAGGCATTTGTTTGTTGATTTTATAAGCTTTCAAATGGTTGATTCACCCAACAACAAAATCTTGGTCAATAGAGCTTCATTTCTCTATGAAATGTGCTTGATGCTAATCGATCTCTCTTCGCTTGGATTGTATTGAAGGAACACCCAATGCACCAACATGAAAACTGAAACCCTAAAAATCTCTTTCTATTTAACATAGTTTTTCCTAACCATGGGATTGGGATTGCAAACTTCTAATGAAGAATATAAAGCCATGTAAAATTGAAAGGAACCCCAAAATTTTTTAGAGTTTTCTTCAGAAAAGTTTGGGCAAGAAAATTCCAGAAGCCTTAATTTTTTTTCCTAGAGTTAGGGTTTTCATTGGTCATAGCTAGTAGAAAAATCTATTTTTCTTATGAAAAATAAGACTTTCCCAACATTATAACAACTAATTTAAAAAAAAAGTTTCATCTAAGAAATTATGGAACCTTCACTGGAATATATAATGCTATTTGGGTGGTATCCCACTTTGTTTTCCATGAGGCTAAAGGTGTGCATGAGGATGTTAGGAAAGTTTAGGAAAATCCCAACTAAATGATATAGAATATTAACTTTGTTCTCATAATAAAGAACAATATATATCTGACTAATCCCAACTGAATCATATAGAAAATTATATTATTGATATAACATTCCATTGGCATTAACTATCTTCAAAATATGGTAAACAAAAATTAAATTGTTTGAATCTTAGTCTATGAAGAAGAAGATGTAATACAATGAAAACAAAATTAAAAAGCTCACTTTTGGTATAACCCAAAATGAAAAGTTGGCATACAAAAATTCAATAGATATCCCTTTGAGCTTGACCTTCATCACAGACACATAGATAAGATAAATTTATTAATGTCCAACAAGATACCAACAAGGGTCTAAGGGACTGGAAACAGTACAAAGGGAAAACACCAGTAGAGGGAGCACCAAACAGTGTCTGCAGAAAGAACATGAAAGAAAAACAAAAAAAAAACCAAGAAAAGGGAATAACAACAGCTAAGAACTCCTCATAGGTGAGAAGTAGTCTAGAATGGAAAAGTGGACATTAGGGCAATTAGATACTCTGGAAGGTCACCTCTAAGGTCTATAAGAGGGATGTTTCCGAGTGTAATCTCTACGAGGTCTCACAGATTTGGTGTGAATTGAGATAGTGCAGAGAGGCCACTTTGATCCTTAGGTAGGAACTGTAGGACTGAAGAAAGAGGTGATGAGCTATGTAGGGGTCGACGTTGAGAAAATTTGGAGCTGTATAGTGTGTTTGTGAAGCTGCATGGTCTCTTGAAGATATAGTGCAAGATAGTGCTGGTCAATATATGTGAAGAATGAGGGAAGAGACTGACACTCTCTAAACAAATAGTAGATGAAGTTTAACTCAAACATATTTTCACATATCCTAAAACTCTTCTATAATGATGAATATTTCCTATACTTCAAGTAAATCACATGCAATGCCAATTATTTTATCAAGTGTTGGACTTTCTGGCCTCAATGTTTCTTGTAATTGATATGTATTATATGAAGAACAATTGGACAAGCAAGAATAGGGAATTATAACTTGATCATTCTTAGCCAAAACTTTAGGTCTTAGGGAAGCTTCTTCAGCTGTTTCATTCTAGATTCATTGGCATTACTAGGAAAAGAGCTTTGACTAACTCTTTTCCTTTCTTTGAACCCTTCATTTATTGCGCCTTTGAAAACCCTATACCTTCCAAAAATATGTCATTCAAATCCATGAAGTCATAAAAAATTTGTGAAAATCCTCCAGAGAAATGGATGATCAGTCTATGTAGGACTCTTTAATTTGTTTGTGTTTTTGTACAGGAGGTTAGGGGTTCAAATCTGTAGGAGGGATTTTAATTTGAATACAATAGTGAAGAAACAATAAGATTTGACTATTCCTTCCTTCATCAAGTGCTTGATTTCTCTAGATATTATGAAGTCCCCTAAGAGTCTCTGCATTGGTGTTACATATGAAGGAAGCAAATCTAGCTAGAGAGCTAGAGTCAAGACATATGCTAAAGGTTTTGGCTATGGAGGGGCCAAAATGCACTTGCATAACCAATTTATTTGTCTTTTTAAATAAATTAAAATTCATAAAACTGTAATACATAAATTCAAAATTAATTAATAAAAAGTGCATTTTGGCCCATGCATAGAAAATGCCTTTTTAGAATGCCTGACAACTGAATAAGTGTGCACAAGCAAGGATTGTTAGAGCCACTTGTTTTGGAACTTCACGCCACTTGGAAAACACAGCTGTCATCCATTGACTAAAATAAGAATAGTTCTCTATATGCATTTATTTTGGAGAGACAACTACATTATACAATTTGATTTTTTCTTGTAAGCAATGAAAAAAGACATTTGACAAATGAGACTAAAATTGCAAGATTATATGTTTAAAAAATTGATATTAAGAAACTATTCTTTTAAGAAAATCTAGTAATTGAAAATAGTTATAATATTTATTCTAATTTCAATATTTGATTTATTTTTTATGAATAATAAATATAACTTAAAATAAATCATTTAAATTAATTATTTCGAAGGCGTCCCTTTTCTGAGGTCTTAAAACATCATTTTAAAATCAATGATCAGTATTCATTAATATAAGATGGAAGATGATTGAAGTAATCTCAATCGTTAATTTCAAAACATGAAAATAGGCATGTGAAATATGCAATTCCTGACAAGTGTAGTCCTTTAGAATATTTTATTACATTTGTCCTTGAGTGTTTTTAGGATAGGAAAGTCCAATTTGAAATTCTTTTCTCACCACATGACAAGTGTGGTAATGTCCCTTCATAATCAAGATGTTGTGATTTATAAAGATGGGTGCGCTTTAGAAGGACTTTTTGTTTATTCAGAGGATGCTTATTGTGCTCTTCAACATGGGTATTTATGCACATCTGGAAGAGTTTTCATAGATGCAAGGGTTTGCAAAAAATAAGACTGAGAGGATTTTGAGTATAATTAAATTTGTTTTGTGTAAAAGAAAGTGATCATAATGCCAAATTTTGGTTGCTGTTGAAGTATTTTCTGTTCTTTGAGGCGTTTAAAATCATCTATTATCTTCTCATGGCTTCCAACTTTTGGGAAACGATTGAAGCTTGTGAAAAATGTATAGGAAAACAAAACATGTAAGCATGAGAGCTATACTATTGAGAAAGATATTCAAATTTAAAATATGAGTTGCTGATTTAGAAATCACTTTGTTTCCTTGTAACTTATTTTTAACATTTTATTGAAATAATGTATTTACGTACAAAAAAAATACACGAGGGAGCAAAGAGACTATCCTCAATAAGAGAATTAGTAGTCCATTAACTTATTCTTGTGAAGAACATAACAAAACTTACTACAGCTGCATGAAATTGACTAATCCATCTTTTGTGATGAGCACTCTGAAGATTTCTTATACTACTTTTTTATGAATAGTTTATTGGTTTTTGACTTATGTGTTGATTGGACTTTGGTAAGGTGATCCTGCATTTTTTTTAATTTGAATATGTAATTTTATAAAGTATTTTTGTTTCTTAAAAAATAACAATTGAAGTGTGCAATAGGTTATCATCTCTAGTATTAAACAATAATATAATTATTCATTCAATTATTTTAGATATTTATTCTTTACAATTTTTAGGAGCAATGTTATATGGAATTTAGAGGTGAAGTTTATAACTTTGTAGTACTCTACAAAGAAGATCCGGTGAAAACATTTCAGTTTTTGCTTACTCATGATTTGTATTTTTTCTTTGCTTGTGTATTTTTAATGTTTTCACTTTTAAGGGTATCTAACTCTGATAGTTGAGGATTTAGGCTTTGTTGTTTGTCTGTTTAACTTTTCAAATTTTATTTAAGTTTGGTCAAGTTGATCTAATTTTATTTTAAAGTAGTGGTTTACTTATTGAAGGATAAACTTTAGTTTACAATTTAGTCTAGGGCTAGCTTGAATAATATAGGATCAAGGTGAAGTTAATTAGAATTAATATTAGATTTATAATTAGGTTTAACACTTACTACTATGATTTATTATTTACAATTTAGACTTTTATTATATCTATTATGCATTTTATGTTTCAATATTTATAATAAGAATTTATTATTTACAAACTATAAAATATTTTTGCTAAATTTTTATTGAAATTCTCTATTTTGATTCCAAATAATTATTAATTACCTACCCTTAATGTACTTTTGAGCTAAAATATATGGAACATTATATATATATATATATATATATATATATATATATATATATATATATATATATATATATATATATATATATATATCTGTGTGTGTGTGTGTGTGTGTGTGTATGTACACACACACACACACACACATGTTTCCATCCAAATCACGCTTTGTTTCCTTCAAACACACACACACACACACATGTTTCCATCCAAATCACGCTTTGTTTCCTTCAAATGATTCAGACACGTGTTTTGATTCTTGCATTTGTTATTAGTTTCTTTATTGGGAACTAAGAAATACCCAACATGAATTCAATGAGTCCATTGAAAGCTATCTATATGCTACATAAACTTTTTTACTTATATTTGTTCAAATATATGAAATCATTTTTTTTAATGTCATTTCTTACCAAAATTATAACATAACATATTTATCTTCGATGTCCTTATTGCAACCTTAGGTGCAATCGCTAGATAAATATAATTAATGACATTAAAAGTTTACGATACTAGGCCTGTTAATGGGCTCTTAAGGGTTAATCCTAAATAGAAAAGGGAGAAGGTGTTTTGGCAACCACCAGAGGAAGGATGGCTGAAAATTAACTTTGATGGGGTTACTTGGGGTAATCCAGGAGTCTCTTGCTGTGGTTGTATAGAAAGAGATCATTATGGAAAAACTCTTGCTTTTGTGGCCAAATGACTAAAGGATGGAATGAATAATGTGGCGAAATATGTAGTGGCTAAAGAGGCTTTAGTCTTAGGGGTTAAATTGGATATCTGTAGAGTGTACCTTGAAGGTGACTCAAGGATAATCAATGATGGAATAAAGAAAGGGAAGCTGGAAGTGTGGCATCTTGACAAACACATAAAGAAGCCTAGAAGCCTCTTAATGGAGTTAAAGGATTTTAAGGTTTCCCATGTCTATAGAGAAGCCAATAAAGTGGCAGACAAGATGGTGAATATGGGTGCGAATGCAACTTTGGGAATTCAAAACGAAATATTTGAAGACCTTAGACTTCTTGATCCTGAATAAATATTGGAAAACATAATGAAGAGTCTAGAAAAAGTATTTTTTCTGATTAATGAAGGGATTATAATACAATTATGAATCAATACTCCCGTCGGGCACACAAGGAATATCAATCCCTTGCGCATGACAAGATTTTGCAATTATTTATTGACACCCTGCATTGCAAAGGCTTCCAGATTGTTTGAAGTGTGTGTTTTCAAGGAGAAAAGGTAGGACACTTTATAAGGTTTTCTATAGCGAGAAGGAAATGGAGGCCAATTTTGTGCTTGAGTCAGATAGTCAGATGCAAGCATATGGAGGAAAGATCACGGTTAGATGTTTGAAGAACATTTTCATGTTTGATGAGACAGAGTTCCTAGAAGAGATCCAAAAAATGTATGGAATGGAGTATTTGGAGTCCTACTGGAGGAGACACTCCAACTTGGATGTGGCTTCGCTCTTTGTTTCACTGACGTTGATTATGGGTGAGACTGAGGAGAAGTTCAAAGGGTCGCAAAAGCATGTGTTGACCCACAATGGTTGCAGGGGTTGGACAAAATTGTGAACAAAGCCATTTTTAGTGTGGGGCTGGATATTGGTCAAGAAACATGGAGACTAATTGGGAGAGAGGATATTTTGGTTCAATCCTTGGTTGTTTGGTCATCGATGAATCCGCAAGGTGTGCATATTCCATAGGTAGAAAAAGGGTGGAAGAAGGTTGTGAATTTCTTGTAGGAGAAGATATGGGTGTTGCATGAGGAGAGGTAGAGATTTATGAAGGCAACGCCATGCAAGAGTGTGACAGCTTCAAGACAATTGCTATGACACCAAATAGAGAGGAGAGCGCAGAAGAATGCTGGCGAGTCCACAGTGCATGGAATGTGGCTAAACATCTCCATCGTTGAAGAGGTGGGCACAAGTGATATGGCTAGTAACTGGAGCACACCAAGGTCAATTTAGGATGACTAGACCATTCCCAACTTCACGAGGGAGGAGGCAACACAGTGGTTTAAAGACTACGCACAGGTGGATGGCGGAGGTGGACGGTGGTATTGCCTTGGGTAGTTAAACGTTATTTTTTGTAATCTTTTGTGGGTTAGGTTTCTTTGGTGTTTTGGTAGGGTGCTAATGCCCTTTTAACATTTAATGACTATATATTTCTATGGGGTAGGGATGATATATGTTTGTAATGCTTTTGGCCAAATTTTGCATTTGGCTTCCTGATGTAATTTCTCTTTTTATTATCAATGAAAATAAAAAAATGTTACCTATTAAAAAAAGTTTACAATACTACTCTTATTAATCTATTGTAAACTTGATATATGTAAATTAATATATTTTAATTAGAGAATTTTTTTTTCTAACAATACAATAATAATATCTCATTGTCTTATCCAATTAATATAACTACTATATAAAGATATAATCTTGTATAGTTTATGTAAATTTAAAATTAATGAATAAGTAATCATCTTCAAATTTAATATTTTAATTATTATTGCAATAAATAAGTAAAATTTCAATAAAATTTAAATTAATGTTTTTTGTCTTAAAATAATGTACAAATATTTATTCTTTCTAAAATCTTTATAGTTTTTATTTTTAGTTGATAGGCTTTCCTTACAAGGTTACTTGTAACTGGAATTTGTCTCACACCATTAAACAACTATCCCCAAAAAATTCCCAGATCATGATTTTCATGGTTTTTTGATGAGTCATTTGTCATACATTTGTGCTTACATATTTATTGGTACTTCAAACGGGTGTGAATCTATGCAATCATTCTTAAATGTCTTTTTAGCAGATAACATTGCATTCGACGACATTTGTTGGAGGCATCATGTAATCACTCACATTTCCCTTCAACCTGAATCTTTTAGCCATAAAATCAAATCTTGGTAAATCAAATCCAAAATATGCGACATATGTGACATCATGGAAAATGATGGGATCTTGTAGCTTTACACAATATGGCAGTACAACTAGTTTGTGTCTATCACAGCCTAACTTTGAAATTATCACAACCTAACTTGGAAATTAATGGCCTATATCCTATAATAACTATGACAACTATGCTTTATATATATATATATATATATATATATATATATATATATATATATATATATATATATATATATATATATATATATATATATATATATATATATATATATATATATATATATATATATATATATATATAAATATATAATTGGCTATACTTCATATTTTTGAATGTTTTAAATTGCATGGGCATTCAATCAATGTTTGAAAATGACTGATCTATGTCCTTGCTTTTAGGCGGTTTAGCCATTCAACCATGTGTTGAAATTTATGGCCATTTTACTTTTTTGAGGTGCTCTATACTCACTTAAAGCTTTCAAGCCTTAAATTTATGGTTTGAAGGTTCTAAAGAGGCAATAAGTTTTCAATCTAACTTGGAAAAAAATATTTCTTTACACTAGAAAGCAATGCACTAAATGGATTTAGATAACAATAATCTACTCACTAAGACATCATGTGCCACTTACCATCCACCATCTAGACCATTCAGTCATACAACCCACTCATCTATCCACTTTAGAGCTATCCACTTAAGTTTAATATTCTTGCACTTATATTTGTGGGTTTGTGCTCGCAGATCACTGACAAATGCCTAGAATAGGTAGCTAGATTATTAGGGCAACATTTGTGTTCTACGAATCTTTCTAAGCTAGGTTGTTTTAGCCACATTAGCTTATTCTTTCTAGCCAAAGGCTGATAGAAGTTGGTGGAAGTTGATCTCTCTAGCTGCTCCATAATTTGGGATAAATAGACCAATGTTATTTCTCAAACCAAGAATCTGTAGTCACTTAAATTGGTAAAATGCAAATAAATTTTTGATTTGACCTTGGTTTGAAAAGAAGTAAGATGTGGTAAAATGTGTTACTTGAACCTCAAATGATGTGTTGGGATATTTAATTCAGGTATTGAATTGGTTGTTGTTAAGTGCAAAGAACTTCAGTTTCTTGACCTTTCTTACATACAGGTATGTGTATTTCAATCTAGCCATCTCGCTTCTTCCTGTAAAATAAAATTAGTTATCAAAACATTCTGTTATAATTTTAATCAAGTTCTATTGTCTGATCCTTCTCATATGATAGTGAATATAGAATAAATTCAAAGAGAAGAGTAGCTGATAAAGATTTTATGGACATAGTGATCATTGATAGGCAAAACAAAATTATATGAATTACTATAGTGATGAATGAAGATGTTTACGTCAAGAAAAATTGCACCAAGCATACCATGGTGAGAAAAAGAATAAACTAGATGAAGTCATTTCGTTAGCTATTACATTGATACGACATGACAGTTAAAAAAATAAAATTATGATCAGTTTGTAGATTTGAAAAAAGATGAAGCACAAGACCATTAACTAAATAAAATAAAATATTCAGACTTATAATGCTACAACCTATTATCTTTCCTTATAAACTGCATTCATATTGTGATTTTGCTTCATTTTTCAAGTTGGGTTTTTGTGACATTAAGCATATGCAGACCAAAAGACTCCAAATATCTATTACAAGCTCGCTCGTAGAAACCAACAACATCCCTTGATCTCAAATCACACTTGTAAGGAGCCTAATATGCTACACCAAATGAACCATGTTTGGCAAGATTTCTTTCAAATGATAGACCTTTGATGACTTTCAACGTGCTTTCTACAACTCCACAATATCCTCTTATATTTTGAAGTTTTTCACTTGGGTACTTGAATTTCTGCACACAATACAAAGTAAATATTTATATAAGAAACAATAGATAACAAGGAAAACACTCAAGATGGAAATGAATACTCGTATACATACTGGAATATTAATTATTAATAAAATAATTACCATGGCATGAATAATTTCCTCTCCTCTTCCTCTGTGTCGAGCTCCTACATGAGTTTTACCCTTTCCACATTATAGTAACCTGAATGGAGAGTAAAAATTTTGAGCTCATAGTTATAGTGATTCCATATATTCCTTTTGAAATTCCATCATCCCACTCTATCCCCCCTCCTCCACCAAATGGCCCCTAATTTTTGAAGAAATCTTGAGTGGACTTTAGACAACTTCCTTCGCTCATACTGAAAGATGCCTTCATATAAAAAGGGATGATTTTTTTGTAAATGCATCTAATAAAAAGTTATCATTTAATATAATGATAACATTGCCATCCATGTTTGTGCATCTCAAATTAAGATCATTGACATACCCCTTCAACTTGAAAGTTCAAAAATCTGTGATTTCAGATCATGCAAAGATATATTTGCTGATAACCCATGACAAGGAGTTGTCATGACCTCAAGCCGTGTCATCGTGTCTCTATAATTCACTTGAAAGATAGACAACATTGCTACAAGAACATCCAAAATATACCAAATATTAAATAAAAATAGTTATCAAACTAGAAACTTGAGCTAAATGAACTAAAATATTGAAATTTTTTTTATTCCAATTGGTCCCAGATGAGCTCCCCTAAATCCCTTCCCTTTATTACTTTTCTTCTCATCTTCCTGCTTCCAAACTTGGCATTTAAATTAATATGACATACTGGTCAAACATAGTAGCTCAATGCATTTTCTCATGAAATATAAATCTATTTTAACACATACATCTTATCAACATTATTTTACAGGCTAATAAACTTTAACATACAACTTTGATATCATTAACATTCATAAACAAACAAGATGTTAGAATAATACAATTAATAAACAAAAATGATTTGCAGAAAGGCCTTAGTACTTACAGGTGAATAGAATTTGAAGGTGTAATGCCCACTCCACTCCACTCCACTTTGCTTATGTCCAAATATTCTTGCCTTCATTCCTGACTTGATCATAAGACAACACCTCATTATACATGTGTGCCCTTGTATATCATGATAAGATAGATAGGGCACATAGACTAATTTGTCCATGACATGCAAAAATGTTCAACTATAATTACGGTAGGTGCAACTTGTTTATAGGAAGAATTTGGAAGCATTGACAAGGTATGTGGAATGTTGCAAAGACTAAGAAAAGTTGATAGTTAATATTATGATAGCATGACATTTAATAACAATACCTTAGCATGTGTCTTTGGTTAGATGATTGTGTACTTACAATTGCCTACGATTCCTTATTCTTACTATGAATTACAATTGGGTTTTAATATTGACTCCTTAATTGAGTATATAATGCCCATACTATGTCAATGATTATTATTCATGCTCATTACCAGCTCAGATATAGTCAATTAAATGTAACATTAATAAGTTGGTTTTATTGATAATTTTAGGAAATCAGAGGTAACCTTAATGTGTTGGCCTATTGATAATTTTAGGAAATCAGATGTAATCTTCATGAGTTGGCTTTATTGATAATTTTAAGACCATATATAAGAACCAATAACTATAAATAACATGGAATGCAAATTTTGGGCCAAAATAGGAGAATAGGTGTGACATACTCACCTTAGTCTAAGACCTTAGTGATTCAGTTTCAAACACTTTTACAAGATGAAAAATATAAATAAAATATTATAAGAAGGAAAGAAGCAGCTCGTCTTCAATTGATCTCACATTCAGTGAAGTCTATGAAGCTACCTCTACACAAAATGGTGATGCTCATCATTCTCAATATATTCCTTTCCTTGTTTTTAACATTCTTTTTGAGCTTCATTACTAATTTATTACTCTATTATATAGGTTCACATGTTAAGTACAATGAAGGTGCACTCAGAAATATTGGTGCACGGAAATTACCTTTTCAATGTATGTCAAGTTACTCTTTAAATGCTTCTTTGATTTCTATATTCCCCTCTCAATTAATCTATTTTTTATACATCTTCTTGCACCTTCTCACATAGAGGAATAATTAGTTTGTTTACTTTATGTACATTATAAAAAAGCTATTGAATTAATATTATTGCATGTCTTAAATACACTATATCATGATACATTTTCAAATCCTTCTCAAAGTTTACTATTGTGTACATGGCTCACTTCTATAGGTTGACACCTATTAAGTACAATTATGGTGAGCTCACACATATTGGTGCTAAAACGAATCCTAGGTAGATGAAGTTAGCTTTTCAATGTCTAATCCAATGTATGTCAAGTTGATTTTCAATGTCTTCTCATTATCTATATTTTCTTCATAATGAACCTATTTTTTTCATATTTTGTAGCTTGTAGCAACCTTGCCACACAAATGAACAAATATTTTGTTTGCTACATCACAAAAAAATTATTTAATTACTACTGTGTATTTTAGATATAGTATTTCATGATATATTTTCAATTCCTTCTCAACGAGTACTAATCTGTACATGACTTACTTCCATAAAATAAATTTTTCATATGATGTTCATTTTTCTTTTTTCCTATAATTATTCTTTAATACAAAGTTAGGAAAGCTTATTATTTAAAATATTTGTACTTTTTGCTATTGAAAATGTTATAAATTTATTCTATAGACAAATACTTAATCCAGATAAATTTCTCCTCATTCACAAATTGAGACAATATACATGTAGTGTATTTTACTCTACAAATAACTTTCTATCGACATTATCCTTGCACCTACTTTTCGGTGCAAGTGCTAGTTTAATTATATCTCCAACTATCCCTATCATTATAGTGATATCTCTAATGGTCTCTATAGACCAATGCAAGAAGCAGTTTGAATGTCTTCTACTAACCCTTTAATTCACATTAAACTATAATCTCTCACATTCATAGGTGGATAAGTCCAACGACTTAGCAACAATGTGGAATGGAGTTTCTCACTCTATGGCACCAAATTTTTTGAAGAAGGAACACATGACACCAACCATTTCGTAGAATCAAAGATGTAAGAGCACCTTATTATTATTTATTATGTAATGCCTATTCATTATTACACAGTTATGAGTGTTTCTTTTAGTAGTGTTATAAAGAGGAGACTGTGGTGAAATGGTACTTGTTTGATAAATCAAATTGTGAAAAAGGTTCGTAATCAAGAATGCAATTTTTTTGGTCTATTCTCTTTATATTCTAGAGTTGCCTATTGAAAGAATGAGAGAATTACATTTATCAAACACTTGGCATTTGTCAAATGGCATGTCCAATTTAGTGAGTAACAAACACAAAGGTGTAAGGGAAAAGAGTGTATGTGGCCATACGCTTAGACAAGCCATTTGTACATGCAATTAGCAGGATGCATGTCAAATAGATGGTGGTGTTGTGTATACCAGTCTGCATATGGCACTTGTGCAACCCATTTCTGGTGTTGTCAATGCCAATCATCATATGGCTCTTTAGTGCCTTAGTTCTGGGGTTGTGTTTTTATTTTTGGTTGAAAATAAGAGTTCAAAAATTATGAAATAAATAAAACTAGCACTTGCACCTTTGAAGGGTGCAAGGGTTAAGCCGATAGTCTGGTATATTTTTTATGATGTTCCTGAATAGTTATTCATAAAATATTACTTTCTACTCCCCTATTCCCATCTTTATACTCTCATATACATACATATAAACACTCCTTTATGCCTCTCTATTTCTATCTTATCTTATCCCTCTTTTCTTTCACTCCTATGTATCTATATCCTATTTCATATATTTCTCTTTGATTTATTCTAGGTATGTGATCTATATATATCTATCCAATATCCATCTATCACCTCATATTTTTTTAACATTCCTTCTCTTTATCTCCCTCATATGCTCTTTGTATTGCTATCCTCCCTCTCCCCTCCTCTTTTCTCTTCCTTCATAACTATCCTCCATTTTGATAATTGATTTTGATCCATCCATCTATACATCGTCCTTCCTTATGTTTTCCTATCTATAGTTGTCTCTATCAATATTTTCACCTCTCTACCCCTCTTTTTTCTTTATATTATTCATCTTAGCTAGTCTTCCCTTGCTCCTCTCCCCCCCCCCCCCCCCCCCCCCCCAACTCCCTCCTTATCTCTCATTATAATTATCTATCTCTCTAACTATTATTTCCTATACAAAATGAACAACCTAGCTATTTGAAATCAAATTTTAAAATTGTCTATATCTCATCATCTCTATCTCTTCCTCTCCATCTTACTTTATATTTATACATCTCTCTATTTTTATATCCATTGACTCTCTCTAATTTGCACATTCTCCCCATCTACCTCCCTATCATTTTCTTTACATCTTTCTTATACACACATACAATTCTTTCTATGTCCCTATCTCTATATTATCTTACCCCTCTCTTTACCATTCACCTCCCACTATCTATATTATATTTTATCTATTTCTCTTTGATCTTCTATGCGTTCTATCTATATACTATTTATTACCTCAAATGTCTTTGTTTTATCTTTTCATCTCCCCACTCTCTACTCTCCACTTACTACTTCTCTCCCTCTTGCTTCCTTCTTCTTTTCCTTTCCCTTTGGATTAATCTCCCTCATACATGCACAATATCTCTCACTAATTTTCCCTCCTTATTTTTTTTTATCAATAATAATATTTTCACCTCTATACATCTCTCCTCTCTTCATATTATTTGTCTTATTCGTTCCACCTAGCTTCTCTCTCCTTATCCCTCCTTATATCTTCCTACCCCACTAATTATCATTTCTTATATGAAATGGACAACCTAACATCTTGAAATGTACATAATATATCACATTTCAATAAAACAAACACTTACTAATCTATAATATAAAGAATTGGTTGGTTTGAATTTAAACGTTTATGATGTTTCAATATGTTTGACTAAGATTTGTACATATATAATTTTAATATTGATTACTCTGACCTTTAAGCCTAGTTCATTCCATTCGCTAATATTAGAATATTATATAGGTTTTAATTAGAATAATTATAAAAAGGTTAAAGATCAAATGAACATTTTTGGCAATACGTACCTCTATATGAGATATGATTTTAAAAAAATAAATTTAAAAACTCCTCCATTTGATAAAATAAAGGTTGCCCACGAACAACTATATAAAGAGGCTTTAAAATTGGGTCCTTTAAAATTGAACTACTAACGAAGCTTCAAATTAAATGCATGACCAGAATTAATTATAAATATATTATTTGTATATAACATATAATATTTTAAAATATTCTATTAACTCTTACAACTTAGAACAATTTTTTTATAATATACCTATATAATATATTGTACTAAAAATCTAAGATCTTTTTATCAAAGTCATAAAATTGTCTACTCGTGTAAAGAAAGAAATACCAAGGAGCTTCCTTAGTATATGCCCACACAAAAAGCATACAATATGTAGAAATCCTTGCGATTATAATGAAATAAGAATATAAAGAAAAGTCAAAGAACATTGGAAAGGTATTGAGCACTATTTCAAATCATTATATTACTGAAACTTTAAATTGTTTTATAAAGTATGTGATATTATAGAATAAGATGAAAAAATATTTTATATTTTTATCAATGAATTAATTACAATAATTTATTTGATTACAATTTAATATTTTTTGAAGAGTTTGACTAATTAGCCACCACAAATTCTCATGATCTAGGTTGTGTTTTTATTTTTTTTAAAATACTATGCAATCAATAGAAATATAGTTTGTTGATTAATTTTTTTCTTTTTTAGTTGAGAAAACTATAAAAAAAAGCCTTGAATTGTTTTGATGAGTATATGAAAATCTTGAGCATGCACATGAGCTAAACAAACCAACCTATTTATCCAAAATTAAATGCAACACTCAAGATTAAGCTAAGGGTTACAAAATATTATTGAATTTTTATTTATATTTAATCATAAACCAAACCTTGTTGCACCATAAAATAGAACATTGGATATAAAATTGGAAGTATTAGATGAGAAGTATGTATCAAGGGCTCAAGTTGGTTGAGACCCTTAACATCACACTTTCATTTTTTGTATGTTTGAAGGTCATACATGTTCCTCTAAAAAACTTAGCTTGCAAAATTATCATGTGCATATCTATTAAATCTCTTTTACAAGTATAATTCCAAGTGAAATAAATGCCTCTTTATTATTATTCTTATAATGATTTTTGAAACTTGCTTGTCTCTTGACTTATGAATATGCAATTTGAACACTCATAATCTCTAACTCTCCATATGTTTTTGTCCCTCCCTGCTCTCTCTCTCCCTCTCCCTATTTCCCCCTCCTTTATGTACTATTAATCCATATTTTAATCTTATTATCTCTCTTCTCTCTTTCTATTATTAATCTTCCTCAAACTCCCTCCACGACACCCTTATCTCCCTATCTTTCTAACTATTATTTCTTATATGAAATGAGCTACCTAGCTTTTTGAAATAAATAATCAAAAAGTAGTTCTATATCATCATCTCTATTTGTTACTATTTATTCTTAAGCCCTCTTCATTTTATTTATAATAATATTACATTAAAAAGGTTGTTCTAGTAAATGAAATAAGGTAGTTAACAATAATTAATGAATACATTTAAAATGATTAGATAGAAAATCACCATAGTATAAAGTCCTCTAATGCAATGAGCTATCTAAATATTTGAAACAAGAAAAGTCCAAAGTAAACAATAATTTCTAAGCTATTTTAAATTCAAAATTATAATTTTTAAACAAAATTAGTTTTCAATTCTATTATTTTGTAAGCATATAGATTTGTAATATTTACATTACATAGATATTATCTTTAATTATTATTTTTAAAGTAAAATAAATAATAAATATGAATACAAAATAATTATTGTTCGAAAAAAATGTTGTTTAACTATTGAGTACATGTGTTTATTATTAAAATTAAGAAAGGTCAAAAGTATTTTTATTTCAAAGTAATTTGATTTTACACCAAAAAAGCTATTCTTATAGTGTTATAATAGTTTTATTTGAATAATAATTAATTTTTAATTATTTATAAAATATTTTGATTATTATTAGTTTGACTTTGAATTATATTTTTAAATTTAAACTACCATTCTCCATAGTATGAACGACATTCTAATTTTGAAAAATTTGGGCTGGAAATTTGGTAGACATAATTTATACATTGGCAAATAAAGTAGGCTATTCAAACCAAATAAAATGAAGAAACTAAAGATAATTAGATTGGATAAAGATAAAATAGAACAAAATAATACCTACACACTCATATATACACTTACTTTGACTATATGAAATAACATTAAAATGTATAGTATCACACCAATAAAAAATAATAAATCATGAATCTTCATAACTTTGATTTCTTTAAATCATTTTTCTATTCATTTTTATTTAATTCCTAAATTGTTTTCTACTTTCTAAAATCATATTATTTTGAAAAGAGTAATTTAAATTGATGATTATTTAAAGTATACATACATTTTATATAATCTTATTGAAGAGAAAATTTAAATTGTTTGCATTGTCAATTTAAACTTCCAAGTGCTATACAAAAGATGCTATCAAATTTCCGTCAGAATGGGAATGATTTTTCAATTCTTAACCTTTACATAAATACCATTGAATAAGTAGAGAGTAGAACCACAACTACTTTCAAAAATCCATCTACCATTATAGGTACTAAACTATGTTTAATACTCCTACTACCAAAACACTTAATCATATATATAACATTCTCTACATTGATAATATTCATTTTACCAAGACACTTAAACATCTATCCAACATTTAATTCTACATTTGAACATATTTATTTAAATTTACTAATATTATTTTATCATATTATGAGCCCTAAATAAATATGTAAAATTTACTCGACACCCAATTAACGAGAATATATAGAAAGTATGTAATACATGCAAATAAAAATTAAGGAAATTTATCCCAAGTTAAGAAAATTTTCTTGAAGGAATTATTGATCAAAATCGATGTCAGAAGCATTAATGTGTGGCACATCCAATGTCATTTTCGACTACTGAACAAAATAGAACTACGCAACATCCTCTTCACACGATGTCAGGCAACCACTAAACGCCAAGATATTAGGACAATCCGAGGACAACCTTCCTAGGAATAAGCCTATTGGCTTAATAAATAAAAAAGAACAAACTTTTGTCTACCTCTCTTTTCAAATATATTTGTATGATTAGGCCAATTTAATTCTAAAGAATCATACAAGTAATTGAATTAATTTTGTAAAAGTATTATATTGTATCATTCTTTTCAATTAATATAAAATTATACACATGTTTCTAACTTGCTATACAATACAAGTTAGAAATAATATCTTAAAAGTTGTTAAAAAGAAGTAATATTTCTTTTTAAAAAAATTTCAATTAATATAAACTTAGACATTATTTCTAATTTGTCATAGAATGAAAATTAGAACTAAGTTAACAAAGAATAAATTTGTAAAATAATTATTATATATTTATAATAATATTTTAAACTATTTTTTTTAATCGATAAGAGGCCAAAGCCCTGTAGATTAAATTAATAATTAAAATTATAGAGTCTCTGTTCAAACAGGCACTCATATGAAAGAACAAAGAAGAAAACAATCTTATACATAAATAACAAAATAAAAGGCTCGGGCATTCCCCAGTTTCCAAATCTTATTAAAGGGCATATCCTTTTTTACATATGTGATCAGGCATCTTGGTTATTTGAGTCTATATAAATATGCCCCTATCATAGTTGGGCTCTTAGGAAGGTTTTCTTGCATTAAATTTTTGTTTGTATGCTTAACGTAAGCCTTGTTTTAGGTTTTCCTGAAGATGAATTGGATCTTGATATAGATGTAATGCTTTATTATGATATGAAGTTGTCTTGTTACCTTGTTTCCTTGACATAAACATTTTGAAGTACTAGGTAGCTATTCCTTCCTATGCTTGGTAACAAGGTAGCTGCAAAAAGAACACCTCATCTTGGCCAAGATCATAGTTAGCAATGACCATATTATATGAATATAAAATATAAAATAAAAATGTCAAGATTAGTGATCAATATAATCATAAGCTATATCTCGTACACTGGCTTGATACTTATTTATAATTCAAATCTCATTTATGAATAATGGTTCTTGTAATTTGATTTTTGCTTAGAGTGATAATTTAGCATAACTTAACAGAGTTGACACTTGTAAATTTTATAATTTGGTTAGCCTTAATTTGTAATGGATTAACATTGTATTGGTTTAGATACATGGTTTTAGGATTTGATCTATATCTATAGGATTTTCTTTAGTTTGACTTCATTAGATACAAAATTCTATTTGTTTTAAGATTCTCTTAGTTTTAAACTTAGGTTAAATTATTCTAATTCTTAATTTGTTTGATAAGATACTTTTACTGATAAAATTCTATATTTTAAGATACCTTTCATTACAATATATATTTTATACAATTCAATTGCTATTGGTTTTAGGTTTTATCCTTTCTTGGTATCTCTTTCATGCTTTTCCTGGTTTGAATTGGTCTTTTGGCCTAATCTCCTTGTCATTTATGTGGATAGTAATAGAGGTGTTTCCATCATTTGCTTGATTTGATAGTGGCTACAAAAATGACTTATTTTGATCAAGATTGACATTAGTAGACACCATATCTAATTACCTATGACCATTTCAAAGAGTAAATTGTGCATGCTTAGTAACATATAGGCTTAGCTACGATAGTAACCGATTTCTTGTTAAGGAAATTGTTCCCATATTCTTGATATATTAAAATGCTGAAGTTAAATTGTGAATTGTGAAATGAAATATTTTCTCTAAATATTTTTTATATTTATCTTTTATTTGATTGTGTTAGAATGTTTAGAATAACCAAGAGGGGGTGGGGGTGAATCAGTTATCCAAGGTCCAGATGTACCAATTGAATAAACAAACACTTAAACTACTTCATATCTCAACATCCATTAGCTTGGTCTCTATAGTAAACTTTCAGTAACATAAACTAGTGGTCCACTATCCTAAATATAATAGACTTGCAGAATGTAAACATTAATATAAATCATCACAATACACATCCACATAAGTTTGATACTAGGATTTAACATGGAAACCCAATTTGGGAAAAACACCAGCAACATCTCACCAATCTTTCACTCTTCTAAAATGAGCTATGTTAGGAGCCAACCCTATTAAAGGTTACAAAATACACTGTTAAATGTGACCTTGTTAAGGATTAATTCACCATGTTAGGAGTGGCCTAGTTAGAGGACTTTAGAACATTCCATTAGAATGCCACTTTGATTAAAGGATTTACATATGACTATTAGGTCAACCTTGATTAAAATATTTCAATACTGATACTATAGTTAGAAAGTAACAATAGGTTTTGATCTGGAAAATACAACTCACTTTGAAAATATAGATCATAGTTTGGCTCACATACTTAGATCATAGTTTGGCTCACATACTTGGGCCTTCATTGTCATCTCAGTCTCTGATTTGCTTGGCAACCCTTCAAGCAATCACTCTTCACCTCTTCTCAACTTTTCTTAGCCTTCTGCTTAAGTTTTCCAATCAAGAGCATAAACAACTACTCTAACCTTGTTAATTTATCTCTTGTACCTCCTTAAATAGGTAATTATAATCTTTTTTTTCTTAAACATCACCATAGATCAAGTTGGTTTAGGTCAAATTCATCGAATCCATTCAATATTTCATCTCTACTTTTCTCTTTTAGAATCTTCTTCGATCTTCTCCTTAAATCCTTGCATAGAAACACACAAACACCATTTCCCTTGATTTAAATGTTCCAAGTCATCCATCCTTATCTTCAACACACTTTACATAATCTAAGAAATCATCTCCATCTATTGGAAATCACGATTTCCTCATTAATTGTCAAAATGCTATCCCTTAATCAACACTATGTTTTGACACTCGGTCATTATTGGGTTACTTAGTCAATACTAACATTATTTTTTGGTATATATATTGACACTCGATTAATACTGATGCTCAGTCGACACTACTTTTTCTTGGCTTGTACTGGCACTCGGTTGACACTAGCATCACTCGACATCTATTGCAAATTCCTTAATCTTCTGCTTTGTTGCTTGGTCAAGCCTATGCATTTGGTCAATCTTTGATCATTTTTTCAAGGCTTCAGTACAACTATCTTTTCCACTTGTAACATTTTTAAACAATCACTTTATCTTGTCAAATTCTAACTAATCAAGTTCCCATTGTAGTTTCTTCTCATAACTTAACCTTTCCTCTAGGTGTTTTTGTTATGCCCAACTTCTCAAATCCTCTTCATGAATCATATAGATATGGTACTCAAATCAGATAGAAAATTTTATTACCAATAAGGGTTGACATCAATGACAATATAACAATTGTTCCAATTGTAGTTTCTAACAATCTCCTTTGGAATTGATGGCAACACCTCTAGTTACCATGCAATCCAAAATGTTATGCCCTGCTAGGGAACCCAAAAGAAATTAACCTATTATGTCACTAAGATTGCAAACATTTTTTTTGAAAGATTAAAAAACAAGAGATAACATATAAGAAGCAATTATTCACATACATACATAAGCAATACAATAACAATTACATCTCTCAAGGGTTCAATGACATTGAATCACATACATAAGTTTAATTAAGATTAAATTTGGAAAATAAACAAAGTCCACATCATAGAATAACCAAAAGTATGAAATCAAATGAATTAATATACAAGTACATAAGATGCCACATGGCATAACCCAAAATGCAAAATCATCTTCTATACAAGTCACAGGGTATGAAATACTAAAAGAATATACATGAAGATAAGATACAACATCTCATAAGATATCAATTAATCAAAGTACAATAAATCAACATATGACCGTAGAACAAAGATCATGAGGATAGAACAACTGCACAAAAAAATCCAATGTCAACATCCAACTGTCGGATCTAAATGGTATAAGAAACACTACCACCCGACCTCATGGAACCTAAATGGTCCACTCCCATTGCGCTAAGGAGATAATCTCAAGTCCCCAATGGATAAAAATCCAAAAGTCATAACAAGAATCTAGGTCAAGAAATCTAGATAGAAATCTAACTCAAAAATACTAAGAACACAAGTAACATCTAATCCTAGAGGCAACAAAGACACATAGGAAACCTGATATGCATGTGGGCAAGTTTCATCACATGAGCCAACTCTAAGGTTACCTTGTCAACCTCTCTAGACTTTGGCCCTTAGTGGCTCTATGTGGCATCAATATCCTTCTTAGAGACAAGACATACTAACGAGGCAAGGTTGTAACCAAGCACCCTCTCTATTCCCATCCTAGCTTGTACTAGCACTCAAGAAATGAGAGGGGTAACACATTGACTCTTGTTAATTCATTTTGATCCATTTAATAAAATATTATGACTTATTAATACACCTTACAATGGGTTACCGAGGTAACCTCTTTAGGACTGCACCCTCCATTGCAAGCCACTTCCCAACATACACATAGCTAAAAAAAAAATCACATAAAATTACAATATTCACCTCAGTCCTATACAAGCGACTAGAAAAAACCAATAGATAACTAATCAAAACCTCATAGGTTACACCAAGAAAATCACAATAGTCACCTCAGTCCCATACAAGAAACTAGAAAGCACTAATAGATAATTGATTCAAAACCTCATCGCAAAAATATGTGAATGCATCATAATGGTTGGGAATAAAAGGATAGTGACCAAATAACATTACATAACAACATCATAAATCAATTACTTCCCAAGCCTCTGGTAAACATACCTAACTAGTCAAAACTAGATTTATCCCAAACCCCAACATGAAATAAAACATAACATCTCACCATGTAATTAAATCAAGTATAGTTATTAAACCATTTTAGTTTCTTGTATTAAGTATCTAAAGTTTCTATTTGAGTAACACTAGAGTTTTTCGTTTGTCAAGGTTCCTAGTTGATAAAAGTCTCCATTTTAGTTTGATCAAAATGAAAGTTTCATTTCATAGTTAAAACCATGTTTTCCTAATAACCCTGCATTATCCTTTTAGATCGATGATCAAAATTCCAAATTAGAAAATATCCTTTTTAAATAGAAGTCAAAATGCAAAGAGACTATTTTAATACTATTAATAATCACATCTAATTATATTAAATATCAATCATATTTAATTGCTAAATTTAATTAGCATTTAAACAATAATCAAAATTCAAATATAATTAGATTTAAATTAAATAATATGTAAAAAGACTAATTCTATTATTTATTTTTATAAACTATAAACTAAATATATTATACTAAATAATATCTATATAAAATATTTTAATTATTATACATATATTATTTTATTTTATTATTATTATTATTTATTTATTTTAAAGGATTTATTTTAAAACTTTTTAAGTCAATGCCGAAACCCCTAATTAAGGGGTGTGTCGCCACAGCCCAAGGCCTGCATGCCGAAAAGAAAAGAAAGGGGGTGGGGGTGGCCCCTACCAACCCAAAATTATTTATTTATAATAAATTTTTTAAAATAAAAATTATTTTTCAATTGATTTTCCCAACCATGAAAAAATAGTATTATCATCACAGTAATAATTTTTTATTTCTTTTGATCAGTAAATGGTCGAAGCCTTGTACTATATTAATTAATAAATAATATTACAAATATCTCCATTCAAACGGGCACTGGTAGGAAGGAACGAAGAAGAAAGCCTCTAGTCTAGCTCAGGACCTAAGTGTCCTATTCAAAATACATTAGTAAAAGGGGCATACCCTAGTATTGAATTCCTTCCATCGAGTATCTCTCTTAATTACATTTTCCATTACAAGCTATTCTGAATTTTACGTGTTGTCTTCACTTTATTAGATGAATGATATGAATGTCTCGCTCATGTTCAAAATATGCCATTTGATTGGTGTGTTTCCTCCTTCTAGAGCAGAATTAACTGATTGTGCTATCTCCACTCTGATCATATTTAATCTTCTTCCTTCCTTTAACCTGCAACTTAAAACAAATCTATGTCTTTCATAAAGCCATTAGTCCTCATGCATTTGTGGATTAAAATTGAATACCAATTTTGAAAGATTTAAAAGATACATTGATTATCATAAAATGAATACATGTTATTGGTAAAAGACTAATATTGCTCTCTCATAAAGCAACTGTGTATTCATCATCTTAGATTATGTCATACAAACCTTAATTTTGGTTGAATGGGCTCTTCCAACTTATTACGTTGTACCAAGTAGTATGAACTAGAATAAATCTCTTTTTATAAGTCTAATTTAAGAGGTGGCTACTTTCAATGTGAACCTAAATTGTGTTGTTTAAGCAATTCTAATCCTTTATCACCTCGCAAAATTTTTCCTTAAAGATTCAAACCATATTAAATTACGTTTGTTTTAATTTTCAAAGAGTTGGGTTTATAATATTTAATTGCTTACCTAAAATGGTGCCATATAAGAATCTAATATTTCTTGGTAAAACTTTTATTGAAATTTCCTACTTGAGATCTCTTTGTTAACTAGACATTCTACCCATCCTTCTACCCAGTCTAAAGACAAGAGAGTTGCATAAATCTAAATTAGATACTTGTAGAGGTCAAGACATTCTATGACCTTCTCCCTACCTTGACAATTCCCTTAATATTTTTAACCTGGATTTGAAAAAAATGAACATCGTTGTTGTCATAGCGATTTAATGAGATTTTGTCGGAATCTCTATTTTAGTTTACAAATTACTCCATATTAACCCACAAAGATAAAGCCAATAATTTGAAAGAAACTTCCATTTATATTTGTGTCAATTCATTTATACAAAAGAAAATTACAAAGTCTTTGTCCGATATACTAAAACGAGCCCGAGCCGAAGGAGGAAAAACCTCTCCAAAGGAAAAGGCTGAAAGTATTTACTTTAAAAGGTATTCATAAAGATTACTAATGGCTAAGAGATAAGTGCTTAAACACCAAAGCAAAATTTTGCCTTACAACGTGTCTATTGCTAATAGTGGGAAGAAAACACTATGAAATTGGCTAAGCTATAAGCCTAACTCTAGACACTTAGGGTTCAGAATAAGACTAACCATAAGCATACGACATAATCCTAAAGCAAAAAAACTAAAAACATTAGTAAGGGATCAATATAAAGGGACAAAAAAGGGATACAACTCCATCTCGATGCCCGTCCTTAAGCTCAAGGCCTCTTCTCTATTTTCCTGTATACCATGATATGGTCCTCTTCCTCCTATATATTTGTGGGCATTGAACCTGGGGCAAAGACCCATGCTATTTTTTCCTTGCTAGATTTGGAAAAATTCAAAATAGAGAAGTCCACCTTACTAAGATCTATAAAATCTACCCCAAGCTCAATATATGAATCATAGATTTTGAGGTAATTGAGTAGCCAATTGTGGTGTTGGTCCTCCACAATATCTCTCCATCGAAGAAGGAAAGATATGTTGGTTCTCATCTTATGCCATGATATCTACATTATCTAGACTACCTAGTGGGTTGGTCATGCAAACTTCTAGAAATGGGATCTCCAAATCTCAATTGATACTCAAGACAACTTGCTCTAATCCTACAAGCCAAACTAGGTTGAATACATTATAGCATAAATCTATGATTTCCCATTTAGCCACTTCAGCCTTAGCTAGATAGGCTATAAAGGTTCTTAGAACTGAACTATTAGTCTGCCATGTGAAATCATAATAGAAGGCTTTTTCTCCTATAATTCTATTGATTGCCACCCTATACATCTCATCTATGGGATTCAAGAGCCTATTCCAATGTTCTGGCTTGACATGGCCCTTGATAGCCAATGTTTTAACTTCCAATGCATGGAACAATGAAATGGTGGGTTCCATCCTATGACTATAGGTTTTAGACTCAGAGGCAACAAACATAAATCCGATCTAGGAAGAGAAATACAAAAATAAGTTGAAGTAAAATTCTAGTTTTATAGTCTCTGCCTTCGAGAAGTCTCTCAAGAGTTCTAGAGGAAGGTCGAAGGATCTTTTGGGGTTCATGCAAAACAATGATTAACCCTCTTCGAGAAAAATTCCAATGTATGATCACTAGATGATGAGAGAAACTTCAAAGTTTAATTCATTTACATAAAGGGAGAAAAGATAAAATAATCCTCCCCTGTGTGATAATAGTATAGCAATGAGAGTGTCATTTCTTTATATTATTCTTAACTTAATACCCTATGGTTTATGTCTAGGTTAGTCTTACTAAAAAACAAGGGGTAAGGGAGTAATAAAGGCATAATGAGTCAAGGAAACATCTAATGATCAAAAGATAATATTTAAATTTTAGGTGAGGGTTTTCTTAAAGGACTAATACTACTGAAAACTATAGTCATATTAATAAGATAAAGATTATAAAGTAAAACTAACAGTTCTAGAGAGGATGTTACAAGGATTGTTTTCAAAAATTAAAGAGAAGCTTGAGATACCTCTAAATTAACTAGTTTTAGATATTCTCTATTTGCTCCTTTATTTTCTAGAAGTTCCACTTTTTTGTTCCCCTCTCTGTATATGTGTTGAATCCTAGTCTCTTCAACCTTGTCTAATAGATCAAGGACAAATTTGAGCTTTGAGTTTATAATCCAATTAGGTTTTTTCCACTTTCTAATGGCATTAAGGATGATCTAGGAGTCTCCTTTGATGATTAATTTCTTTATATTCATGTTTAAGCTTAGGTGGATTCCTTATTTAGTGCTTCTAATTCTACTATATTGTTAGTAGTATTTCCTAGTGGTTTAGATCTCTTAGCTATCTGATCTATTGATTCTATTTGGATGATGCATCATATTCCTACCTCTTCCAAATTTCCTCTAGAGGCTCCATCAAAGTTTAATTTTCTCCACCTAGGTGGTGTGGTTCCCATCTACATTCCTTTCATGCCTAATCATAATTATGGGGGCTAACCAGTGGAGGATTAATGAGGTTTTCCCAATTCTTCAACTTATCTACATCCCAATCTAAAAAGGATGCTTATTCTTTTATTGTTCTTTGTAAATTGTTATTTATTACTTCTACTAAACCATCTTCTACTTGTTAAGGAATGATGGGTATTCTAGCTCCATATAATTGAAGATGCGTATGTTTATTTCCTTTCATACTTACTCTATGAGAATAGATGGTGTGATGTTCCATAATTTGCTATATATTTGTAGCTGCCTCCACTCGGCCAACTATTTAAATGCTTGTCAAGATTTTTCAAAAAATGTGAAGCCCAATTCAATTTCTGACATAGCCAGTACCAACTATTTCTTGCAAATGGATAATGTTTTGTCATTTTAGAGTTTTCTTTACACATGATACATTTAGAAGGACCCTCGAATCCCATCTTGGTGAGTCTATTTGTTGTTAAGATTCTTCTTTGGTAAGCTACCCAGAGAAAGATACTAGCCTTCGATAGGTAGGCTAAATCTCAGCATAATTTTGTGGGGATATTGATTTTCTCCCATATTTGTGAGTTGAGAATACATTCATATCCTTTCTTTACACTGTACGCCCATTCTTTGAAGGCCCCCAAATAAGTCTATCCTCTCTATCCTTTTGGTTGGTTTGCCAAATTCTAATGATGTTCATAAAGATTTTTATTTCTTCAATTGAAAGACCTGTTCCTACTAGAGATTTCCATCAACAAGCTTTGCCCCCATTTTTTATTTTTTCTTATTTGTAGTTGTATACCTTTTTCCCCCATAGGTTAACTAGTGTATTTTTAATGTTTATCAATATATTTAAACTATCTAGGGGGGAAATCCATCCCATGAATCCTCCTATAATAGGGATTTGTCCCCTTTTCCTAAATCCCATGTTAAATATTTATCAATTATAGATCGACATTGGAGCATGAAATTCCAAGAATTGGATCCTTTTGATGGGCTCCTAGCTTTGAATGAAGAGGTTGGATCTACCTTGTTCAAATATTGATGGTAAAATAATTTTTCTCATTTGTTGTCCCTCTCTATGTACATACATCAAATTAACTTAGCTCCTAATGCTTTGTTCTACTAGTTTAAGTTCTTGATTCCTAATCATCCTAGCTCTCTAGGTTCGCAAAATTTTTCCCATTTGATTAATGCCAATTTCTTTTTGTCTTTTTCCCCTTCTAGAAGAAATTTTTGAGTTTTCACTCTATTTTTTTATTAGCCCCCTTAGGTAGGGGGAGGCATGACATATGATACGTGGGAATGGCTGATAGGATGACTTTGATTTTAGTGGTTCTTCTTGCCTTGGTTAACCATTTCCCTTTCCATTTTTCTATATATTTGTCAATTATTTCTAAGATGGGGTTCCAAGTTTTGAATTTTCTAACCCGTTTATCTAGTTGTATTCCTAGATACTTTCATAAGAAGGATCCTTTCCTAAATCCCTAATGTTACATATGGAATTTTCCTTTTTAGGTGGTATATTGAGAAAGTAGATTTTTGATTTATCAACATTCACCTTTTGCCCTGATGTTAACATGTATTCTTGTATAATTTGTTTATAATTACATGCTTCTGTTATTATACATTTTCCAGGAAGGATGGTGTCGTTTGCAAATTGTTGATGAGTGATATTCAAAAGATTTTATGCCACCATTATTCCTTTAATCCTTCCTTTTGTCTAAGCTTTTTTTATTGCTCTCCCAAACATTTCTACCATTAATATATTAAAAAAAGGTGAATTTGGGTCTTGTCTGATCCCTCTTGATATATTGAAAAACCCCTATGGTGTACCATTGATTAGGAGTGAGATTTTTGGTGTTGAAATGCACTTGAAGATGAGGTTTATCCATTGGTGGCTAAAGCCTAATGCTTTTAGGGTTTTGTATAGGAATATTCAATCTACCATATCGTAAGCTTTTTGTATGTTTAACTTCATTAGCAAACATTCTTCCCTATTTGAGGTGGCCAAGTGAATACTTTCTTGTATAATTATGATTCCATCTAAACTAGATCTATAAAGGACAAACCCAGTTTGTTCTTCATAGGTAAGTTTAGGGAGAGCTTAATAAAGTCTAAGTGCTAGTGTTTTGACATAATCTTATAGATAGTATTACATAATGCTATCGGTCTAAAATTGCCCAGTTTATCATGTTTCACTTTTTTATTTATTAGAGTTAGGAAGGCATGGTTGATCTCTATTAAAATTGATCCTGAGTTTCTAGTTGCCTCTATTGCTTTTCATAGGTCCTCCCTTAGAATATCCCAATATTTTTGAAAAATGAATGGTTGGAAGCCATCTAGACCTAGTGATTTGTCTAAGTTGAGACTAAATGAGGCTCTTTTGACTTCATCTAAAGAAAATGGTTAGTTAAGGAGTTTGTTATCAAAATTTGTGATTAGTTTGGGAATTGTATTAAGCATTTTCTTTTGTGCTATTAGATTAGAATTTTCATAATTGTTTAAAATATTTTTGTAACATTCCACAAATATTTTTGAGATTTTACTGGGCTCTTCTTCTACAATCCCTTCCATATTTCTGATTTTTTTTATTCTATTAATGTTTATGTTCTTTATAGTGGTATTGTAATAAAACTTTGTATTACGATCACCTTCTGCTAACCAAATTTCTTTGGATTTTTGTCTTCAAAATATTTCCTCTTTTTATAGTATGTTATCTATTGAGCTAATAATTATCTCTCTTTATTGTAATTTTTATTGTCCATTCTGTGTTTTATGATTTCTTCATTTAGTTTCTTTAGTTCTTCTTCGTCATCTAATTTCTCTTTAAATATGTTGTTGAAGTGTTCTTTGTTCCATTTGAGGATTTTCTCTTTTAGTTCTTTTAATTTTGATGCAAAGAAATACATCTTAGATCCTTGGTAAGAGCCTTCTTTCCACCATTTATTTATATTTTCCATAAATGTCTTGTCTAGGAACCACATTCTTTCACACTTGAATGAGTTTCTAGTGGGCCTTTTAGTCTTTGTGAACTCGATTCTAACAAGGAAGTGGTTTGACCCTGCATAGGCTAGGATGGTGGAGAAAAAGGCTAGATTAAATGAAGTAAGATCTCCTTTAAACATAAACCTGTAGAGTCTTTCTACTATGTGGAAAAAGCACGATCTTCTATTGTTCCATGTAAAAATTCCATTATTGTTTGGTATATCCATTAAATTGTTGCTCTCAAACCATTCTCTGAAGTATGATGTTACTTGTGTTATTACCTGAGATTTTGATCTATTTTTTTCATCCATGTGTAAAATAAAATTTAAATATCCACCAATGAGATATTTTTGTTCTTGATTATTTTCCATAAATGTGATGATTTCCTTCCATAGTTCTTTCTTAGTTGCAATCTAAATAGGGTTGTACACATTGATGATTGTTAGCTAGATACTATGTCTAAAATTTTAATCTTTACACACAACCAATTATTATTAGAAGCTATTTTTTTATAGTTTATTTCTGGGGGTTCCAAATGATCCCAATACCTCCCGATACTCCATTTGATTCTACTAGGCATGTCTTCCAATTCCCTAGTGTCTTCCCTACTCCGATTCCTTCTTCTCTGTTTAATTTTTTCTCTTGAATTAATAGTAGGTTTGTTTCAAATAAATTTAAATTTCATTTTAGTATTCATTTCTTTCTAGGGGCATTGAGACCCCTAACATTCCATGTGGTAATTTTCATTGTCTTGTGGGAAGGTTCTTCCCCTTCCTTGCATTCATAATTTCACTATTTTTTTTTTTGGTTTTTTGCTTGACCCATAACAGATCTTAATTTTTTTAATGTCTTTCTACCTCTCTTCTTTTTTTTTTTACCACATCTCAAAGCATGTACACCTTATTGAATCATTGAGATACCTAAGTTGTTAGTAAACTTTTGAACATTGTTACTATAGTAGGGTGACAATTCTTCTTATGTTGCCTCCTCTTCTTCTGCTAATTCCTACAATAACTTTTCTCCTATGTCCATTTCACTTTCTTCTGCTTCTATGTCTTCATCTTTTTTTTCCGTTTGCTTTTCCATTTGCCTCATTGTCACTACCTAGTTCAGTTGCATCCAAAATCCCAAATTCTTTCCATTGTTGTCTAACTACCTTTGTCCCTTCCGAAGTGTTTAGATCTTTGGTGATTTCCAATTATTTTATTTTGACTTGATTAACCATGAGTTCTATTTCCATTGGGATGAGGAGGCTATCTTAACGATATTTTTTCCATTTTTTGGTGTCTTCCAGAATTTTTGTGCTATTTTCTTTGAATTTTTTCTAATAGTTATATTGCCCCAGTGTTCTGAAGAAGTTGAGGGAAGACTATTGTGTTAGATTTGATTGTTTTCTTTTTTTCCTTGATCAATTGTTAAATTCAAGCTTGAGGCATTATCATTCTTTTTGTCTTTATTAGGCTCACTTTTTCTTTCTTCTCCCATATCCTCTCTGCATATTATGGTTTGTGATCTACTTATTTCTATCTTTGACATTTCCTTTTTTTTTTCACTGTCGTTACTACACTCTTGAATATTTTTTCTCTCCTCCCCTTTCTGCTAATCTTCTTCTCTTGATGATGAAGGCTCTAGGTCCTTCTCTCTTTCTTGCATTGAGTCTATTGGATTTTGTTTTGGTCCATTCCCTTCTTGGTTATTCTAACTTTTTAGTCTTTTTTTTTGTTTCTTCCTCCTCTCATATTTCTCTTCCTTTAGGTCTATCATCCTTCTCTACTAGCCTTCTGCATGTTGCAATCTTTATATTTTGATTGGATGGGTTTGTATGCTCTACATGTTCTTGTTCCCCTATGATAATTTGATCTTGAATGTCATTATGTATTAGCATTAGATAATGCTTCAATCTACTGAAGGTTCTTATGCTTGAGATGAGTTCTTCAACATTTTCTTTCTTTTCTTGACATTGTGCACACTGTTTAAAGATGTTGATTCTATATTGTATTCCTTCTTGTTCTCTATTATATTCCCTTACTAATTTCACATTCCATTCGTCTTCTAACCTAGTTTCCACATTCCACTCTTTTAGATCAAAATCACTTATTTCCCCTTCTTCCAGTGTTTCTGTGAAGCTTTCTAGCTTCTCTGTGCATGTTATAAGAAGTCTTTTTCTCTTTGTCTCTATTCTATTCTTCGTAACCATTATTTTTCTAAATCTAGAGATTTTATTTAGAGCCTCTTTGAGGTTTGTGTTGCTTTGGGGTTTAAGTGTATCATTGTCAATAATGCCCTTGATTTTCTCTTCGTATCTTGAGAAGGTGAGATTGTATATTGATATGTTGGCAATTATCTTTTTAATTTATCTTTCTTTTTGTCCTAATTCTGAAATTATGAGAAACTTAACATCACTAGATGATTTGAATTCAATTTCAAAGCCTATACATTTACCCAAATTTTTATCTGTTTTGCTTAAAATTCAAATTTGATTAAGTTATGGCAGCAAGTTTTTGCACTCTACCCAAATTGGAGCTATTTGATTTTCCAGTTTCTTTTTAGAACAATTTAGTTCCCATAATGAAAATTTCTCTGAGTGGCCCTTGTAAAAAGAGTGCAATACTAAAATAAAATAATTCCTAATTTCTTTATTTAAGCAATGAAGATACATGAGACAGTTAGAGTAGGAGGAAATAATTACCTATCCTTTACAAAAAAAATTTAGTCTCCTTACCAGTCTTGGGATCAAATCTCTGGATTTGCTCGAGTATGCATACACTCCTAGGTCTAAATGTTCATGCCATCTTTTCTCACTTGAATTATCACTTATGATCCTTGCGTCGAAGTTGACTATCTTGGAAGGGGGTTTCTATCTAGGGTATGAATAGGATGGTTAGGATAGGGTGTTTGTCGAGTGAGATCTAATCCTAATAACTTCCTATGAGGAGGAATATATACCTTCACGACTATGTTAGTGTCAGTATGAGGTAATTTGGATCCTATCGGGATGTTGTTTACTACAGATACATTTTTCAATTGATTTTGAGAGTCGCTAAGATTCAAATCTTGATCCTTTATGGAGTTAAAAGAAGGCCTAAAACCTAGAGGGACAACATTAGCTCTTGTGGTTGGATGCAGTCAGATCAACTAAGTGAGCCTCTATAGAATGGGTGTTAGTCCTAATTTTGTTTTGCCCTATTTTGATGGTATTTTCATGCTTGGGAGTTTTGTGACATTCATTGTTAATCTTACTCTTTGCATATTTAGTTAGCCAAAAGTATTTTTCTTGCCTTGTAATTCTAGATTTTCCTATCTAATATATGGTTCTTGGGTTTTTGGTGCTTCCTACCTTGGTTTTCTCTTGTCATTTTGTCTTCTTTCTATTGATTGTGATCCTCCATCCTTTTTCCCCTTTTCCTTAGATTTGATCCATGGCATTTTGGCGATGGGATTTTCCTTGGATCCATGGACTAGATTAACTTTTGTTGCCTTCTTTTTGGTAATCTCTTCTCCTCTTTGTTTATGCAACTTTTCTAGGACTTTGAAATGGTTCATGTATTTGATTGGGTGAAATGACACAGGATGGTTGGGCAAATCTCCCCTTTGGCCATTTGATCGATTTATCCTAGAGATTTGGTCTACCTTGAATTTTGTTTGAAGCAACATTTTTGTGTGCAGAGGATGCAAAATATGTTGTCGAATAGTCTACTTTTCTCGCATTTTTTGCAAATTTGGCCATTTTTCTCTTTTATTTTACAGTAATAATTTTTTTATTGTAGCAATGATATATATATATATATATATATATATATATATATATATATATATATATATATATATTTAATACTATTCCAGTACAGATATGATAGGAAACCTAGTTTCAACCATTAATTTTTTTATTCAATCAATATCCTTTTCTTGATTCAAACCCTACCCATGAAGTATTTTCTAAATTTTCAAGCTTCTTGGTAAGGGTTTTCAATTAGTTTTCAGAGAAGGTTCACAATTGAAGAATGATCCAAAAATCCAACAAGGGTTTCATTTCTTAAAAATACAATTTCCATAACAAGATCCATATACAAATACGAAGAAGATGAAGATACAACAAGACATTTACTATGATGAATTCTACCAGATTCCTACCTCAATTTAATGTTAAATTTGATAAATGGTCAAAGAATGCAAAAATTCCCGTCTCCCGAAACCCTTTCCAAAAATTGCTCCTCCAAACATGTGTATGGAGAAATGAGCTCTAACCTGCCAATAAAGGATTTCTCAACCTAGGGTTTCAATTTTACGAACACACAAGAAGCTATTTCTTTTATTATTTTAATTTATTAAATTCTTTGCGTATACTTTTTGCTTTTTAATTAGAATAAAGTTCATTTAAATGATTCTCACTTTGTTTTTATTAAATAATAAGACGTATTTAGAAAGTATATTTATTAATTTACTTAATAATATTTAAAGTTAATTATTAAAATAAAACTTCTAATTTAATTATTATTAAATTAAATTAATATAATTACTCCACATTTGGTCTTTTAAATAAATCTTTAAATTTATCTCCTTCATTTAATTAATTTCTCAATTAATTAAATATAATTTAAAAATTATTTTTTCTTTATAATTGTTTTGTTTAATTAAATCATTTAATAATATCTTTACTTGATTTAACTATAACTAAAAATCATAGTAGAGCCACAAACTAGAAAAGGAAAACTCATCTAAAAGACAAAGTATGAATTTCAACTCAAAGGTCAAAATCTTGAATTCACGTCACTTGATGAATTCAGAAAGGTAAATAACTCAGATACTTGTCCTATATTTTAGGAGTGGCTCAGGCTTAGGATTTGGACTTGAGAACTATCTCCCCTCTTTACCATTGAGATACTGCAATAGGGCATGCTCATCTTGGCAATTTAGGAAAGTCAATGACTGGTACCTACAATCTACATAAAAGTCAAACATGTACATATGTATATATATCTAAATAAACATGCAATGAAGGGAGTGGTACATCATGTAGATCTCGACTAGTAAGTGACTGCAACTCCCTCCCTCAACCACATCACAAGCATCAAACATAAAGTAAAATATAAATGTACACCATACACATGCAAGTATGGAGTAAGTAACCATAAAATTTGTACATAAATCATCTATCTAACTATTATCATTAAACAAGAGAAATCACTATATGAAACATACAAAGCATCATCATTGAAAGAATAACCATGAACACATGAAATGACCAAGTATCAAGTAGCTCATAAAATGTATAATCTAAGTATGCAATAATACCAATTAAATCAAGTAACCAAGTACCACTAAATCATAACACATAATCATAAGAGCTCGCCAAAAGGAATTCAACAATATAAAATGAAAAGTAAACTAGGGGTAAGCACTACACAAAACATGTACTGCATTAAGAAAACTCTCTCTCTCTCTCTCTCTCTCTCTCTCTCTCTATAGTATCATTTCATTTGTTAGAGTAATTATTATTTTTTCTTATTAATTAAATCATATTGATTTAATTATTAAGTCACTTATTATCTCTATTTTATTTAAGCTAAACTTTGGGCATATAATAATTAATTCTTTTATTAATTATTATCATGCAACCTAGGTTAGATACCTGTTAGGATTTTGATCTCCTTTTTATAAGGATTGATCTCTTTGTAATATATTCATTCACTTTTGATAATAGCAATTTATCATTTTTCTCATCAAGAATGTCTCATCTATGGATTTGGAAATTCTAGCCTCCATAGCTTTTGCTTCCCTCTTTTTGTGATAGGTCTTTGAACGCAGGTGATTCTTGGAAGCTGTGGGGTTGATCTATCATCAACTTCAACGTCATTAATATCTTTAATTTTATTTTGATTCCCATCTCTATGTCTTATAATCTCTTTCTTTTAGTTTCATTCAAATTCTCATCCATGCAGCTCTGATATGCAACACAATACCTCACACTCTCATATCAAATCATGAAATCATTATTCTTCTTCTATATTGCTGGAAACACCTTAGATTCAAACACCATGTATACATTCTCCCTCTTTCTTATTCTATCTCTTATGGTAATTGACAATCGTCTCCCTCTTTGACAAAAATGCCAAAGACACTTTATCTATCTCATGCATCTTTTCCATGTAGATATATTCATGTTAGTATTGAATTCTTCTTTGTCATCTATGTATGGATAATAACATGATTCTGTCCTTCTTCCTTCATGACTACTTTAGGAAACTCCTAAAGTAGGACTGTCAACATCAACTTGTAAAATATTTTGATCAACACATCTTATGTAGAGATCCATCAAAGCTTAAGTAGCCTTGTCTAGAAGAATCACCCTTAATTTACCTCTTAGATATTCATGAGCATCCTTAGGTAAAGATTTAGTGAAAATATCAACTATTTTCTCCTTAGTATTCACATACTCTAATCTCACTTCTTTGTCTTTAACTAGTTCTCTCAAGTAATCATACTTGATAGCAATATGCTTAGTTTTTGTGTGCACTACTTGATCCATATGATATTTGAACAATTCATTGTTGCTACCACATAGTTAGCTTCCATAAAACTAGTTTCTTTCCTAAAAAGAAATCTCATTCCTTTGTACTTTTCCTATAATCAACATTACCGCCCAACCTGAATCAGTGAACACTTTCAGTTCAAACTTATAATTTTTCTTGTAATAGAATCCATAGTCTTATGTTCCTTTCAAATATCCCAGTATCCTTTTCAATGCCATCATGTGATTCTACATAGGACTTGTAGAAAATCTTGCACTTATCCCAACTGCTAAAGTAATATCAAGTCTATTGTGAACAACATATTGTAGTTTTTCAATTATTGATCTATACAATGTCTAGTTCATATAAGTAGAATCATCAATCTTTCAATCGTCTCCTCTTATAGAATTTACAACCTCTTTGATTCTCTCACAATGCTGAACTATATTACCACCTTCTATCATTCTCATTTCATCAAACTTACCTCTCAAGCTCTCTATTTTTCCCAGAAAACATTATTGTCTCCTCCATAGATGGTCTTCAGTGTATTACACATTTCCTTTGCATTTTGTAATCTTTTATGTCATCAAACTTAGTATATCTTAGGGCTGATGCAATCTCTAACATTGCCTAATTATGTTATTTCCTCTCTTTTAGTTGATGAGTTGTTAGAGGAAGAACATTATCTCTACATATGCATTTTCCACAAAATGTATTTCACCATCACCAATTCTAGCTAGATGTAACCTCATCAAAATTTTCCATGCAGGGAATTTCTCTTTGTTCAATAATGGTACCTCCTTTTTGTACATCTTGATCTTTAGCTTCAAGTACCTTCAAACTTTTCTCTACAAGCACCAATGCTTTGATACCAATTATCAGAATATTTATAATAACTGAGAAGGGGGGAGTGCCGGGGGGGGGGGGGGAGGGGTGAATCAAATGTCCAAGGTCTAGATGTGCCAATTGAATTAAAAAAAACTTAAACTACTTTAGATCTCAACATCCATTAGCTCATCCTCTATAGTAAACTTTTAGTAACATAAACTAACATTCCATTGTCATAAATATAATAGACTTGTAGAATGCAAACATTAATAGTAAATCATTACAAATAACATCCATGCAAGTTTGATATTAGGCTTTAATGTGGAAAACCAATTTGGGAAAAATCACCAGTAACAATTCACCAATCTTTCACTCTTATAAAGTGAGCTTTGTTAGGAGCCAACCTAGTTAAAGGTTGCAAAACACACTATTAAATGTGACCTTGTTAAAGGATTTAATCACCCTATAAGGAGTGGCATTGTTAGAGGACTTTAGAATAGTTCATTAGAGGTCCACTTTGATTAAAGGATTTAAATATGACTATTAGGTCAACCTTGATTAAAGGATTTCAATATACTGATACAATGGTTAGAAAGTAACAACAGGTTTTGATCTAAAAAATACAACTCACTTTGCAAATACAGATCATAGTTTGGCTCACATGTTGATCCACTGACTGGCCTTCATTGTCATCTCAATCTATGATTCACTTGACAACCCTTCAAGTAATCTCTCTTCACCTCTTCTCAACTCTTCTTAGCCTTTGCTTAAGTTCACCAATCAATAACATCAACAACTGCTCCAACCTTGTTAGGTTAGCCCTTGTACCTCCTTAAATAGGTAATTCTAACATTTTCCCTCTTAAACATCATTGTAGATCTTAGGTTTAGGTTAGATTCATTGAATCCTTTTAACATTTCATCTCTACTTTTCTCTTCTAGAAGATTCTCCAAACTTCTCCTTAAATGCTTGCATAGAAACACACAAACATGGTTTGCCTTGATTGAAATGTTCCAGTTCATCCATCCTTATCTTCAACATGCTTTACATATTCCAAGAAATCAACTCTATTAGTTGGAAATCATGATTTCCTCATAAACTATCAAAATGTTATTCCTCGGTCAACATTAAGTTCTGACACTCGATCATCACTGGGTTACTTGGTCACCACTAACATTCTTATTCGGCATATGTATTGATGTTCAGTCAATATTGATGCTCGGTCGACACTACTTTTTCTTAGCTTGTATTGGCACTTGGTCAACACTAGCATCACTCGACATCTATTGCAAGTTCCTTAATCTTCTACTCTATTGCTCAGTCAAGCCTATGTATTTGGTCAATTTTTGATCATTTATGCAAGGCTTCAGTAGAACTATCTTCTCCACTTATAACATGATTAAACAATCACTTTATCTTGTCAGAGTCTAACTAATAAAGTGACCAATGTAGTTTCTTCTCATAACTCAAGCTTTCTTCTAGGTACTTTTGTTATTCCCAACTTTTCAAATCCTCTTCATCAATCATCTAGATATGAAACTGAAGTCAAATAGCAAATTGTCTTACCAATAAGGTTTGACATCAATGATTATATAACAATTGTTCCAATTGTAGTTTCCAAAAAATTGGCAGTTTAAGAGTAACCTAAGGAATGTTTCAAATCTATCCATTAGTATTTTATTTGTTAGTTCTTTTCTATTTGAGTGTTTTATTATTATAGATTGATTGTTAGTAATGTAGACTACCTCTAACCTCTTTCTCTTATTTGAACCTTAAAAGTTTTAATTCATCTTTACAAGTCTACCTCACCCAATCTAGACTAAAAATCAAAGTTAAAGGGAACAATTTTCATAATTAGGAATTAAAGAAGTGCTTATAAAAAATTACTAAAATAGAGAAATATTGAGCTACAAGCCCCTGTGAAAAGATAAATTACTCAACCAAAGGGAAAGGTCAAAGATAGAGAAACCATGGTGGTCAAATTTATTAATAGAAAAGATCTCAAGAGAAATGAAATCCCTGCTGAGAAAAGATTGATGCAAGTATGAGAATGTGTTTCAATCATTGTTTTTTCATTGATGTCAAACCTGCTAGCTACTAGTGAGACAATTTCTTAGTTGATTTGAGTGCTATCATTTATTTGATTGATGAAGAGGATTTGATCAAATGTGATAACAAGAGCACCTAGAGGAAAGGTTGAGTTATGATATGTAAAAGGAGTACAAAGATCAATTAAGATAGCGATGATATAGTGTATTTTTTATCTACTTAAGGCTACAAAGGATGGTTTTTATCTACTTAAGGCTACAAAGGATGGATACACTGACTAAGTCTAGAAGAACAAGGAAGAAGAATTGTGTCTGCTAAGCTTGACCAAATGCACAATTGGTGCTAAGCAATGTTTGTGCAAGCCAAGAAGAAAATCAATTGGATCCGAGTAAAGTGAAGATTTAGTGTATGTCGGGTGAACATAGTGTAAGTGGAGTAAAGTTTAGTTGATGTCAAGCATCAGTAAACTTTAGTATGTGCTAAGTGAATTGTTAATGGATGTCGAGCAACATATGTGTGCTGAGCATCAGAAATTTGTTAATGTCAAGTGACAACATTATGAGTTAGATCATGAATTCAAAAAAATTAAGCCAACAAGGTTGATTTCTTAGATTGTGTGAATTGTGTGAAAGATAAGCTTGATGAGCACAAAGTTCAAGGTAAACCATTTTGAGAAAAATTCAAGGAGGATTGAGAAGGAAGTTTATAGAAGGAGAAAAATGGAAAAGAGGGAAGATTCAATGAATCTAACCTAACCCTAGAATGGATGATTTTGATTAAGTGACAAAAGATCTAAATTATCTTTACAAGGGGATACAAGGCATGAAGCAATAGTTGGCATGTGTGAGAACCCAATGAAGATAAGGAGTCTAGGATATTGCTTCATATGGAGGCTGAACTATAGAGTATGCAATTGGCATGCAAAGAAAGAAGGCTTAAGAGGAAAAATTCTTGAAGGGTGAAAAAGCTATCAGAGTCGAAGTGAATGAAGCCAAGAAGAATGGAGGACTGAAACAAAGATTCGTAATATGCAAGTGAGTTGTAATTTGTTATCAGATCAAGCCTTACTATTACTCTCTAATCATTATATCAGTTTAGGGTAAATCCTTTGGATTAAGGTTGACTAACAATCATTTGTAAATCCTTTAACTGGAAGGCATTCTAATGGAATCGTCTAAAGTCCTCTAAAAAGGCTCACTCCTATTAGGGTGAATGAAATCCTTTAACCAGGTCACATTTAACAGTGTGTTTTGTAACCTTTAACAAGGTTGGCCTTTCACGAGGCATCACTTTAGAAGAGTGAGAATTAGTAGCATGTTACTGGTGGTTTTTCCCAAATTTGGTTTCCATTTAAAATCCTTGTATCATATGTGTGAATGATTCTATTATGTTTCATGTTTACATTTCTATAAAGTGATTTTGACCTAGGACAGTAACCTACAAGTGTAAGTTTTGAATGATATAATGGATGCATGCAAGATACGTGATAAGGATATATATGTATGAGGTTTTTTAAGCATTGAAAAGTTTTATTGGGAGTTTTGGACCTTGAATAACTGATTCACCCCCCCCCCTAGTTATTCTAAACTATTCCAACAATCCCAATACCAAGTAGAAATAGGGGAGGAGCATTAAAAACAAAGATCCTCTACCTAATTGTTTCTTCTCTATATCTCATATCTCATATCTTTTCTAGTTTTTGTTAGACTCTTCCTCATTATTCATATTTTTTTTTTGTAATTTAATAATTGAACTTCTCTATCTAGGTATCCATTGGATTTTATTTGATTGATTAGAATTCAAGTTTACATTAGGTCTTCTTAAAATCTAGATCATCAAATTATAAGTATAGCCTCCAAGCTTGTTTCCAACTATAATTTTGCTAGATATCCCTATTAAAGCCCTACTAATAGTCTTCCCATGTCAAAGAGGTGGCTATTGAACTGATATTTTTGTATAATTAAGTGAGAAAATTGTATTCCTTGTTGAAACAATGAAGGAAACTTGACAATATAAGTCATCATTCATTCATAATGCCATACAAACTTAAATTTTACCTTGATCTATATTTTCATTACTATATTATATATTTACAACTAGGATGTTTAATCCATCTTTAACTTGAAAGAGAAATACTTGACCCAAAAAGAGATAAGTTATTTCTAGAGATGGTTTAACCTTAACCACAGATTATACATATTGATATTGTAGCAACATAAATTAGATTCTAAAATTTACAGTAACTTAATTAACATGTCTTAAAAATCCTAAAAATGGACTCATGTCGAAAATGGCCAAAGCTTTGACTTAACTGAGAGGATGTCTATTATCCTATCTACATCTACTTGACACATTATGATAGGCTTAGCTCTAGTTGTATTTGCCAACAAAAAATAGGTATACTTGGCCTCAGGTGAATTGTTAGGTCTGGAAAAAAAAGTTGCTATATACAACCAAAATTTACCCTTCTAGAGCTATTCTTTTCAGTAGAGGCCTTCCTCTTGAAGATACCATGCCATGCCCTTCTAGTTGACACAAATATAGGTGTTTGAAGCAACTAATAATTACATCTAGATGCACATAATTTGCTCCATACTCTACATGAAATTCCTTTGATTATTTATGATCAAGATTGGGTAAACTTGGACTAGGCTATCTTCAACATCAAATGCACTCCTCTTTGGGATGCACAAATTGTTATCTATATTTTCTAAAACATAATCTAATTCCTTGATAATGGGTCCCTTAAAGGATATCTTATATAAATCCTTGATAGCTTCTTTATCCCTATCCACATGAAGACTGGTAGCGACAAACGTGGAAACTATATTAGAGTTGTATTTCTGTGTTAACATTTGGTAGCTTTAATTGGATAAACTATAGTGAAAATATATATTATATACATAATTATGAGATTTGATATATTTATTTATATATTAAATATATGAGATATTTATTTGTCATTATATTAATTAAATAGTAATGAATAGAAATGTCCCTTGAAGGGACATGTCTATCCATATATACTTCGTCCTATATTAGAGAGATGGTTGTCATTTGAAAAGTTTATACCAATATGGTGATGCAATTACATTTGCAGCAATCCCTAAAAATAACATGGTATAAGAGCAAGACTGCAAATAGAACACAACACCAGCTTGGAAGATCAATAATAGTACATTATCACCAAAAACTAGATAAAATGGAGTAGTTGTAGCTAGTCACTAAAATGATTCAAAAATAATCTAAATCAATGTAGTGTAATCATCAGAAGTTCAACTTTTATCAAAGGATATTCGATGAAAGTATGTTGCCAAGGATCATATGTGTATACATGATCTTTGTCAAGGATCAAATATGCATACATTATCAAATATGTAATCAGAAAGTATCACTGTGAGTAATATTGCAGAATGTCTTTGATAATATGTGCAACCAAGTAATGTCATTTTCTTCAAGTTGGTGTGGTGAAGCCTTTGATAGACATGGGAAGTGCAAGAAATGATGTAAAGTCTACTCTCAAAATTCCCAATGACACTGGAAGAGATGAATATGATTAGAGACTATTTTTTTATCCACAACCATAGTGGCAATTTAGTTCCAAAATAGTTTGAAGTCCCTAAGAATACTTTGTTCTTTACATGAGTGACATTGGAATTTGAGGCTTGCTCCAAAACTCAATGTCAAACTTAGAGATTTAATTCAGAACTGGCCCCTAAAAAATCCAAAAATGATAGAATTACAAAATTTATTGGGGATAGGAACCTACAAAACATTGTCGTTGAGTCTAAAATTATAGGTTTGGAGTGCGATTGATGAGCCTACCTAATGTTTAACTTTGAAAAATTGGCTACTCAGACAGAAATGTGCCTGGTAATATAAGGATAGTGCCTTGCAAGAAATAGATCACAAGATCAGGTTTTCTCAGTGGCATCACCATTTAGAGGGGTTGATAGGCTTGTTCACACCATTTCAGCCGATAGGCATGATCTACAATGAAAAGGAAGGAAAGAACCAGTCATCATCTTTGGACGAGCATTAAGGAATCTTCAGGAAAGTTAGCCCAGTCACTATACTTGATGTGACAAAGAAAATTGATTCATATCAGATTTAGAGGGATATTGAGATTCAGAGGGAGCTTGACATTTCATTAGATGCATCCTTGAAAGAGAGGGAGCATATAGAGGATATGATTCCATCAAACTTCAATGATCAATAAATTATAAATAATTAAGATGACTGTAATTTATGAATATTGTTCATAACTATATGGGCTTATTTTACATCATGACTTCCAAATGATTATCACTTGTATTGGCAGAAGTTATTATATGGTGACGATCTTAGAATAACTTCTTTCAAATGTCAAATGAGTTTACAATCAAATATCAAATGAGTTGATATTCAAGAAACTAGAAAGTCAAATGAGTTGACTTTCAAATGTCAAGTGAGTTGACATTTTCCAAATGAATTGGCATTCAATAAACCAAGAAGTCAAATGAGTTGACATTCTAGAAACCATTTTTTACGTTTAGGTAATATGTTGTTCATATTGTGTATGAATCTTGTTTATCCTCCCTAGCTAAGAGGGAGTGTTAATGTTTGGTAGCTTTAGTTGGATAAACTATAGTGCAAATATATACATTATATATAATTGTGAGATTTGATATATTTATTTATATATCAAATATATGAGATATTTATTTGTCATTATATTAATTAAATAGTAATGAATAGACATTTACTTCATCCTGTATTAGAGAGATGGCTGCCATTTGAAAAAAAATACCAATATGGTAATGCAACTACATTTGCAGCAATCCCTAAAAATAATATTTTGCCTATCTATTAAGTTTAAAGACCCTTTCCCCAGAATGACCTCGATAGCCCTATGAACCAAACTATTCTTAGTCTTGACCATCTTGGTAATTATGGGATTCATAATCTCCCCCCAGAAAGACATATCTCTGTTACCTGACCTCATTCTAATGAGAGTATCCATAATTAAATACCTAGATTCTAACATAGACTGCCAAGATTAACTAGACTCGATGCTCTATCACTATTTTGAAGGCCTCTTATATAGAAAAAGATCCATCATTGGGGACTACCTAAGAGAAGGATGATTATTTATTCCCCACGCCTTGTGTTGACGATGTGTTGGTGGCTCCTCATTCTTTCAATACTATGTTCACACAACTTGTTAGATCGAAAGAGATCTATTCACATGTGTGAAGAGGGTTTTTTAATTCAAGAGGCCCTTTACTTGTACTCTTCATGATGGAATAATCTATTTCACTATATTCATTTAATTTAGTATCAATGTCGTGTATAATTATTAGTGATTATTTGCTTATGTTGTTTAAATATGAGATCTTTGGGAATTAAGCTTATCAATCATGCATATTATTGACATATCATTATTCCTTGTGTATTGATGGAAAGTTATCACCCCTATTCCTATCTATAATGTGGGTTTATATTCCTTTTTAATTTCATTTCTATTATATTATTAAGGATTTACTCCTTGGATCCTAATTAATTTAATTCATTTGTGTCTTGAATTGGTTTCTTAAAATTTTTGCTTGATTAATTTATTATTTTGATCTTGTCTTCAAGCTATTATTCTTCTGTGTGTGAGAATTTGATTTACTAGTTGAGTTCATTATTTTTGGCAAAAAGTTCATTGCCATCCACACCTAAATTTTCTAGCATGTCTGCTTCTTTGTTTCCTTCTTGATAAATGTGTTGGATCTTGGTTTCCTCAAATTTATTTGCCAGTAGTAGGGCATATTCCATTTTATTATTTTTCTATGATTAGTTTCTTAATCCCCAGCTCCAAACTCATTTTTAATCCCTCTATTAATGCTTTAAACTCTACTAGATTATTCAAGATTTTACTTAGAGGTTTGGCCCTTTTTATTGACCAAGAACTTGGGGACGAAATGAAATTGCCTAGCCTAGCTTTACCCAAATTTCCCCTAGAAGCTCCATCAAATTTTAATTTTCCTACCCCAATGGTGGGGATTCCCATTTGCAATTTTCTCTAGCTTACTTATTGGCTTTAGTGTATAAAATTGGGGGGTTAATTAGCTTACTCCAATTTTTTTCATAATAGTGTTGCAATCTAAAAATGCTCCTTCCAATTTGATTGTGTTTCTAATGTTATATTTTAGGACTTCGATGATGCTAGCTTCTACTTTATTTAAAAAGGATTGAATTGACATTTCTTCATTATTTAATATTCTTTTGTTCCTTTCCTTCCATATTTCCCATAATAGGATAGATGATGATATTTTCCAAAAGTTATTGTAGATCTTGGATTGCCCATCTTTAGGCCATCTTTTCAGATGATCTCAGAGGTTCCTAGGGAAAGATGTTGACCAATTTAGTTTATGGCATAGCCATTGCCATCATTGTTTGGAAAAGTTGAATTTGAATAGGAGGTGTTCAATCATTTCATAATTTTGTTTCATAGGGGGCATCTCAATTGGCTTTTAAAGCCACTTTTAGTGAATCTATTTGTGGTGAGTATTTTTTTTGTGATGTTCCTATAAGAAGATACCTTCTTTAGGTAGGCATGTTGAGTTCCAACAAGAGCAAAGGGAATGTCTTTTTGTTCCCATCTTTGTGAGTTTATTATTAAATCACACCATCTTTTGACACTATATAACCCATTCTTCGCGGCTCCCTATTAGGATAAAACCACGAATAGAAATAAAAACTACATGCAAATATAACCAATAACAGAAAATAATAGATCACATAGAAATGAACACAATGCACCAAGATTTAACGTGGTTCACCCAATCCTTGGGCTATGTCCACAAAACAACCAGTCCAATATTATTACGATCCAGTGAATACAACCTGATTATAATCTGTAATCCCTTACAGCTCAATACTGTCGTAAGAACTAATTTTGCATCACAACATAATGAAAATACCTAATCCTAAACCCTTTTATACAAGTATTTTATGCCATTTTAGGGTTACAACATGTCGGCCATATGTCAGCTACAACATCGGCCACAGCCTAAATTTTTTTTTTGGGGCTAGTCCCCGAACCCCAAAGACTTTATGAAGTATGTATAGTACTTTCCTGATCAATCACCACAATCTAACACTCCCCAAATAAATTTATCTTGTCTTTCTTTGTGGTTAACTTGCCTTTGGTTGATTAACTTCTCAAATAGTTTCTTTTCTTACTCTAGTAAACTTGTTCTTCTAACACCTTCCATTTCCATATCTCACCTTGATTTCCATATATTTTATGCTTGTAGTCCCCCACGTGTACACCTTGAGTATTAATTAATGTTTTTTTGGTAGTTGGGAGAAGGTTGAAGGCGTCTAGTAGAGGGAGTCCATCTTGAGAATCCTCCAGGAATAAGGCTCTTCCCCCTTTTCCATTGTCCCAAGTTAACTTACTGCTATTGATAGGTCTACATTGCATCATGAAGTTCCATTTTTGGGATTCTTGGGGGCAGGGGATATGGGTGGGGTTGATTGTTTGGAATAACATACAAGGGCTCTAGGTATTTTTTATACATAATTTTTTCCCAATTTCTTTATTTTTCCTTATACATCCTCCATATTAACTTGCTTTGAAAGCTTCATTTTGCCAATTTAGGTTTTTAATTCATAAACCTCTTATCTCTTTTGGTTTGTGTACGTTTTCCCACTTGATAAATGTTTTTTTTGTATTTTCCTTTGTCCCCTTCTAAAAGACATTCCTTAGTTTCCTATCTAATTTATGTTTGAATCCCTTTGGTTAAGGGAGATAACACATTTGGTATGTTGGTATGGTTGTTAATACTGATTTTATCTTAGTAACTTGACTTGCTTTGGTAAATAATTTGCATTTCTAGCTTTCAATTTTCTTTTCCATTTTTCTACAATGGGGTCCCAAGATTTACTATCTCTAACTCTTTTTTCTAGTTCTATACCAAGGTATTTACATGGGAAGGATCATTTCCTATATCCCATCAGATGACACATATTCATTTTAGTTTCTAGGTTGGTGTTTAATAAGAAATTTTTGATTTTCTAGCGTTGACCTTTTGCCCTAATGCTTTCATGTACACATTAATAATTTGTTTTTAGTTTTCAGCCTCTTCTAATGTACTTTCTCCTGGTAGGATTGTATCATCTAAAAATTGTTGATCTGTGATGTTAGATAACTCTTTTGTAATTGAAACTTATTTGATCTTACTTTTGATCTGACCTTTTTTATAGCTCTACCAAATGATTTTGCCATTATAATGAATAAAAAGGGGGAGATGGGATCCCCTTATCTAATGCCCCTAGATGTACTAAAAAATCCTTTAGGTGTACCATTGATTAGAAGTGAGAATTTAGGAGTTGAGATATAATTAAATTTGAGATTTATCCATTATTATGAAAAACCAAAATCTTATAGAGATTTAAATAGAAATCTCCAATCCACTTTATCGTATGCCTTTTGTATGTTGAGTTTCATTAGCATGCATGCCTCTTTTTTAGTTTGGGCAGAGTGAATCAACTCTTGGATGATGAGGATTCCATCTAATATTCACCTATTTGGAACAAATCCTATTTGTTCCTCTGAGATTAATTTGGGTAGAACTTCTTTGAGTTTATTGGCTAAATCTTTAGTCAATCTTTAATATATATTATTACATAGTGTTATTGGAGGGAAGTTACCTGGATCTTCATGGTCAAATTTATTTGGTACGAGTGATGTACGGTTCCATATTAGATGAAGATAATCACACCATTTTCTCTCTCAAGGATACTATATCTATTCCATCATGAAATACACTTGAATTTTCAACCCAAGGATGTAGGACTTAAAATGGATCAGCACGGTATGTGCACTAAGTTCCTTTAAGAGTCTTAGCACCTATGTTGCAGGAAAGTAAAATGCATGAAAAGAATCTATACTATTGTTAAAAAATAGTAAACACACTTGGACTAACAATAGATAACTACAAAAAGCTTTGGAAAATGAACCTAAACTAGTTAACAACTCAAAACATCCACCATGATCATTTTCTGCAAGTGTTGCAAGAACTTTCGTAGTAACAATGCTGTAGGACTAATACAATAAATCTATCTAAAAAATAGAAAATTGAAAGGAATGAATCTACTCTACCTAAAATCTATTCCACCTCCCAAGTAGGCCCCCTTGGTTGGCTTCAATTAACTAAGAACAAAATAAGTATTCCAAAATCACTCCTTCATTAAAATCCTTCTTTGATTACATCGACTAAATAATTCATGGAGAATAGAAGAAGAGTAACTTCTAAATCTAAAACCAGCATTGCCTATTTTCTCATTACCCCCTTTACTAAGACAGTCCAAATCCATTATATAGAGGATCAAATACTTATTAAAAACATGACATAAAAGTCTTGAACAAACATCACCAGAAAAGAAGGTAGAAGATCAACCATGACATAGTACATTTATTACTAAGCAACAAAATAACAACTTGCAAGAAATATAGAAAGTTAGGTCTTCCTGGATTTTTTGGAACAATAACTCCTCTACAGGTGCAGCTTATCCATAGGAACTGAACTACGCTTTCCTTGCCATGATCGGTCTCCATCTTTCCTCTTCCTTTAATGTAGTAATCACCACCCTTTGTGTCACTCTTCATTTCCTGAAAGTTAGAAACATTCAAAACACATATGCAAGATAACATTCCTACTCTTATTCAAATATTAGAATATAGCTTAAAATATTTATATGAAATACTTCATTCTATGTATAGTATTAAGAAAATTATGTCATATACACTACCCATAGGTTTAGTAAGTTCTAACTGTCTCTAGCATAAGTGTTGAGATAATGGGTGTTGCACACATTGCATAATATTGTTATATTTTATTTTGTTATGTAATGTTGTGCCTAGATGGACGTGCAACATGTAAAGACTCCCATGGAATATTCTTGATGAGTTGTATTGTAACATTGTGATAATATTTCATGTAATTATTTAATATTGGGGAAAAGAATTAAATGCCCAATATTAAATGTGGGGTCAGTGGGTTAGGTAGCACATGGTATTAGCACATGGTTTATGTAATACCTCTTGGTGGTTTTGTGGGACTTGCTACTATATAAGTAGCCACAAGGGTAGTTGTTGTAGAGAGAGAGAGAGAGAGAGAGAGAGTGACAAGGAGAAGACAAAAGGAAAGAGTCGAGCGGGACAAGGCTTGACAGGTTAGCCAAGGGAGCATTTGTGAAGGTTGAAAGCATGGCATGGGATGTGTGGATTCATGCTTGTTCACATAGTTTGCTCAGTTGTGGCTATGGCCATGAAGGCTTCCATGGTTGTATGGCAATGGTATTTTTTGCTGAATAATACATGGTGATGGATGCTTTTGGAGGCTGGGTTTTTCCCTCAATGAGGGTTTCCCAGGGTATATCTTGTGTCACATTTTGTGGTTATGTTGTCTATTCTCTTGCATGTGGATTTTAATTCCGTATTTATTTTCAGATCTATTATGGGTTATGTGGAAACGGTTATATTCTTTGTTGCCAAGTTTCCTTACAATAAGTTTACAAGATATTTACACAAATGTTTTGGAAATATTTTTGACAAAGCACAAAGAGTAAGTCCAAACTATAAAAATAATACCAAAATTAAGACATTAATATGCCTCATCAAGTGATATGAAGGTATTATTGATTTCAGCTAGGAGTGAACTTAATTTTCTAGTGGATTTTATGGCATGCCATAGGTCCTCACCTATTATTGTCCAACATTTTTGAAAGAAAAATGCTTGAAAGCCATTAGGCCCTAGTGATTTGTGTGGATTCATACTAAATAAGGCCTCTTTGATTTCTTCTATTTTGAAAGCCTTGTTAATAAATTTGCTATCCTCCTTTGTTATTAGTTTAGGAATTGTGCTTAGCAAGGATTTCTGGGTTGTTAAGTTTGAATGTTCATAGTTATTGATTATATATGTATAGTAATTTACAAATATTTCTTCTATTTGTATGAACTATCTACCATAAATCCTATGCCATTTTTAATTTTTTGATATCCTATTGATGTTTATATTATCAATTGTACTATTATGAAAAATATTTGTGTTTTGATCCACTTCTAAGAGCCATGCTTCCCATGATTTTTGTTTCCAGAATATCTCTTCTTTAGTTAGGATGTTCTCCTATTTTGACACAATTTTTTTTTCTCTTGCATATTTGTTGTTAACCATTTTTTGTTTTATAACTTACATTAATCTTTTCTAGTTCTTCTTCTATATAAAATTTTTCCTTGAAGATGTTATTAAAGTGGTTTTTGTTCCATTTTAGTATATTTTCTTTTAGTAGTTTGAGTTTAGAAACAAAATATAACATCCTCGAATCACCAAAGTCCCCTTCTTGCCACCACTGTTTAATATTTTCCATAAACCATTCATCCAAGAACCACATTTTTAACACTTAAGGGGGTTCCTTGATGGTTTTTGATGTTCTATTATTTCTAAACTGGCATGAAAGTGGTTAGAACCGTCGTTGGGAAGAATGGTAGATTGCACCTTGTAATTGAAAGTTCACAAATATCCCTTAAACATGAATATGCCTAACCCTTTTGCTAGCTAAAAAAAGTCATTTATTTTATTGAACCAAGTGAATAACCCATTAATTGGTGGAATGTCAATTAAGTTGTCCTGTAGAACCAAACTCTAAAATTTGTCATTGTTTGGGAAATTGGGTGTATTCTGCCACTCTTTTTCTCTAACTCTAAGATGACATTAAAGTATCCCCCAATCTAAAAGTTTTATGTGTGGTGTGTGTCCATAAAGATACTTATACCATACCAACATGTTATTTTTTAGTGTTGTTTGGATTGGATTGTATACATTGATGATGATGAATTGAATGTCAGATTTGTATTACTTGATTCTCCCTCAGATCTGCTTTTTTATTTGTGACCAAACTATTGAATTCTATCTTCTTGGGATCCTGAATAATACCAATGCCTTCAGAAGCCCCAATATATTCTACCATAAGTGTTTTCTAGTAGCCTAATTTTTTTGTTATTTTTTCACCCTCTGATTTTCTCAATTTGGTTTCTTGAATCATGATAAGTTTTGAATTAAATAAAGACATGTTACTCTTAAGTAAGAGCTTCTTGTTTGGGGCATTTAAACCCCCTAACATTCCATGTTGTTAGCCTAATTTTTCACTAGGAAGGACCTTCCCCTTCCCAACTTTAAGGATATCTTGGATTTTTTTCTAATTTTTAGCTTTACATGTGACTCCTCTTAGTTCCACTAGAGACTTTCTCCCTCTTTTCTTTTCTTGGTGTTGTTATTCCTTTCAGGTTTTGTGTTAAGCCTAGTTTATCCATGTGCTCACTTGATCTATGTGTACTGTCTATAATAATTTCCTCTTTCGGTTTCTCTTACTCTTGTCTTATTTCCTCAAATATCCTCTCACTAATATTTTTTTCCTCATTATCTAGTGCTATTCTTGCATCTTTTGATCATTTAGTGTTATTTTCCTTACTTAAGTTTTGATTCTTTTCCATTAGGTCTAGAACCCTGAATTCTTCCCAATAGTCTTTCTAGGGCATCTTTGTTTTATCCATGTTCTCCGTCTCTTTTATTTTTGTAGGATCTATCCAAATTTTATTCATAAATATCTCTACCTCCAAAGTGATGTGATTCATATTGTTGTCTTTTAATTCCTTTTTCCAAATTCATTTGTATCAAAGGGCTCCTTCCTATTGAGTGGTGTTTGCCAAAATTTGTGTGATTTCTTCTTGTTATCCTTTTCTTTTTTCCTGATAGCGATAAACTTTGTTTTTCCTAATATGGCAAGAGGAGAGGAGCTATTTCCTAGCCTTATGTGGCTAAAATTATTATCCTCTATCTGTATATTTACAAAACCCTTATTTTTCTTATTAGGGGTTACTTCTCCTTCACTCTTTTGGCTCGACCTCTGTATTGCCTATAGACTATGATCAAAGGTATCCATCTTCCCTTCTAGTTGATTATCGTTCAAGTCAAAATTTTCCTCACTTGTTATTTCTATATATACATTCTCGATGTTTAGATCCATGTGATATTCCTTTGCTCACCCTCTAAAATTATTGATTATTTTCCTAATTTTTCAAATCCATTATGGGATCATGATTTATCTATGGATAGGACTATTGGATTGTTTCCTTCTTTTGGTGGTCTATTGACATTTTTTCTTTCTCTAGCTCTGGACATGATGTGATTTCTTCCTTGTTTTCTTCTGTTGGTTTTTGTTGTCTATATCATTTGTGCATGATAGAACCCTGTTGGTTTATCTATTCCCTCGTGATTTTGTATTTTCTATGTTCCCTCCTAGATGTCCCAGAGATGATTGTGTTGTTACATATATTGGTGGTTCCAGTGGTCTTCTTCCCATAAAGAAAATTGATCAATGATATCACTATTTGTGAACATGAATTCATGTGTTAACTTATCTATAGTGGTCATTTTTATCTTTGTCATTAATAAACACATTATGCTGGTTACACAGGTCACACTATTGCAAAGTTATAATTTTTTCCTCGACATTGATTCTCCCCTTTGTGATTACTTCAATCATTATTTGGAACTTAGATCCTTCTTTTCTTGTGAGTCCTACATCTAACTTCTCTATTGAATTTATTGTCTATTATTATTTCCCTCTCCTCCAAACCTGAATCAAATTTCTTTTTTGATTTCTCCCTTTCCTCTTTCTCTAAGTTTGGTTGTTCCCTATTTTTTTCTATTTTCTTACTGATTTTATTTTTATTTTTAATGCATATTAGAAGAAATATTTCTTTCAATAATAAATTTTTCCCAATGTATAAAGGTTTTATGGTTCTAAGTAGTTTTGTTTTGATGATATCTTTAATTTTCTCATCAGACCTTGTTATTTTTAGTTCATAAGTCGACTTGTTTGTTGTTAACTTAAGAGGTTTGAACTCATGTGTTCCTAATTCTAGGTTAATAAGAAATTTGATATCATTCAAGTTATTATAGATAGCTTCTATTCCAATTAATCCACCTATGGTAGAGCCTATGCGGTTAAGAATTTGATATTTTTTGAGTTTCATAGGCAAAGATTTGATGGTTACCCATATTGGTGCTTGGATTTTCCTAACCCTAGCTTCGTTAAGATTCGGTTCCCATTTTAAAAATCTTACTGAGTAACCTTTAAAAAAACATTGAGAAGCTGATAAAAAATCACCCCTAATATGTTTTATTTGACAATGCATATAAATCAGATGATTAGAGAAGTTAGAGACACTTACTTGGTCTCCCTAGAAGTCTTTTAGCCATCTAATTAATTTGGGGCATTTTTATTTGGGTCCATTCTAATATGCATATATCCTATTCTTGGCATTCCATCCAACAACTTTCACTGTGTGTATCACTAATTATCATGATATTCTCTAGATTAGCATAAGTGGGTCTTTTTGGAAGAGTCCCTTCAGTAATTTCCATTTGGTTGTCGAGTCAATTAGATGGAGAAATTTTGGTTGTTGTTGTATAGTTGTAATAGCTTGTCTTATGGTCGAGAGGTTCATATTTTGATTGGAGGATTAAAGGGTATAGTCTCAATCTATAAAGTCAGATGTATGCATTTCTTAGATCATTTCTATCAAGGGGCTTAGGTTTATATGCTCGGGGAGCTAGGGTTTCTTGGTGGGTGGGCATTTTTTCTCCTATATTTTTGAAGGGTTTTACTCCAATTGGAACCCTATTGGTGACTGATAAGTTAGGGTGCGAATTATATAACATTTTGGGAGGGAGATGGTTTTTGTCTTTATGTCATTTCCTATTTGTTACTTTGGTTGAGTTATTCTTTCTTGGTTGTTTTTTGTCGAGGCTCAACTATTCCTCTTGGTTTGGATGTTGTTTTTATCGTTCCTCATGGAATGGTTTTCCTATTTTTGGGTTTGGTTGTTCCATTATGCCCTTCTAATTTGGATTTTCATATTTTTTCTTTTTGAAAAAAATTGTTGTCATTCAATGAGATCCTTTGCCAGAGTTTCCCTCTTGTTTGATTTGGCACATCGATTCTATTGCGAAACTTGGAGCTTTGCATACTAAATGTCATTTGGAATTGTTCCCAAGGAAGAGAAACTATTGAATAGCTTGAGTGGAGCATTTAGAGCGTATTTTATTTTTTCATAATAGGTAGCAGGCTTTTGATGTCCTACTTTTGAGGTTTTTGTAGGTTTTGAAACTTTTGTACTTTCTACCATTTTTTATTTAAAAAATAATTTTTTATTCAAGTTTATAATATAATATTAAATTGATATTAAAAAATATTTTAGTTTATTTTATTTTCAAATTTGATATTATTACGACACTTACAATTATTATATTTACAATCTCTATGAAGATTACAAACATGAACGAATAAACAAAACTATCAATTATTACAAAATAAAATTATTATTTTTAGTTGTGTTATAAATGATGTTTTGAATCATTTGTAAGTTTTATTAAACATCAATTATTATTATTTTTCACTCTTGCGGTATGTTGTGCACAACCATTTACTATGATTAGCTACAAGATCACCTTTATTAGTTAAATTATTAAAACAGAGGGATGTGCAAGAAACAATTATCTAAAAACAAATATAGATGGATTAGAATATATATGAGTGCTAACAACATCATCTTTACAAGGAATAATTTCTAATAAAAACTAAATCTTGAGTTTTAAAAAATGAACAAAAGAGACAGGGATATGGAGGGAGCTACTCATAATTTGGGAAAAGGACTGGTAGAAGTTGGAGTATGAGAGACATGGAAGAAGCTTGGAAAAATGAACTACATATAGAATACTCACTTAAAACTAAGGTTCTTACATTGGTCCATTTTGAAATCATATAAAGGATATTATATTCTTGCTACAAAATAAGATAGATGTACAAGTTGTATTTCCTATTACATCTTAATAGCTTAATCTCAAGTTGCTTATTATAAGTTGATGTCCAACAATGACAGGGAGAAAAGGTCGATCATCCACTATTAATGTCAACTATTATTTGGCGGATAAAATGATCAATTATTTGATACAATATTTACTTTTAAAATAATAATGCTTATCACTTGGAAATAAATTTTACGTACTAAATTTTATAATGCCAAAAACTAAGATTGAAAAGAAAAATTAAAAGAATGCACGAGCAAAAAAACATGATAATTAAAAATGAAAAGAAAAAGAGCATGACTATAAAGGAACAAACTATAATGTGTTGTCTCATTTTCAACATAGAGGTCATGCTTTCTTTCAATATTTAATTTGTGATGTGATGGTCATCCATGTACATAGTTATTTTTGGATAGTTTTAATGTTCAATATGTAATGTTATGAATAATATTGTTGTTTATAACTATATGTTGTTGTAGTAATCTATTATATTTATATACATATTAATATTTTATATTTAAAAAAGTGCATATAATAACAAGAATAAAAATTAAGATTTTCGATAAAAGATATTAAAATATATATTTTACATTTAATGAAGCTTTAAGTGTTTCCAATCTATCTATTCATGTAGCTATAGAGGTAAATATTCAATAACTGGTTGCATCCATATGAATGTAAGGTAATACATTTTATATTATCAATTTATTTTACTCATTTTACAAACTAAATTACTTTCTAATTTTTTTGTATTATTTTAAATATTACAATCTAAGTTTTGTGATACCATTGCATAACTACAACCAAATCTATTCTATTATTTGTATTATAATTTACTATAATGGCAAGTACATGCCACTAAGTGGGTCTTGTTAAGACAAATAATCAATTCATGATTTATAGTGATATAATGATATTTTCATAACAAATACTAGATATCAATGTAAATAACAAATACTACGTCAATATCTACATTGGTCATAATAAGTGAGTTTATTATATGCCTATTGAAAATGTCTAAATAAGAAGGAATCAACATATTATCTAATTATTTTTTAATAAATTGTAATCTAATAATAATAATGCATAATTCTATAGCCTTATCATTTGTTCAAATAATAAAGCTAGGCCAAGTAAATCTTGCATGGTCAAATCATTATGTTTGTATTTTATATGAATAATAAAGCAAAGCCAAGTAAATGTTGCAAGACTTGATCATTATGAATATGAAATAAACTGGCAAATATAATTTCTAACAAAAGGATGGAAGCATGAAATTTATTGTATGATTTGACCTAGCTATCTCTGCATTTAGCTCTTGGAATTTAATTTTGAAACATGGTTATTTGACGAATATGAAAAAGATCAATTTATCATTCTACATCCCACTTTCTTTCTTCATTTAAAAAAAAATTCTTAGGCTTTTGCATAGGGATGAATAGAAGAAGTAGTTACTCTGATCCACTTTGCTTTATTCTCTAAAGACATAGTCTCTTATTTTTTCAAGACTATGCCCATTACAATGTATTTCTATGTGGATGGGAAATATTTTGCAGTCTAGCTTGAGGATACCCATTACCCCATAATGGAATTTGAAAGTTTCCTTGACTTGTCAGATTCTTGAATTGCATATTGAAAATAATCAACAAAGTGGAAGAGCATAAATTTGGCAGCCACAATCAATATTTACAAGAACGATGTCAAAGTCTAAGAAAATCTTTGCCCAAGCTAGCTATGGGAAAGAGCATTTTTACTCCCATAGTGGTGCAATATTTATACACTCTCTAGGTAGTATGGGGTAGTTGTACTAAGTTTGATGGTCATCCAACACTTTTTTTTTTTTATTGCATTTAATTCAACTTTATCCAGATTTGCTTTCAATTGTTCCAAAGGGATTGTTCTTGTTGCTCACTCAATATCTGAGCAAAATTTAATTTAAAAATATGTATTCAAGTTAGTAATTGTGGAGCTTAAGTTTGTTGTGTCATTATGTACACTTGTCTACGAAATTTCCACTACACATATAAATTTCCATAGGGACTCAATGTTTCTATCTACATGTTTCCAATTAGCATTAAATAGGATATAATTTTCTCACATTCTATCCCATAGATAGTTACCTCTAATTACATACATAATCTAAAAGCAATTCTATTTGAAATCTAGTGGGAAAGTAAGATACTAAGGGGCCGGGGTGAATCAAGATCTATAAAACTTTTACCACTTCAAACATGAACCACATTCAAACTTAATTCACCGCACATCTCAACCTCAATCTTAACCATGAATCATCATATGTCAACGTGCAATATCATATCTAACATCTAATAACATGAATAAAACATATAAATACATAATTAACACATAACACCATATTTGGTAACACAAAAACCCTCCAATGTGAAAAGAAAACTACAGAAGGGAAGATACTCACAAAATCTTCACTATTATAACAATAAAGTGTGACTATTAGTGCTACAAATTTTGATCACTTCTAATGATCTACCCAGTGAGGAGTTTTCCCTACTAAGGGATTACAAGATTGTTAAGTCTACCTTGATTAAAGGATTTAAATGACACAATTTAGTGAGCATTTTGTTAAGAAATTTGCAAAGGCCTATTAGGACCACTATGTTAAGAGATATACCCAGATACATGTGTTACAATGTAATAGTACATTGATCCTTCAATTTTCACTTGAATGCTGATGAAAAGTATTCTCTTTCCAATGTCTCTGTGATTGATCTACAATAAGTGCTCTCTACATTTCTCGATCACCTTTGTTCACAACTTGTTGATTCACCTCAGCTTTACATACATGCAATCCTTCAACTTTCAACAACAAAATTTTGGCTTGGAATCATGCTTAAATAGCTATCTTAGAAGTTTCTAGATCTCAAGAAACTTTCCAAATTCATCCTTTTTGTCGCTTAGTCCTTCTAATTTTTTGATTTATTGATCTCATTGCCTAGGGATTAATGATGTGTAATTACCTCCTTTATGAACTCCTTGATCATAAAAACATGCTTGCAACTTGGCAAAAATGGTTTACATAAGATTTTGTGTCATTCCAAACATACATACCAAAATTGCCTATCTCAACACATATGCCTTTTTGATGCTCGGTCATGCTTGTTCTTTGTGTTGTCCCTTGGTGCATATTGTCCTTGACTTCTACTATATTTCTCAACTATAACAATCAACTCCTGTGTTGCTTCCTATATAACTTGGTAACCATTGTATACTTGACAACTATTGATTTTCTTGGTAGTCACTACTTGGAAACTACTAAATGTAGACACTTCTCCTTTATATAGCTTGGCCTATATAGAGTAACTTAGTCATATTGTTGACCGACCAACTTTGCCTTATAAATGGCTAAGTGTTTTGTACTAATTGACAATACTATGATTACCTATAGGGTCAACAATCTCCCCCTTTGGCATTAGTGGAAAAATTACTTTTCATGATCAAAACCTAGCATACCAAAAACTTCAAAAATATCTACTCCCCCTTAGGATGTACACCATACTTGTAGCTCGATCTACATATTCTTCCATAACTTGCATTTTCAAAATCCTTTCCAAATTTATTTTTGGTTTCCAACATTAGAACATAGATCTCCTTATTACTCCATTCCTTATGAGTACAAACATATACACTAAAAATATCATACATACTCATATTTACTTGGTCATATGACTTCCCCTAGTTTTTGTCACTTAGGCCTCAACTGGGGCTCAGGGAGTATACCAAACTGATTAAAAATGAATATTGCAATATGATAACAATAGCCATTGTGTTTTCCCAATTATTCTTCAAGGTTTCAAGGACATGCTTCTCTATTTCTATCTTGGCCACCAATTTCACCATGTTATCAACAATGGATAAGTGTTGATTCTGAATAAGATCTTTTGCAGTCTGTAGGTGCCTTTGCATTACTTCCATATGAGGTAATAACCTGGCTTGAATAGAAGTTACCTCATTTCTAATATTCCATTCTTCATGTTACAATTATGACTTCTTACCTTGCAAAAATTTGATCCGTGTAAAATATACTAAGATGGAACTTGGATCCATACTCAATGCTTTATTGTCCTTCTAAAGATCAACACCAATCTTATCCATTCTTCCCCTTATTGTTTTGTAGAATGAGGGGAAATTGAAAAACAATGTATTTGCATTTGTAACTGATTTTTCCAAATCAATAATGAGAGTATATGGATCAACTTTTTGTATTGCTATATCTTTTGATACCTTTTCCTAGCACGATGTTCTCAAATTTTGTTTCTAAACACTTCATAATTTTTTCTTGTGTGTTAATATCAAGGTCATTTAATCTCTCTTCTTTCTTAATCAATTGTTTTATTATAGGAGCTTTTTCATCTAATTCATCAACAACACCTATATCAAGAAATATGTCCTTGATGTTATATAATACCTATTTCAGTCGATGCTCTCTCCTCATTTCTCTTTACTTGGCCTTCCTTGGTAACAAATCACAGTGAGATTGGATGTATCCAAATTAGGAATTATAATATCCTCATCCAATTTAATAGGTTTACCTTTGATTATTGATGGAGACTTCATTTTCTTCTTGACTATTTACCATTTGGATTCTAGAATATAGCTACTCAACAGTTTCTGTTGTAGACCTTGTGTTAGTACCTTCAGACTCATCTTTTGTTGCTCCATCTTGGTCTCCTCACCCTTTTGTGACACTTCACTTGACTTTTTATCCTCTCCTTGTCTCTTATCTATACCAAACTACTATCCAGACTCATCTTTCTTATCCTTATTGTCACTTGTATGGAGTTCATTGGTTGAACTTGACTTTCCTACCTCCTTTGTTCCCTCTTGCTAAGGCCCTAAGGCACTTGGCCTATTACCTTTAGAAGACTAGTCTGCTTGATCATTTGGTCTCTTGCCTTCCTTCTTACCTTCTATATTCACTTTGATATTTACCTCAATGACATATTTTACTTTTTCAATCTCAGGTGCATTATTTCTTTCATTAGCCAACTTACCCTATTGCTCAACATCACCATCTCTTGCTTTACCTTGGCTAACATTTAGACTTACTAAAAATATGGGAATAGCAGGAATAACTGGTGTAGAGTCTACCATCCATGTGCATACTTGTGTGTCAATTTTAGCAATCCTTTACTTTCACTAACACATGATTTGGGTCAAGTAGTACCTCTTGTGCCGACTTGAGTTGTGGAGCTCCCTCCTTCAAGTCTTACTTGGTCATTATAGCCTTTTCAGTTTAGATTCTTCATTGGTTATAACCTTCATTAGGTTATCCTTGGGATCATCTTCTATTATAACTATCTTTATTTGTTCTCCACCTTGTTTAACCATGTCATTGTTGAAATCTTCTTCATTGTCCAGTTCTATTTGTTTATCTTCCTTTTCCTCATTCTTCCTTTCATTTGTAGACATCAATCCATATATCTTCTTTCATATATTTTTACTTTCTTTGACTACATGTTCAATTTTTCATTTAATAATAATGAAATATTTAGTTTTAGGAACAAATGTCTTAATATAATATTTCATAGCTTTTGCAATTTGTTTCTTATTCAATTCAGGCATGACAATGAAAATTGCACCTTCCCTATTTTATCTTTCAATTCTTAGTGTGAATTGCCACCTCTCATCAACTTTCACATACAATTCATTAGGAATCATGTTTCCTAACTCCAATGGGGTGTTTTTAATTTAGCCATCATATCCAAAGTAGCTTCATCAACTTTAATCTTATCAAAAACATCAAATCTCTCATATTTAATAAAATGAAATCCTAACAGCCTACACTTTCCCTGATATTGTGATAAATCTAATCAATTATTCTTGGGGGATTGTGCACTGCAACCCTAAAGTGACTTATATGTTCTTATTTCATCTTATCTTCATCATCCTCTTCATCATTTACAATTATGAGATTTCTCCTTGGCTTTTTAACAGGCTTTCTCCGGTCTTCCTCATCATTAATACTCATCCTCTTTGTCAAGATCTTCTTCTGAACAAATTTAGTAGCCTTGGCTACTCCTTTCTTTAGCTTAGCTATAACTATAGTGGTAGATGATCTTGTCCTCTACCTAGTTGCTCTTGGTGGTGCAGATGTAGGATTAGTGACTATCTTTAGGCTCTTCTGTACTTAGGGCTCGCCAATTACAATTTCTTTTCTTTTACTCTTTTGTCGCATGGGAGCCACTATCTCTTTTCCCTTTCCTTTTGCTGCTACTTCTTCTTCTTCTTCTTTATTTCCATCTTTCTCTTCATCCTCACTACTCATGTCCTAACTTTTTCCTTTAGTTATTTGTAGAGGCATCTCCTTCTCAACTTCTTCCCCTAATGCTTTCTCCAAGTTCTTAGTCATGATACTCCTCTTCATATTTATCTTTGGAGCATTGATTTGTATAGTAATCTTTAATTTTGTTTTTTCATACTATCAGAGCATTGTGGTTCTCAATGGAAACTTTAACAACTTGAGCAAAAATCAAAGGCAATAGAGGTATTCAAACTTGACAAGGCTATTGACAATGAGAAGCTAGATTTGGAATTGGCCATTGGACAACTCAAGAAAGCAAAAGAGCAACTCTATTAGTCCCTAAAAAGAAGAAAAGATCTTGCAATCTAGATGAATGATTCACTCTACATTTAAGAAATATTTGAAGACATCTATTTAAGCAATTTAGATGAAGCTGATGAAGCAATCAAAGAACTATTGGAAAAGAACAATGCTCTTCAAGAAGAAGTAAAAAAACTAAGAAGAGAGCAAGAAATTTAGTCAATAAGATTGTGTGAAGTCATGGAGGATAAAGACAAGATAAGAGAAGAGATAGAAGGAAAGAACAATGAAATTTAGCACCTATACCTTCAGCAAGCAGACTTCATTGATCAACTCACCAATGCAAATGAAGAAATCATGAACCTAAGATCACAAAATGAAAGATTGTAGAATGATCTAAACATTGAAAGCCAAACCAATGAAAGAATGATGAAATCCCAAGCAAACATGAATTAGGTAAATGAAAAATGTCACTTCGGACAAAAGGGAAAGCAAGAATTGGATATATAGAAGAAGGTGAAACATCCAAGCAAGGAGCTCAAAAGAATAAACCTACTTGTAGTCACTGTGGTAAGATAGGTCATACTTCAAACAAATGTTGGAGTAATGGGAAATCAAAGTTCAATGGAAAATGCTACAATTGTAATCAACATGGTCATAGAGAAAATGAATGCAAAGAGAAACCAAAGTTTGAAGGAAAATGTCACAAATGTAAGAAGAATGGGCACAAATCATCAAAATGCAAAACCAAGACATTGAATCCAGCAGAACAAATTGTGAAAGCTATATTTGGTTGGGACTATAAAACTTGGTGCAGATGTCATTACTATGGAAAATTTGGACATATTGGAATGAATTGTGTAAAGCATCACATGAGGAAAAGAGATACTACCAAAAGATGTTTCATTTGTACAGAACTTGGTCATCTTGCCAAGAACTATATGAATGTTAGAAGAATAGAAGATGAAAAGAAGGAAAAAGTTGATAACATCAAAAAAAAAATGAGACAACAATGGGTTCCAAAGTCTACCAAGAGTGCAAGTTCAAATAATGATGATTAAGTCACTCAAGAATTGGATGATTCTACCATTTCCACTTGATTTCTCAAAGGAGAACTGGAACTAGGCTACTAAAGAAGTTGTCTAAATAAGTTCAAGTTGACAAGACAAAAGATCCATATCAACATTCAAGATGCAAAGGGATCACCAAGTAAAAGGTACTAGTTACTACCAAGTTACCTTCCTTACCGAGTGAGGTTGGGTCATAGACTCTACCAAGTAATCAATGCAAGAAAAGTGGATGAGAGTCTATCAATTTGATCTAACATTCATACTAGGCATTTATGGTGAAATTTGATAAAAGGAATGAAATCAAAGTCATTTTTATCATGAATTTTCAAGAGCAAATTTGCAGAGCGATCTTCAAGAGCATTCAAGCAATTTGAGCAAATTGTTATCAAAAAGTTTTCAAATTCTCTCAAACACTACCGAGTAAAGATGACAGCTACCAACAACAAAGTGAAACAAGGATTAGACATGTTGGTTTGTGGTGTAGAATGGAAGGCACCATACTTTAAGCTCACTCCTATAGTTTTTGAATCCCTAGATCCTATTAGAGCACAATTGAAAATCCCTCCTAAGGTATTATTGGTCAATGACATCTGTTCTCATTTTAAATGTGTGATTCAGGATATTGGTACACTAGAAATGGACGAATATTTAAAGGAGTTATGCATTGATGGCGTATTGAAACATGAGCATCAACATCTCAAGGCAAAAGGTTTAACCCATATTCCTCACATGCCACAAGACTTCCAAGTGAAATGGATTAGGTTTATCCTTAGTCATGTGTAGAATGGTCAGCTGTGGCTAGAGCAACCAATTTTGATAACCAAGTAAATGATCCATAGGATCACTGGTCTCCCAATGTTGGCGAAAGCTAAAACAACTAAAACCCTAGGTCGAGTCAAACTGGAGAAGAAAACCATAGCCTAGTGGGATGGTAGGGGAATGAAAATTAGTAGTGTCATTGGCATGGAATTAAAGTTTGGTATTCATGTCATTGCACACAAAATCTATAGTTCGAGCAGGTTAAATAGTGTGTCACGTGAAGCCATGGACCTGACATACAAGGTAGTCAAGAATAACCTATATCTTGACCTTGTCGAGCTACTGTTGAATCAATTCAATGAGAACATGGAAAGCATTAGGACATCAAAGAACAACCCATGTAAGTTTGGCTTTCTATTGACATGTTTATTTTTCTATATTCATAAGTTCTTTCCATCGAAAGGTATTGTTGTTTGGAGGAAAGATGTGCCAGTACTCTATCAGATTAATGAATACATTGCTGAGATGGGAGAAAATTATACTAGTATCATGGACAATTATTTTGATGCATTTAAGGAGAAAATGAATAACAGATACCTGATTCCCAAGAAACTAGTTGAGGACTATAAAGATGATGTTTGTTTTATGGTAGATAGTGATAAGGTATACATTCAGGTAGTTAGGCCTAGAATTGCATGGGTGAAACCTATATATCCTAGAGGTAAATATTGATGAAAAAAAGGATATAATTGAAGCACTGATAAATGAATTAGTTGACCCCAAGGTTGCATATTTTGGCACATGTGATGAGGCTAAGGCCAGGATAGAACTTGAGATCAAGCTTCCTTAGGCGGTTAGCAAAGGCAAGAAAAGGATTTCCAAATTGAAAACAAGTTCTACTCTCCTATTAATTGAGGGCAAAGGTGAAGATGAAGAAATAGAGAATGAAGAATTAGAGGAAGAGGAGCCACTAAAGAAAAAGGGCAAGGTAATCATCACTAAACCTACCAAGACAACTACTGCAATATTCACCAAGAGATCCTCCAAGAAGAAAGCAGACAAAGAAGGGGGAGACATAATTTTCAAAAGGTCTCCACCCACATTTGAAGAGAGGATGAAAGTATTGGAATTAGGTTATGGAATAAAAAACTTCAAAGCATTAAAATATGAAACTAGAATAGCTGATGAGCAGAAGTAGATTGAAGACATGTTGATATTCAAGATGGGTAAGTGGAAGTACTCACCTGATCAGCTCACTCAGTGAATTCCCAATGATTTAATAAACAAAATTAAGCCAAGATATGAACAAGCAATGAAAATTGCAAGGGATATTCATGAACTGGCCTTGAGGCAACTTATGCCAAATTCGACTGACAAGGAAGTGAAACAATCTTTAAATAAAAATGAAGAAAAATTAACTTTAAGATTCAATACTTGTCTTATTTTGTTGAATGAAATAGAGCATGTGGTGAAGAATGCAACAAATGCATGGAAGAATATCTATCTTCTTCACAAACCAAGTCATTTTTCGGTTAGTATAAGTGACAAGGATGATGAAGATGATCAAGAAAAGGATGAAGAGAAAGATGATGAGGAAGTAACTCATTTTTATAATATTGATGATGAAGAGGAACAAGAGCAAGAGGCTACCAAGGAAGGTATACAAGATGTTGAGGAAATTGACCTAGGTAAGATTGTTGCAGTGATTATTGCCTCACTTCCTCAATCTCCAAGAAAAAAATTAATAACACTAAGCACAGAGACAGTCTTAGTAGGATTGATTGTGTCTAGCACTACAAGAACAAGAATTCAATCAATCTTTGCACCAATCCAACTCAATGCTTCATTGATTGAAGTACCAAATACTTCATCTACCAAGCTGAAAGTTCTACCCTCTACAACAATTTTGGCCACAAAACGTATTATTTCCACTAGTATTTCTACAATGAATGCAATATCAATTTTTGTAGTGGGTCCTACTATTTCTACTATTGTTTCCATTTTGAGTACACATGCAATAAGCACAAGGATAGTTGAGACCAAGCCTCAACCGAGCACCAAATTTTTGAGTAAAGGTAAAGAAAAGGAGGAAGATATAGATCTTGATGACAAGATTGTCATTCCAAATTGGGACATCTCCAATCTAATTCCAGATCAAATGCAAACCTTTGGTGAATTTCTAAAAAAGAAATCCAAGCAGCAAGGGCTAAGAGAAGAAATGAATAAGGAGTTCAAGATCATTGAGGATGCCAAGAACATTCTAGCAGAGGCTATAGTTATAGAGGTTGATACTTCTCAACCAATTTTATATCAGTTGGAAGAGGTAGTCCAAAAATACAATGAAGATTTGAATGGATAGTATAAATTATTACAGAGAGCAAAGAAATTTTTTGAGAATAAGGTCTTAGAAATTATTTCTCAATAGATTTCCATTCACCAAGTAGAGTTATCTACTCTTTTGAGTTCTCTAGAAACTTCTTTTATTAATGTATCATTACTTTTTGGCAAGTTGTGTGACATATCAATTTTTACAAAAGAAATAAAAGACAAATTATCTAAAATTGATGAAGATCTAGAGGCAAGTGCACAGTAGTTGTAGCTTGACCTGAGTTCTAGCTTTGCTCACTTCCACAGTATCAGATTTCTAATAGATATGCATGCAGAACTACTCAGAGAAGAGGCAAGAATTAGATCAACTTTGATAGATATCCAAAATATGATTCTCCCTAACATGGATGCAATTTAGAAGCATATTTCATATTGAAAAACCCTCATCCATGATAATAATTTCTCTATTGCAAACCACATGGTTGAACTATCAACAGAAGTGTAGGTTGCATTGCACACATGCAGGGTCTTGCAAGAGAACTGGGACAAGACTTTGGCACTCATACTAAAGGTACATTCAGAATTCTTGTCTCATTTTGGCATTAATATGTAAATACATATAGCACAAATCTTTGGCATTAATGTCAAAAATGGGGAGAAAATATAGAAAAAGCTTTAATGATAATGGGGGAGAAGATGAGAAGATTATAGAAGAAATGTATATTGCATCTATAGTATACTATATATTATACTATGGAAGAGTATTATCATGTACATAAATGTATCCTTTACAAAAACCAATTTTGAAAAATCTTTAAAATAGTATACTCTACCAAGTTGGAGACATAAGGTGATGATCAAAGGTGTTGTTGAACATTCTTGAATTCAGTTTTGAATGATAAGTGTTTTTGTCACTAATGCCAAAGGGGGAGATTCTTGAAATTTCAGTCATGTTTGTTATTAGTGACATACACTTATTCAGATTGTGAGTTCATATCAAGCATATTGTACAACTAACAATGTTAACCAAGCATTTTAGTTGCTATCAAGTCCTATGGACAAATTTTAGTTTGCACCGAGCAGTTACTACAGAGTTGATGAACAACAATATAAACTGAGCATCTCAGTGTATGCCAAGTTTACCAGTACAAACTAAAATCTATCCATAGGATTCAGTATCAACTGAAATGCTTGGTTAACACTGTTAATTGTACAATATTCTTGGTATGAACTCACAATCTAAATAAGTGTATGTCACTAATAACAAACATGACTAGAATGTCAACAACTGTAACTTCACCAATGTTAACCTCATATGGTAGAGGTCTCAGCCATGCAACCCTCAATATAACTAGTTGGATATTTGTATAATTTTCATCATCTAGGAAAGATATATCATTTTAGTACTGATCAACAAGGGATTGAGGAATCCTTGTTTAGTTCTTCATCTTTCTTTTAAAATCTTTAAAATATCCATCCATGATTCTCTCAAAGTTTGAACCAATTTTACTAATGAACTCATTTATTTGCTGGGTTATTATTTTCTTCTTATCCCAAATAACATTACCAATAGTTAGAAATTAATTCTAAATGTAGAAGAAAATAAAAATAATAATAAGAGAACAAAACTTACACAAATTGTTCTTTGATTTCATTATCTTTCTCAAGTTCTCAAATAGTTGTGTTAGCTGGAGGTCTACAAGGTCATAACTATGATATTTCTTGATAATATTCCACACCAAATCAATAGCAACACATGACACACTATCAGGTTGGCTAGACAGATAGAATTTATTTATAATGAGTCTAATAAAAAACTTAATCTCTACATACTTGATGGTAGACATGGTCATTCCTCTCTTGTTTCATTTAGCCAATGTATTTTCCTCAATCACATTGTTCCTTGGCAATGGATCATCTTCACCCTTTCTATAATAGGATAGTCCATAACATGATGAATGATTTTCTTGGTAATTTTATAGGTCCATCTTCCAACCAGAGTTTCATGTTATGAATTGAACTTAAAATGATCTTGATCCATTCCACCTTGAAAACTCTAGGAAAGTATAGGGCATGCATTAACCCTTTCTCAGTAACATGCTTATGCTTGTCTTTCAATATTCCATTCTCACATAACCTCTCATAAGAATTCCTTATTTAAAAATCACCCATTTCTCCAATTTTGCATGTGTAACACCATCTTGCATCATGAATCATGATAACACGAGGTGGATTCAATGGTAGGGCACCTAAGGAATCACCTTTTTTTATAATCTTTCTATTTGGTCTAAATTTTGGTGGGGAACAAGCTTCATGCATAACCAATTGAGCATTACTAACCTTCAATTTTATTTTCTTCTTAGTTTTAGATGAACATGATGTCATTCTTTCAATTTGGGGTCCAATCACAATCTTCTACGTAACTCAGCCTCAATATAACTACCCACAATTCACTTCTATAGATGAAGGGATGCATCAAACCTTTCAAAAACTCACTCAAATTTCTCAGAAAACACTTCAAATCAATTCTCTCTTAAATAAATCAAATGCAAAGTGCACGCAATGATTCAAAAAGTTCACTATATAGCTTAAAATTTAATTTTAGAGCCTCGTTAATAATTTGTACCTTTAGTGGGTGTATAAGAACTGTCTCGACCTATTCTAAAAAACGCAACAATCCCACTTCCTTTCATTTCACTTGTTCAATACCATGATTCAATCAATACTAACAATAATGCTTAGCCACTTAACACTTTCATCCTCTAATATTGATACTTGATCATTGTTATTTTTCAACTCGACATCCAAACACATTACTTAGTGCAAACTTCAAATGTCCTTATGCATCTAATATCACATTGATTTGGACTTCCATTCATTCACTCTTAGGAACTGATGTAAGATTTGACAATTCAAAATATAGTTCCATACGTACCTCTTTATCTTAGTTTGTGATGGGGGAATCACCCAATCAATTGGATTGGGTGACTACAACTTCACGTGACACTTGCACTGTTGCTTTCATCATATTTCTTCTTCCAAACATATATATACAAAAACTGTCTAACTTGGCACATATATCTTTCTAATGATTGGTCATGCTTGTTCTTCATGATGCCTCTCAGTAATTATTGTCCTTGACTTCTACTGTATTTCTTGGATTCTATAGCACTCGACTCATAAGTTGCTTCCTGTATAACTCGATAACCACTATAAACTCAATGACTATTGATTTTCTCAACACTCACTAGTGCTCAAAAAGTATTGAATGTAGACACTCCTTCTTTTATAGCTCATCCTATATAGATTAGCTAGGTCATATTGTTGACTAACCAACTTTTCCCTATAAATGACTAAGTGTTTTGCACTAACTGATAATACTCTGATTTCCTTTAGGGTCAAAATTTTTTTCATATAGGAGTCTCGATAAATGAACCATCCCTAAATCGTTAGACATGCTTCTCATTTCACCATACCTTACCCATAAAATCATTTTATAGTAGGAAAGAACTTTGATACTTGTATCCCTTGTTTAAAGGATTATTCTATATCGATATACATAGTAGTTCAGTCATGGGGAAATATGTAGATCACTACGTGTAACATTAGTGTGATATTAGTGAATGTAACATTTGAATCAATTGATGTTCTTTCCAATGTTGAACGTTTGTATTTCTGAATTGTCAATTTTTATTGCATCTAAGTAGGAGTTTGCAAAAATTAAGACTTTGTGCTTCTCGTGTTCTCTTGCATTGTGATGATGGACCATGTAAAGTGATTTAATTTTTTTATTATAATAAAATTATTCTCATATTCAAATTAGGAAACTTGCATTGAATTACATTCCAATGAATTATGGAAATCTAATAGCTCTAAGATTTTGGTATTTATGAATTGTCAAGCCTCAAAGTAACTCAAGTAGAAGTTGGTGATAACTAAGGTAGCTAATCAAGATTATCGATTCAAGGTATAACATGTTTAGATCTTAAGAGGAAACCACATAATAATCAAATTCAACAATAAAAAGGAATGGAATGTATAACAAATATTTATCACATTCATGGACAATAATAAAAAATTCTCTGATGCTCAATTGAAAATACCCAGTACAACCAGTTTATTTGAAGTAAACATAAGATGTTTTAAAATGCATAAGAATGCCCAAACAATGAGTTGTCCATCCTCTACCCATGTTTTTCCAACATTATACTATACAAATAACACCTATAAGGACTTACATATGTTTGTTAATTAGTGCAAACAAATGTATGATAAACTATAGTTCATCTTATTACCTACTTGTTAAGGAAGAATTAAAGTATGACAAAAGGAGTTCTCAATTCAAAACTATTGGATTTGAATTCCTTATATTGGAGAGAGAAGGCTTTGAAATGTGTGCTAAGATAATCCATCACTTCATTGATAAAATATAAATTATTTAATGTAAATACTTTTTTGTTAAAGTTTCATTAAGGTGTAATGTCATAAAATAATTCAAAAGACAAGTCATTAGTGAGGATGATGGAGGGAGCACTAAAATAAGTGTGACTATTAATGGGAAAGATTCCATTCAAGAAGTTTCCAGTTGATCTAACAAGGCCAATGAAACTCATTTTATGGATTAGAATGCAAAAAAATATATACATTCTCTTTTTGAAATATTGCAAGTACATGCCTCTCAAGAATATTTATCTATTTTAATACAATTATAAGGGTTTAATGGATTTGTATGTATTGATGTTTAATTTTGTAGTATCAATCCCAATAAGTAATGATATTGATTTGGATAGATGAGAAAATTTATAAAAGTGCATACCCTATGAATCAAGTGGGATTTCTTGTATTTGCAATACCTTTTATAAATTTTCAAAGTGGTTGTTGCAATCCTATTCTTATAGAATATGATGCAATAATATGAAAGTTGGTGTGTTATCAAAATGATAGATTGAATTGGTCAAGGCTTTGTCTATTGTGAGATTAGTGTGTTGATTGGAGGGGATACATGAATCAATTTTTGTCACCTGAAAAGAGGTGGGATAGTAGTGGAAGTATAAGTATGGTTATACCAAACTAATAATAACCATGCATATTAATTTATCCAAGTTAATTAGGATGTCTAATTAGAATCTACACAAGAATTTCCACTCTTCAAGGTCATCCAAATGCAATCCATCTAGTTGAGCAAGGAAGTTTATCATCATAAGTAGTCATATGTTATATACATATAATATCAACCTATCGTGGATTGTAATTTCTTGTCATTCTTTATAGTTCTCTAAATATCATTCCTAAAAGATCCAATATGACTAGAAATAATGCATAATGGTTTATATAATAGGAATATTTTCTCCAATAAAAATGATTCAAAAGTATTTGATCATTTTATTAAATATTTGTGAGCCAAAGTACGATGTGAACAATTGATGGGATCATGTGCTTCCACAAACATCAAAACTTTAATAGCTTTAATATGAGAGAATGATTCTAAGAATATAGGTAATGTCATGTATTCATGAATAATTTTTTACAACACATATACATCAATAAATTTCTTACACCTATACATTAGATTCGTTACTTAATTTAGGACACGAATAATAAGACATTTGAAATAGAGAGGAGGAGATAGAGACCCATCAACAATGAAAGAACAAATTACCTCCATAGAGCCTAGAATAGTTTATCCATTGAGGTTATCTAAACATGACAATTTAGTAGAAATAAAGGATTTGGAATTGGGTCTCATGTACCATGCCCCATTGGAAGTTGTGTGATGAACTTTTGGAAATTGTTTTAAGAAGACACAAATCAATGATGCATGTGTATTAGAGGATTAAAAAAATGATATTTAAATTAGAATATGCAACATTAGTGAGATAATAATGAATGTCACATTCAAATGATGAATTATTTTCACATAAATCAATGCTCTATCATGTGCTAGAATTTGGTATTTATGAATTATTAGATCTCATTGCATCTGAAGTAGGAGGTGACAACAACTAGCATAGGTAATAAAAGTTATAGACACAAGGTGTGGGCCATCTATATATCAAGATGGGAAAACATAATATTTGAATTTGACCAAAACAATTGAAGGTATAAAAATTTCCTATGACATTTGTAGACAATATCAATTGCTTTCTTGAATGGTCCATTAACATGGCACTTTCTTAGATGCTCTATTGACAAGGCCTACTACAATAAAAATGATCCAGAATGATTCCTTATGAAATTTTCCTAGTTTGAATAGTCCCTATTATGCCCAATATGTAAAGGTGGAGGTTTGGGGACTTGTACTAAGCTTGTTTCTTTTCCCTTTCCTACCTATAAATCCATTGAAATCAATTTGGACAAGATATAGTTTAAAGATTGAATAAAGATTTGCAATCCTTGACATGGATGTGATTATTTTTCATTTCAGGGCCTTCTATCCATCTCTCAAGGAACTTCCTTCCTAGATTTTTAAGCATTGGGAGCCATATATAACTAGCAGTATTCAGATCTTTCCTATGGTGAAAGGTTTCTTTATTGCAAGATTCAACAATGTGGATGATATGAGAACCATCCTATGTGATCATTTGTTCACATGGGAGAACTGCTTCTTATTGATGGTTAAACCTTCACACAAGGACTTCAACCCTACTACTAAAACTTTATGTAAAATGTGTATATGGGTACAACTTCCTAACCTCCCTCTTCATTTCTAGCATGATTTTATTCTTAAGGAAGTTGGTGATGCTTTAGGAAATTTTTTAATGGTGGATTCAAAATCCTCCAACATTTATCATTATACTTATGATTAGATTCGTGTGGATATTGATGTGTCCAAAGGCCTTTCGACAAAGATCAAACTATGTAGTATTGTTGGCTCTTGGATTCAATATTTAGATTTTGAAGGTCTCCATTCAGATGTAGGATTTGCTTCAACACTTAGCATGTTGCTACAAAATATGAGGCTAATCAGGTTAAATCTAATAAACCCTCCTCATGGTGGAAGGGTGCTTTTTTGTAACATTATACGTTGTCCAAGAAGTCCTCATTGGTGGTGGAAGTTCTCTCTGAGGCTATTGCTAATCATTAGGAAGGTGATATTGTCCCTCCTAATCATTTGGTTGTTGATCTTAGTTAAGTGGATGTTGTTGTTGCAGACCCTCTTGTGGCTAGCTATGATTGTGATGGCTCTGTAGTTTTTTCTTCTACTACTGCTAATGATCAGAATAATGTTGTTATCTCTAGCCAAGATGAAGTTGAAGAGCCTTTTGTCACTAGAATGTCCAATGTATTGGCATTGTGGCTTTTAGGGGAAATTCTAATATAGTCGACCCTATCATAATTGAGAATGGTGGATATGGTATTGTTGGTTGTGATACAGTAGCCCTTATCAGTAATGGTGTTGGAGTTGTTGGTTCTATCAACTCTACTAATTCATTGTCATGTCACTTTGTGGTTGAAAGATTGAGTAGGGATGGATATGGTTAAAGGAAAACATTCAAAGAGGTTTCCATCCATTTCTTCTCCTGAAGCCCACAAGTTGGGGGCTAAGGGGAAATATTAATTTTGTTGTCTATTTTCTTTTTGTTCAGTGGTTAGTTCATTAATGACTTATTCTTTGTTGAGCACCAGTCTGTGAGGGTGGGTATTTTTGTGTTGTTGGACTCCCCTTCCTTTGTTTGTGTCAAGTTGTGTCCATGTCTAATTTCTTTCTTAAGAATTTATTACATATCTTTCTATTTAGTTTTTAGGTTGTCTTACTTTGCTTCTACTTTGTGTCAAGGTTTTGGGTATGTGTTTTTCGGTAATGGGCAAAACTTGAAAAGTAGGCACTTGCACTTGTCCTTATGAACTTTTCCTATTGTGTTACATTCTTCATTAAGGGTAGATTCTTTAATTTTGTGAATTTCCTATGCAATGGTTGGAAGAGGTTTTTGATTCCCTTTCTTTCAGTGATTTCTCATCAATAGCATTTGAAAGCCCTTTTATAATGTTTATTTCCTTTTATGTTTGATTAAATTGATGCATTCCTTGATTTATAAGCTTCATGGTTGTGGGTCACAACTCTTGATTTATTTCATTACTGAGTAGGTTCACATTTATAAATAATATTATTATACTTATTTTTTTATTAAATAAGATTTGATTATTATAAATTTTCCTTATTTATTATTAAATAGAATATGATTGTTTCCTTATTATTAAGTATTGATAATAAATCAATATAATATCATATGGATGATTAATGAGACACAATTATTTATCAAAATTAAAGTGAATATATTTATATTAAAATAATATATACATTTACATAAGTCATATGTCAATATGGGTTTATGATATGATATTATGTAATGCTCCACTCAAGAAGCTAAAAAAAAAACCTTATATGATATAATGTTTACTGAACTATTTTTTTGAAAGTTCATACAACATCAAAATAACAATGTGAAGGAAATATACACATACACATCAATTCTACATATGCAATACAAATACAAATTTCATTCAAGGGTTCCTTCATGTTTATATATGTTTAAGAAGTTTGATTAATAAGTTTAAAGCTTAAGTACATTATCCATAATCATAAATGACTAACATATACATAATCTCGTAAGAAGATACATAAGTCCTCTATTACAGACAACCCGAATATAACATTGGTTCTCAAACCTAAGTCCTCACAAATGCTCAACAAAATAGATCTCATAAAAATAATTCTCAATTTGAATTCATAAAGCACATCATAACATCCATTCAAGTAATGATCAAAAAAGAAAACTCAAAAGAAACCTCTAGTGTATATCCTAGTTGACTGACTAAACAAATCATATAAAACCATCAGGAAAAAGAACATCACAAGGTTTAAAATAAGACACCAAGAAAGCATAAGTTTCCTACTTAAATTTGTTTGTTCTGAAAGTCTAGTTTTGGCTATATGGATGTGTTTATATGTTTCCTATTTTTCAGCTTGGGCATACCAGATGTTTAATCATAGTGTTAATTATCTTTTAAAATAGATAACCTCTTCATGGTTAAATAGTTAATAAGAATGAATAAAATAATATTTTAACCATGAATTATAATAACAATATATTTGTAAGTAATCATTGTCAACAATTATAAATCCAATAATGTTATTAAATTTAATTCAACATATTTAAATAAGAAATAATGTTAACTAAATTTAATAACATTTAAACATAACAATCTTAAATTAATAAATTAAAGTTTAAACATATCTTAAATAAAATATAAACCAATTGCTTTTAACATTAATAATTTACTTTAAATTCTGGAGATCACCTTGTGGTGTTGTGGTTGCAATATTAATTATGCAACCAAGGTTGAAATTCCCACTTGGTCCAAAAAAAAGTCAATGCTAGTTAGGTGGCCTCATTAGTTCATAACTCCAACCAAAAGAAAAACATTACCGACAAAAAATAATTACATTCACTTTTAATAAAATTTAATTATAATAAATTTTAAATATATTAAAAACTTTGCATAAATTAAAGTTTACATAAGAAAATAAATTTTAAAAAAAAATACGTGAGACCAGGCATGTGCAGGTCATAGCCCTTACGGACTCCCCATGGCATCCCTTTTAAGGGAGGAACCACTGCAACATTCATGTGAGTTGCCAAGGTATCTACACAAGTTGCAACAATAGCCATGTGTGTTGCCAAGTATATGTAGTGATCTTTAACTACAAATAAGGGTTCATTAGGAAACTATGATTGGACAATGCAAGATAGAAGGCTAGAAGGGCACTGAATTTCAAAATGCATAGAATAACATAGAAAAGCAAATCAAATCTAAAAAATCATGAGTCTCATGTAAAATCAATTTAAAGAGGATCTAGGGGGACTAAGTTGACATGTTCCCTATAGTTTCAATTGTTTTCAATTGCAAATTATCCCCAAGGTCATAAAATTCATAGATCTTGAGGAATCAACGTTGAAATTGAAATAAATATTCATGTAAAGAAAGTGAGCTGATGTAAAATAGAGACTAGTTATGAAATGGAAATATGCACACCTTCAAAAGTATACTTTATGTTGTAATGTCTATGAAGATGCTTTTAGTCATCGTAAATGTTTTTGTGGAGTGCAGAGAATAATCAAGAATGTCTTTCACAAATGCATACATTTGCAAATAATCCTCAAGTCTCCAAATGTTGCTATTCACATTGACTCTTTCCTTATATAGAACTCTACCCACATTGACTTTTGTATATTTGAAAAGGGCTCTTGCTTACTCGAGGTCTTCTCTACTTGGCCTTCATGAGGGAGAGAATGTTGTTACAATGAAGAAGACCACCTTCAAAGGATGCCTTGCATGCTTCAAAATCTACTTGAGAATGCTTAAAATGTGAATTATAGGAGAGATCTTGAATTAAAATCACCTTGTGTCCAAATGAGGAGAGGTGGGTTACTTAGAAACCTCTCACAAGCATTTCAAAGCTCAAAAATCAAAGAGAGCTAATAAAATTTTAGGTTTCTTGCTTAATTAATGAGACAAATCCCTAAATTAAATTTGAGGGCAAACCATGGGGTTGACCTATTCCTCCTTGAAAGGCCTTGAAATTTGATCTAAGGTTTAGGATTGTGAATAAGATGTTGGGTTAAAAGAAAAAATGAGACTAAATCAAGCATAACAAACACATAATCCTAAGAGCTAAAATGGGGCCTAATGAGCATCTAATTGTAGGTGCTTACAATTTAGGATGTTGCATGGAGGATGGATTATTAAGAAACCCCATTTTGAATATTCCTGATGAACTCTATTGTGGTGAATAAATGTGTGGAGATGTGGAGATATTTATTATTGGAGACATAGTAGAAGTTAAAATATTGAGGGTAACAATTATAGGTCACTACTCTTGGTACACCACCTCATATGGATGACACAAGTCACATGAGGCCAAGAGGGACAATGCATCCACTCTTGAGCCTATAATATGAAGTCACTAAGACATCTCATAAATCCAATCTATCATATTACTCTTATGATTAAGACACCTTAAATATAATTTTAAGCAATCTATTGACTTAATTTGCATTTCTAATATATACATATACATATACATACATATATATATGTGTGTGTGTGTGTGTGTGTGTGTGTGTGTGTGTGTGTGTGTGTGTGTGTGTGTGTGTGTGTGTGTGTGTGTGTGTGTGTATGTATGTATATATATATGTGTATATATATATATATGTATATATATGTGTATGTATATATATATATACGTATATATATGTATATATATATACATATATACGTATATGTATATATATATGTATATATGTATATATATATATATATGTATATATGTATATATATATATATATGTATATATATATATATTTCTAACTCAAAAATATCTAATTATGAATTGTGTTTATAAATATTTTTACTTGCTCATAGAATCTTAATTGAAGCAAAAATAAGGCACATCCAAAACCTTACTAGTTCTAAATAATTGTAATCCAAGAAATATTTTGGGTACTCAATTTGATGACATTAGAATACCTTAGTCCCTACTCAACTCCAAGAATCAATCATAAGACTTATTTGTCTTAATTCTATCAAATCAAAGGAGAAAGATCACTCAAAAAATATGCAATCAAGAGATAACACTTCTATGAAAAGGATAGGAACAAGAGATGATTCCTTTCTAATAAAAACTTAGAAGAACTCCAAAAGAAATGGATAGGTTATGGCTGTAAAAAGAAATGGGAAAGTGAGCACACTTGAAAACAAGAAAGAAAAAAAGAGAAAAGTGGCATTTTAAATGTAAAGATCCATGGAACTCAAGCTATCAAAGGAACATTTGAAGGAAAAAATTATGCTTCAAATACCAAGAGGATTGGAAACTAGGGGACATGTGTGGGAAAAGAAGTCATCTACAATCTGGAAGCGATACCGCATAAATAAATGAGGGAGAAAAAGGAAATCCAAGAAAGAGAATATGCTACAAAGAAGAAGGTCTTGAATGCATCCAATAAAAATATGAAGGAAAAATAAATAAATAAAAAATAGGACTTTTTGGAAGAGAAACTTTAGTAACTACAACACCAAGATCTCCAAATAGCTTATCCCATAATCCTCAAAATTAATGGTTGTGATATGCCAACTCAAAATATCTCAAGAGAACCCCTAAGGTTTCATGGAAGATTAAAATAAATATAAGTCATCATAATGTGCAAACATGGGTTATCCCAAGTTGATCTTTGCATTTACAATTGATGAGGACATTAAGATGAGAAAAACTTCTTTTAATTTAAACACCCAATAAATTTTAAAAACCTTTGTTAAGATTATTCAACTAAAAACTAGCTATACTAATAAAAAGTATTATAGCCAAATCACACTATTATTCATCATTATGTAAGGAAGCTAAAGTGTGCAGAATCACTTCCTACACTAATCTTTGAGGGGATGATTATGCAAATTCAACTAACTATTGCAGAGATCTCAAGAAATGCATAATAACATAATAAAAATAATAATGAATGCATAACACAATAATTACCATGGGAAACCCTTCCAAGAGAAAACCCTACCCTCCAAAACCCACACAATGTATTATCAAATATTAAAGATTACAATAGACTTGCAATACAAGTTCTTATAAGAGTGCATCACCACAACTCGAACTTAGACTCGGACTCAGAAAGTCTCCTTCTAGCACCAGTCTTGCAAACTAAACTTGATGATTCAAACACCTCCCCAAGCTCTCCTTTTATAGTGATTTGCCACTTGAAAACCATTTATGGTTTTACAAAAATATGGGCCAAAACCATGGGCAAAACAACTATGCCACATGTTACCCACTTGTCATTTGTAACTCCAAGAATGGCATTTTTGTCCATAATTTTTTCCTCTAGTTTAGACCCCCATAGAATTCATAAAATGAGTTGTTTACACTCTAAAAATAGCCCTTCTACATTTTTCTAGAGACTAGACACAATTTTAACAAATCATAGACCTTTTTCCAACTCATAAACATGTAGAAAACTACCACAAACAAATTCTAGAATTTTCTAAAAAAATTCTAGAGTTTTCTAGATAAAAATTTCTAGAGTATTCCAAAAAAATATTGCAAGGCTGAGACACAATTCTCAACATTCTCCCACTTGTCGAACACCTTACAAGAGTCAAGGGATCCACAGTGTCATGGAATTAAGTGCTAGGGGTCGAGAGGCCCATAGACCCTGAACACCATCTAAACTTCTCTATGCTCACAGGCTTAGTTAATGCATCAACAAAATTCACCAAAGTCTCCACCTTTTCCAGCTTCACTTTGTCATCCTCGACCATATCTCTCACAAACTGATATTGTACATCAATGTGCTTGGTCCTGGCATTGAATATCAGGTTCTTTGCTAGGCAGATTGCACTCTAACTTTCACTATAAATTGTCATTGTACCCTATTTGAATTCTATATCAGAACATAGTCTCTTAAGCCATATAGCTTCCTTACAGGCATGAGTAGCTGCCATATACTCTACCTCTATAGTGAAAAAAGTGACCACAACTTGTTGCTTGCTCATCCAACTAATTGCACCACCAAATAATGTAAACACATATGCATTGGTGGATCTTCTACTATCAACATCACTGGCCCAGTTTGAATCCACGTAGCCTCGAATATCCAACAAATGCTCATTTCTTGTTCCATGAAAACATATTGAGTACTCTAAGGTACCTCACAAGTATCTAAATTTTTTTTTTACTGCATCCCAATGTGCTCTTCCTAGATTAGACATATAACGGGAAAGTACTCCCAATGCTTGGGCAATGTCTAGTCTTGTACAAACCATAGCATACATAAAACTTCCAATAGAACTCTAATATGGTACTTGAATCATCTCTTCCATATCCAATGGGGATGAAGGACACTATGAGCTAGAAATGTTTGTTCCCATAGTAACAAGAATGCCCAATGGTCTAGTATCCTGCAGATTGAATATTCTTAGAATATTACCGACATACTTACTCTGGCCTAGCCAAAGCTTTCTATTTTTTCTATCTCTTATAATCTTCATTCCTAGAATGTACCTTGCTGCACCGAGATCTTTCATTTCAAATTTTGCTGAGAGCTAAGGTTTTAATTCTGCATTCAAACCTTTTTCCTTTGCCAATAAAAAACATGTCATCAACATATAAGGCAATAACCAAGAAATAATCACCATCAGACTTGTAGCATATACAGTGATCATATTTGGATTACACAAATCCCAAACTCAATACATATGTATCAAACTTCTAGTACCACATCGTAGGACTTTGTTTTAAACCATACTAAGACTTCTTCAATTTATAGACCAAATGATTTTTACCTTTCGCCACAAAGTGCTCTAGCTATGTCATATAAATTTATTCCTCCAAATCTCCATGAAGGAGAGCTTTCTTCACATCCATTTGCTCAACTTCTAGATCATAAGTTGTTGTAATAGAAAGTAAAAATTGAATGGATGTCATTTTTGCTACAGGAGAAAAAATTTCACCATAATCAATTCCTACAACTTGGGAGTAACCTTTTGCAACCAATCGTGCTTTATACTTCTCAATGCTTCCATCTGAATCCATCTTCCTTTTGAAAACCCATTTACAACCAACATGCTTCCATCCTTAAGGCAATGGTACGAGGTCCCATGTGTCATTTCTCTTAAGAGATTCCATCTCTTCTTCCATGGCTATCTTCGAGGACTCTAAATCATTCATACCAAGAGCCTCTTCTACAGATTTTGGTTCATCAATATTAGCATTGAAAGAAAATATACACCTCCAATAATCAGGGGAATATCCATACCTTTCTGGTGCTTTCCTCTGCCTATGAGACCTTCTAACAAGATTTAGTTTAGGTTCACGTTCAGGTTCATGATTAGGTTCTCCCTCTTCCTCTGATGATTCAAAACTCATAAAGCTCTCTTCAACAACTTATCTTTCTAAGGGCCTCAATTCAACTTTCTCAAGTGTAGCAAGAAGTTGAATCACATCTTTCTTTTCTTTTATCTATTATAACTGCATTGTAATAGAAAAAGGTTCATTTTCTCTAAAAATAACACTTCTGGAGTAAAATACCTTTTGTGCAATAGGATCCAAAAGCTTGAATCCTTTCACACCATAACTATATCGGATTAAGATACATTTGAAAGCTTTTTTTTCCAATTTTGTTTGCTTCTCCTTTGGCACATAAGCATATGCCTCACAACCAAAAACTCTCAGATGTCTAAGTGAAGGCTTGTGGCCTAACCATGCTTCCGCTGGTGTCTTATCAACAAGATCTAATGTAGGAGACTTGTTTATTAGGTAGCAAGTAGTGGCTATAGCTTTAGCCCAAAACTTTTGTTCCAATCGAGCTCCACTCAACATACTCCTAGCCTTCTCCATCAAGGTCTTGTTCATTTTTTCTGTAACTCCATTATGTTGTGGAGAATATGGTGTTGTCTTCTCTCTTTTAATAGCACAATATTTACAAAATGTGTCAAAATCATTGGAGCAATATTCAACGTCATTATCAGTTCTCAAACACTTTATCTTCTTTCCATTCTAAAACTCAACCATTGCTTTAAATTCTTTGAAATGACTAAAAACTTCATCTTTACTTCTAAGAAAATAAACCCATGTTCTTCTACTGAAGTCATCAATGAAAGAAACATAATAAACTAATCTACCAATAGAAGGAACATCAAATGGACCAAATATATCCAAATGGATTAGATCCAAAATACATGAGGACTTATGAGAACTTGAGTAAAACTGAATTCAATTTTGTTTACCATGGATACAATGCTCACAAAAATCAAAATCAAGATTGCAGTCATTCAACCCATCAACAAGGTTTTTATTCTTTAAGGTTCATAGACCTTTCTCACCTATGTGGCCGAGTCTCTGGTGCCATAACATAGTCTTCTCTTTAGGTAACTTTGATTCAGTAGATAGAGCACCCTTAGGTACCCAAAAACCACGACCATCTGTTGAAAGAGAAACCCTCTCCTTCTCCAACAAAGTAGTCCTCTTCATAGTCTTATCAAAATTACTATTGCACTCAACTATGCATGCATCAAGTTGGTATAATGTACTCAATATACTTCCTCTCACTATTATTATAGCACTTCTCACCATTTTCACACCTACTTTAGAAAATTGTACATGCACACCTGCATCTATTAGTTTACTAACAAATAACAAATTCCTTGCTAGTCCTAGGATATGCAAGACACCATCAAATCTTCTAATTCTACCATCAAATTTTTTTACACAAATACTTCCATGACCAAAAATATCAAGAACTAAGTTATCACCCAAACACACCTTACCACCATCAAACTTTTCATATTTACTAAACAAATTTCTATTAGGAGTCGTGAAAATATGCACCTAAGTTGATCAACCATGTATTATCACCTACAGAAGTGGCCAAGGCTACAATGAAAACATCTCCATCTTCCTTCTCGGACTCAGAATTGGAATCTTGCTTCTTCTTCTTTTTCTTTTCCTCTTTGCAGTCCTTTCAGAAGTGTCCAAGTTTGCCACAATTCCAATAGATCACCTTGGACTTACCACGAGATTTTGATCTTCCCTTATTTCTGGACTTAGAACGGCCATGCTACTTCTCGTTCTTGTCTCTTTCCTTTTGTCTTCCTCAAACACTCAAAGCCTCTTTGGCATTCAAAGAGACTTTCCTTCTCATCTTCTCAAAAAGTAGAGAACCAACAATGTCTTCCATCTTCAAGACAACTAAAGTGCTCCCTATGGCCATGACAAGGTTGTCCCATGAGTCTGGCAATGACCATAGCAATATTTGACACCTTTCTTCTTCATCCATCCACACCCCAATTGAGGTCAAATGAGTCACCAACATATTGAAACTTTCAAGGTGCTCAGAAATCTATCCACCTTCTTCCATTCTCAAGGAATACAACCTCTTCCTCAAGAAAATCTAGTTTACAAGTGATTTCTCTTGATAGATCTCACTTAGCTTCTTCCAAACCTTCTTTGTAGTAGGTTCTTCATGGACATTAATCAGTATAGAGTCTACAAGACACAATCTAATGAGACTTTTAGCTTTTCTGTCTCTCACATCATACTCTACTGCTGAAATTGGATAACTGGGCCTTGTAATAAGCCAATTTAATACCCCAAAATTGGCTTATTGCCATGATCACCAATTCTGGTCTATTTTTGATCGATTCTAAAGTCCTATGTCATTAGGCAAATTCTTATTCTGCTACTCGCTACTTGACTTAATTGTCAAATGTAGAAAACCTAAATTTACATTCATCATACTCTTTATTTAATTCCTAAAGTATTGATTCATATTAGTCACATTAAAACCTGTTGATTACAATTTAATTTAATTTAAAGTATTTACACTTTAATTAGATTAAATTATATCCTAAGGCTAATGTACTATGGAATTAAATTTATTTAATTTAATAAATATGCCTATTTTAATTAATTAAATGAAATTATTTAATTAAATGGAGAACTTACTTCTAATTAATTAAACAAAGTTATTTAATTAAATGAGAAGTCATTCCTAATTAATTAAATAAAGTTATTTAATTAAATACGAAAAGTGCCTCTAATTAATTAAATAGAATTATTTAATTAAATGAAAAAGGTAATTATGAGAGCATATCTCATTTTATTAAATTAAATATCTCTCCAAAATCTCTCTTCAGTTCAAAAAAGAAATTCTCAGTTCACTGCTAATCAAATTAGAAGTGACCCAGATCACTTGCTTTTACACTAAAGTCTATCTGAGTTGACGGACTCTTACACTCAAATCTGAGCCAATTAACTCCCTTTGATTTGGGAATCTTTCTTTATGACTGAACTTCATTTTCAATCCTGACCGTTGATTAAAATTGATCTCAACCGTTGATGGATTCTAGGAAAGTATATTTAAGAGATCCTCATTTCCTCATTACAGATGTTGAATTTTCATAGTAGTGAATTGCTGTCGAATTGAGCACTCACCTTATTTTCTAAATTTCCACATTGCTATCATTTTTAGATTCTCATCTAGCTTAATAATGCATACATTTAGCTTAATGTCTTTTATTTCTTAGATTAATTGCTTGCACTTCATTTAGAGTATAATTGCATTCAGCTAGCTTAATTGCATTCATCAAATCCTTCATTCTTAGAGGGTCTGGTTGCTTACACCTCGAATCTGAGGATATTTAATAAGCAAAAAACCCTTTAGATAGGAGGCAATGGGTCGCACTATCGTGTGTCTTGGGTAAACAATACCATGTTTATCCCAGGATGATTCCGCAGGTAATGAACATGTTGAAGTGTCTGTGAGGTTCAGAGGCCCATAATTCACAAGTACATTTTTGGCACATGCCATGGGGCCTGAGAAAATCAATTTCTCAGGGCTTCTCTGCATTTTTTTAATCAAATTTTAAATTCTCTGTTCATACGATTCGGTACAGATTCAAGAATCTTCACGCAAAACTATTTATTTTTGCACGAGGATCCAAAATCTTCGCGCGAAGATTCTCTCCGGGTTGTGTGAGAAAGTGCCTAAGCGCACAAAATTTCACACAGCACCTATTTCTTTGTGTGGGCTATAAAACAATTTTGTGCAAGCTGCGAACAATTTTGCGTGGCTTGAACAAAGATTTCGCTCAAAATCCTATGACAGCAGTTTCAGTTTCTAGAATTATTTTTTGATCTTCAGCTTATCTGATTTTGCTAATGTACTTGTCTTAATCTGGTCTTTGATTTCTTGCAGCTTAACCATATTTTGTAGGACGTATTGCTGAAGATTCCTTTTAAAAACCTACTCGAAAATAGACTGACGGTTTGCTTGCAAGATGCTGTCAAAGACACGCTTGTCAAAGATCAATATTTTCAAACCCACAAAACAATGTGTGTCTTCCTTTTCTATTTTCAAAACTAGTCTAATTAGGAGCTTGTGAACTTCCTAGAGTGCAAGACGGAAGAATAGGAGAATATGCTCTTCACTTCTTGGAAGTCATGACCAAGAGTGAATCAGAAACCTAGACACTTTCGAAAGATGGCATTCTGAAGAAGGCAACCAGCGTGGTGGTTCTCCAACACTTATTCTCTTCTATGATGAGACAATGATTTCCTTTAAGGGAATCAAAATCTTTAAGGAAGAATGAGTTTGGATTGATTAAGCCAAGTTGGTAATTAACTTGTTTGGCATGTTTGGGTGAGGAAATAAGGTAGAGGATTATGCTCTTTCCCCTTGAGGGAAATCAAAAACTCGGACCCTTAGATCTAAACCACCAGTCTGTGCCAATCCTTTAGAGGGCCTGCCAGAGTGATCCAACCTCCAAGAATGACCCAAGTGAACACACTCCTTTCGTTGGAGATTCAAACTCACTATAATCAAGATGCTTTGTAGAGTGAAAGACTCCAAAGCTGGATTAATTTCTTCCCCTTAATTCTTGATATCGCATATCAAAGAGAAGCTCTGTTTGTGCACTGGTCGATGCCGGCCCCTGGCTTGTTAAGCAAGTAGTGTGCACTTTTAGATGTTGGTGTGGGATGCTAGTCTCAACTCCACTTGCAAAGCCACCAGGAATTAATATGAACAGAAGCCAAGTAAAAACCTCCTAGTTAGAAGCTACCTGGTTCACCTCCGAAAGGAGGCATAATCTTTGTGCAAGGAGGGGGAAGAATCTCTCCTATAGAACTCACCATAGGCATGCTATTGGATGTTTGAAGGTGGTATATGCACTCGTCCCCTGCCACAAGGGCACCCGTTCAGCGTATACTATTGAGTCCTTTGAATATACCAAAAACAAGAGCGCCCTCTAGGGGGTGACACGGATGTGTGAGGTACACGCATGCGCATAATATGTGGGACAAAGGTTTTTCCTTCTCTACCAATTTTTCTTTCTAGGGATAAAGTGTGTCTGTTATCGAGTCATCAAAAAAGTCCAAACCATTTTACAACAAACAAAAGTCAAGACTCCCCTGTCCTGTCGAGTTGCCCTGTCCTCGGCAGGACTGTTTTTGACTACTACTTGCCTCCCATTGTCTTCTTTGAACACTTTGCCTAAATTTTAAACTTGAAACTTTGTCCAAACGTCTTGTGAGGTCAATCTCATTTTCTATCCAATTGAACTTGTCTCAAAAATCTGCCCAATTTGTCCAAAAAGCCTAGAAACCTTGTCAAAAGCAGTTGTTGTTGTAAAATTGGTCTACCTTCTCTCGCAAGATCATTTGGGTCTTGCACGAAATCATTTTTTCTTCATGCGAAATCATTTTGTCCTCATGCAAAATTAAACTTTTGTCATGAGTCTTCGCATGACCCTGTGAACTTTCTCGTGCAAAATTAAACCATTGTCACTGACCTTCACATGAGCCAGAAAACTTCTTCGCGTGGCCTGTAAAACTTCTTCGCGCAACCTGTAAAGGTTTCTTGCACGAGACTTTGTGTCAACATTACCAATTTGGGTCTATTTTAGCTATTTGTAGTTTGCACACTATCTTTTTCTACATCCTTTTATCACTCTCTATCTGCAAATAGTCCTAAAATAGTGACACTTCACTTAGTTGAAGACTTATGTATTGTACTTTGACTGGTCTCGTCTCTTAAGTTACCTTTTGTCTTTGTTTCTTAATGCTTGTCACACTTTGTGTCGCATTGGTCATAATCTTTGGCTTTTCTAGCCTTTAAATCAGACCATTTGTGCCATTAGTGCACAACATTCTTGCTATTATCTTGTCCTTTTTGAGACTCAGTCTTAGTGTAGTCCTTGTCTAGGTTCTAGCTTCTTGTCCTTGTCTATGACTGTCACAACCAGAAGCGGCAACGTGTTTTATCCTCTTAGACTTAGACATGGTCATGCCAGGGGTCGTAATCACGATAGAGGTTGCTTACCTTACGTTACACAATCTATATCTAGTGAGGCATCTTCACGATCCCCCTCACCTGCCAGGTCACCTCGAACTCAGCAAACATTTTCCAGAAACTTGCAACAAGTTAAGAATCCTTTGTACCAAGAGGATACTGAGATAGGAAGAGGTCCTACATTACCAAACACGATGTCTGATCCTTTTTTCAGAAGATCTTTTGAAACACAACATGCTGAAACTGAACACATTCCTATAATGACTAATCGTGAACCTAAACATGGTAGTTACAGTCGACATCAAGAACCACCAAGGAATGACAAAGAGAAAGAGAAAGACCATGACACTGATGAAGAATAGGAAGAGGTGGAAATACTCCTTGAACACATAGCAAAATGTCAAAGAGGTAAAAAATTTCAAAAGGTCATGGGAATCCTACTCAACGAAGAGAAAGAAAAATACTTTTTCAAACTTGCCCAAGAGGGAGCTAAACTGCCCTCTCATTTCAATGTGGAAACCATTATCACACTTGAAGAAGAAACTGAGACTTCTAAACTTCAAAAATAACTGAAAATTATGCAAGATCAATTGGCTCAGATGATGCATGAGAAAGAGAAACCCATAAAGACATACACATTGGACACTCTTTTTGCATTTCCATTTGACAAAAGCATAAACATGCCACCTTTCCCACGAGGCGTAGAGCTACCCAAATATGACAAGTACTTTGGTACTACTTGTATATGAGCAATGTTAGTACGTTAATAGAAACCAAATTTAAATAAAACTTCTACAAACTAAACAAAATTCATAAACTTCAAGATAGACTAAGATGAGCTCTCAATTGAGAATATGAGCTATTAAGGGGCTCTCTCAATGAGAAGTTGTCTTGTTGAGTGGCTTTGTCTAAATAGATAGGATGTATGCTCAAGCTTATGCTTCAAAAAGGGCTTCAAATGGAGTTGGAATTTGGGTGTGAGTGTATGGTTTTGATGTAAAATGGCTTCTTAAAATGGCATTATGACTTTACTTCATGGATTGTGTTAAAATGGCTTGGGAGAGGATTCCTTAAATAGGCAAAAGGCTTGAGGGATGGAGGGCTAAGATGCAAGGATGGGAAAAAGCTCATGGAGGGCTCATATTGCATGAGAGGAGAGCACATGGATTGTGCTTCCTTACAACCAATTAGGGAGTGACACATGTCACAGGGTGAGAGGATGGAGGAAAGGGGAATGATGAGTCAACAAAGGAGGCTCAAGGGATAAAATCTTCATAAAGACCCTCATAATGGCTTGTAAGAGCAATGAAAGGGCTTGGAAGAGTCATTTATGGCCTAGTGGGCTTCATAAATTTTTATGGTTGGAATATTTTGAGGGAGATGAGAGGAATTTCGACTTGGGCTTGGTTAGGAAGGTTTTAAGCTTACTTAAGATTGTGCAAATGATTAGAGGATGGATTAGGATGGTTTAGGATTAGATTAGGCTTGTTAGAGATGGGCAAGTGGATGGCATTTAATGAGGGTGGGTGAAGGAGAAGATATTTGCTGGCTTTAGCTTGGGTTAGCAAGTCTTAACCCATGTTTAGGGAATGTGACAAGGTTGGGGGGGGATTAGGATTAGGGTCAAAGATAAGGATTGACATCTTCTAGAAGAGTCTAGGCTTTGGATGAGGATGTCAAATACATTCTAGAAGAGTCTAGAACTTCCTAGGATGATGATAAATAAGGTTTTTGGGAAATAAATAAAGTTTTATTTATTTCAAGGGTTTGGGTTGAGGAGATATTTATTAAAATATTTTTAATAAACATGAAGATTAATATTTAATCTTAATTAAATATTTTGAGTTGGGATTAGGGGTAGGAAATGATGGGATTAGCCTTTAATCGAAATTAAAGAAGGATTAGAAGATTTTGGAAGAGGTTAGTGGTCTTAAGGAAATTGGCCAAGTTTTGGGCAAAAAATAAATTATTTATTTATTTTGGGATTTTTGGTCAATTTATTAATTAAATAATTAATAAATAAGGAAATAATGTTTAAATAAGATTTAAACATTTTTGGGAGGGATTCCTTAATTAAATATTTTAAATTAAGATAAAGGGATTTAATGGCATAAAAATAAATAAATAAATTAATTAATTAATAAATGATGATGTCATCAGAGACTTTTTTCAAAAAATAAAAATATTTTATTTTCTAAAGGATTTTTAGGTGTCTACACTACTGATCCCCAAGATCACTTGCAGGAATTTGATGCTTTGTCCATGGAGTTTATACATGATCACACATACCTCATGCGTTTATTCCCTAGAAGCCTAGGTGGTCAGGCTTTGGAGTGGTTCTCACATTTACCTTCTGGTATCAAGACGTTCGATGAAATTGCCAATCTATTTGTTCAACAATATTCTCATAACATACAACACCCTATCAATATTCAAGATCTGTGCAACCTTAAACAAAAAGCTGATGAGCTTTTTCTCACATACCTCCAACGATGGAGACAACTATACACTAAGTATTCTTGCAAAATCCCAGAAACAGAGAAGCTTGACATTTTTACTGATAACCTCTTACCTGATTTCGAGTATAGAGTCCAACTACAAGGTCCACATACCTTTGAAGACATGATTACATAGGCTATCCGTATCAAAGAATTTATGGTCAAGAAAGGTGAACTCACTCTTTAGAGAGACATAAAACAAGGTTCCAGTTCCAATAGGGATAAAACCAAACATGTCAACAAGAACCAAGAAATTGTATATGATGGAGTTGTTGACAATGTCACACCCAAACTGGCTAAAGTAGCATTTAATCTCATAGACTGCCTCAAAGTGGCCAAAAATGTTGAGAAACCTCCCCCTAACAATAAGACGTCTGGGAAAAAATCGAGAAACTCTTGGGCAACACACCCCAAACGAGAATACACACCTTTAGGAGAACCCCTGGATGTGGTTTAGAAAACATTGCTACAACACAAGCTTATATTACCAATGGATAACCCTCATCCCTATGATCCACAACCACGTCCACCATGGTGGAATGAGACCTCATTCTGTGAGTATCATCAAAAAAAAGGACACAAAACTAGCAACTATATAAACTTGTGCCATAAAGTCCAAGACATGATTGATGTTGGTGACCTTGTGGTAGATGGACATAACAAAAACTCATACCACAAGGCATTCAAAGAACCTTTCCCAGCTTATGAAAAAGGAGAGACTTCGCAACCTCAACCCTACAACAAGGTCAACTATACATATTCCAATGATGACAATGTCATTCATATGGTTGAACCTATGGATTCTGAATATTGCAACATTATTAACAATAAGGGGAAACAAGATAACAACAAACCCAAGACACCATTTTTCTTGAGGGGCCCTACTTCCAATGCAATGGATAATATGCCCTCGCAACACTGTGCTAACACTATTACTCACTCTCATGCCAAGTTGATGCTCAAAGGCCCTGCACCTCCTACTTCAAATCGTGCACAACACAAAGACAAAGTCCTTGCTGGTCCAGCCGATAAAGGTGCAAAACCCACAACGAACTTGACCACAACCAATTATAGTGTTCTCGATCAGCTGAAATGAACTAATGCTCAGATTTCCATCTTCGAGCTGCTTAAAATCTTGCCTGCTCATAGGAAGATTCTGGACAAAGCCCTCACTGAGGTAAATGTTCCTCAAGATCTTGATCTTGAGCGATTTCAATCCATGGTAGGTCACCTGACCTCACCTTATCTTATGACCTTCTCTGAGGAGGATGACAACTCACTGAATCACCCACGCAATCAGCCTCTACACATTGAGGTTATGATCCACCTAACACATGTTCATCGGGTACTCATTGACAACAGCACTGGCCTAAATATTATCTCTGCTGCTCTTCTTAGACAATTGAATTATTCTGAGGACTCTATTGATCCTCGATGAAAGATCACTATCAAAGCGTATGACAAAGTGGAACGAAAGTCTATAGGCCTTGTGGTTTTACCCATTCGTGCTGGTCTTGTAGAGAGGATGTCACCTGTCAGGTGCTTGACATTCCCTTGGCTTACAACATTTTTTTGGGATGGCCATGGATACATGAGATGCGCGCTATGCCATCCACATACCACCAATGCATCAAGTTCCCATTTAATGGCTCCGAAGTTACTATTCCTACCAGTACTAGCTACACCTATAATATGCTCAAAGCTACTGAAACTTTCATCCCTGCTAACTGTGAGTCTACTGATTATCATGACAATAAGTTGAAACAAATTGAGCAATCATTCAAACTGAAAGAAACTGGCATGGGAGAGTATCACATTGAACCAGTGATGTCATTGACATCTCTCCCAGAGTCTCCTCGACATTATGGGAGACCTTCAAAGGAAAAGAAGTCATTCATGCTAACACCTCAGACCAAGTATAATGGAACTTTTGTCAAGGCTACAGTTCCCTTAGAAGATGAAAGAAAAAATAGAGCCATTGTTGCATGGCTGTACAGAGAAGAGGCTCCAATGGACCTAACAGAACAAGCTCAAGAAATTACTTCTAAGAAATATGGGCCTGGCCTTAAGCTTATGAAGCATTTTGGTTACAAGGGAACTAGCCCTATCGAGTGCAATAACAATGGCCTAATCAATCCTATCAAAACAAAAGCTTGAAACAACAGTGATACAACTGACCTAGGGTTTAAGAAGGTCCTTTTTCATTTGGGATCAAACAAATTCATACCGGTATCTGAGAATTCATCTAAACACAAGTCACAAGCTGAATCTAATACTCAAGAGGAAGAATCTGATGATGAGGATTCCTACCCTCATCCTATTCCTTATGATCTCACTAAATTCTTTGCTGAGCCAGATGACTTTGGGCCACGTGTTAGCACTGTGGATGATACTAGTGATTCTTCTGAGGACAATACTAAGCAACTCAAATATCATTCAGAAAAGGAAGAATCTAGCCAATCATGTCGTATTGAGTATTTGTGTAAGAATCCAGAGGCTGAAGGAGAGTATGTCCCTATCACTGTTGGGGAGTTCTATAGTCTCTCACCATGTAGCACCGATTCTCATGAATATGAATTTGACTCTCTTTCAAAAGCTACTACTAATAAAGACATTGACCAAGTGCATGTCTATGAAAACCAAATCGAAGTGGGTGAAATGTCTAGGGTTAGGTCACAGGGGTTTGATCCAACTAGTGTGCTAGAGTCGTTAATTACTAATATTCATACTTCGAGGCATTTGAACACACCTATGGACAAAGTTGCCATAGGTCTCAAATTGCTAGTCCACGCACGTAATGACTATACTGTGAACGCAATTGAACCAGCCACTACTCTCTCACTCACACATCCTGAGCTTATAGATTAGAACCCCAATGTATCTAACGAAGTCCCCACATTCCAGAATGACTATGCTCTCGCCTATTACCTAAATGCTATCAAACCTGTAACGTCTTCCACCAATGAGCAGAGCATTAACATGACTGAGGCTGACATCAAATATCTCAATCACACAATTAAAAAGAAAAAAATGCAAGAGGTCTGATGGTGAAAACCACATTGTGGTAGTGTCGGATCCCAAAAAAGTAAAAAAAAAGACATATCCAAGGGTGAAAACCTCTCTGAGGCACTCGCAGATGAGATATTTGATGTCCTTCCTAGTCACTTTCAGGAGAGATCATCAGTGTTAATAGAGCTGACGCAGCCAATTAATCTGGGCATAGAAGAACATCCTCATTTGATACATCTAGCACAGTCACTGTCACCTAAAGAGAAGGAATAATTCATTGCCTTTTTCAAAGAAAAGAAAAGAAAATTTTCTTGGACATACTCTGACATGCTAGGATTGGATACTGATCTTATCATGCATCACTTGTCCATAGCACCAGGCATCAAACCAGTTAAACATAAGCTTTAGAAAATGCATCCTCATGTTGCATTGCTTGTCAAAGTAGAATTGGAGAAACTTCTAAAGGCTGGTTTCATCTGTGCAATTGATTATGTTGACTGGATATCCAATATTGTTCCTATTTCCAAGCACAATAAATCTATCAGGGTTTGTACAGACTTCTGTGATCTTCACTTGGCATGTCCTAAAGATGACTTTTTGCTCCCTAATATTGATATGATCGTGGACATGATAACTGGTTATGAGATGTACTCACTTATGGATGGTTTTTTTGGATACAATCAGATAAAAATTGTGCCAGAAGATCGGGAGAAAATGACTTTCACATGTGCATGGGGAACCTTTTGTTGGAATGTGATGCCATTTGGTTTGAAGAATGCCGGTGCTACATATCAACGAGCTGTTACAACAATTTTCCATGACATGATGCATAGAACCATGGAGGAATATGTCAATGATACCTTGGTCAAAAGTGCTAAACACAATACTCATCTGCAAGATTTGGGACCCATCCTAGATCATATGAAAAAATTCAATCTTCGGCTCAATCCTAAGAAATGTGTATTTGGTGTCACATCAAGGAAGTTGTTGGGATACATTGTTTCTGCAAAAGGAATTGAAGTAGATCTAGAGAAAGTACAAGTGATAATGGACATGCCACCACCTCAGAACATCAGTCAGATGAGAGGACTACAGGGAAGGCTTCAATCTATTTGCAGGTTTATTTCACAATCGGCGGATAGATCACAACCCTTCATAAAGACCTTACATAAGGGTGTGAAATTCAATTGGAGCCAGGATTGTGAGAAAAGCTTAACATAGATCAAACAATATCCCTTCAATCCTCCAATTCGTATGCATCCTATTCATGGGAAGCCTTTGCTTTTATACATTTCAGCCACTAAAACATCTTTGGGAATCTTGTTGGCTCAAGAAGATAAAGACAACAAAGAAAGAGCTATTTACTACTTGAGCGAAACACTGGTTTCTTATGAGAAGAACTATAGCATTATTGAGAAATCTTGCTTGGCAATTGTCTTTGCTTCCCAGAAGTTGAGACACTACATTCTTGCCAACACTCCATGGCTTGTGGCTAAAATAGATCCACTAAAGTACTTGCTCAATAAGGTGGCTCTCATAGGAAGATTGGCTAAATGGGTCATGATATTCAATGAGTTTGACATCCAATATGTTGAACGCAAGGCTATAAAGGGACAGGCAATTGTAGACTAGCTGGACGAGGCACCCATACAAAGTCTTCTACCAATGAACATTGATTTCCTAGATGAGTCAATTCTGACACTCATGCACCATACATGGGTTATGTTTTTCGATGGGTCCTTCATGCAACAGGGATCAGGTGTTGGATTAATCTTTATTACACCACAAAGATACACATTTCCCAAAGCATACAAGATTTTGTTTCCTTGTACAAATAACATTGTTGAATATGCAGCTTTGATCAATGGCATGAAAATTGCAGCTGAATGGAGAGTGGATCAGTTAGACATCTTTGGTGCCTCTCAACTTGTTATCAACCAAGTAAATGATGTGTATCAAACAAAGGATGAGAAACTAATTCCTTACAAGCACATGGTTGATGACTTGAAGAATTATTTTGCACACATCACCTTCCAGCAAGTTCCATGAGCAGATAATAAAGCGGCTGATGCCATGACCACTCTGGCTTCCCTGCTACAAATGCTTGAAAATGATTTCCGACATGAGTTCTTGGTGGAAGCATTACACTAACCAGCCTATGACACCCCTAATTCTAGGATGATTTATTCTATTGTTGGTCAAGAATCATCCCACTACCATCACATCTATTCCTACCTTCGTAATCAAACCATTCTGGAAGGTCTGACTCAAAATGAGAAATGTTACCTAATCTGTAATGCTTCGCATTATGTCATTATTGTTGACGATATGTATAGGAGAGGTCTCGATAGAACACTCCTTAGGTGTTTAGAATCCGACGAGTCCAAACACACATTAATTGACGTTCATGAGGGCATTTTCGGATCTCATTCCAATGGCCTAACACTAGCTCACAAACTCCTTCATGCTGGTTACTACTGGCCCAAAATGGAGCAAGAAGCTATCAAGTATGCTAGGTCCTACAAGCAGTTTTAGTTGCAAGGGAATCTCATCCATGCTCCAGCCAGAGAGCTGATTCCTTCTACTACAACATGGCCATTTCAAAAATGGGCCTTCGACTTGGTGGGACAGATCCACCCAACCTCTTCTAATGGACATAAGTTCATCATCGCAGCTACAGATTATTTCATGAAATGGGTAGAGGCAATCCCTCTCACAGTTTTTGATGGAAAAATTGTAGCGCTTTTCATCACAAACTACATCATCTGCAGATATGGTGTACCATCCTCAATCATTACTGAAAATGGAGGACAGTTCAAGAATCAAGACCTCAAGGAACTGTGCAAAAAATTCAAAATCACACAACATTGGTCTTCCATTTATTTCCCCCAGGGTAATGGCCAGGCTGAGGCATCCAATAAGGCAATCCTCAAAATTCTTCATCGTATAGTTAGCAAATTAGGGAGAGATTGGCATCTCCAGATCAATCCAACTGTATGGGCATATAGGACAAGCATTAGAACTCCAACGGGCACAACTCCCTTTGCATTGGTGTATGGGGCGGATGTTGTGCTTCCAATAGAGGTCGAGATTCCTACCTTGAGAATCTCTATGAAAGGCCTTATCACTGATGATGACTACAAGATAGCTTGGCTTCAAGAGCTTGTGTTACTGGATGAACAAAAACAAGTGGCATGTGATCATCTGTGAGCATATCAACAACGAATGGCAAGAAGCTACAATCGAAGGGTCAGGCCACGTGACTTCCAGCTAGGTGATCTCATCCTAAGAGAGAACCCCAAGAATCGACAACAATGAGTACAAAAAGGAAAGTTTGAACCAAACTGGCTCGGTCCATACATCATTACTGTAGTATATGGATCTGGCACCTATCATCTTTCCATAACCGAAGGAGAAGTGCTTAAAGAGCCTATCAACACTCTCCACCTGAAGCAGTTTTACAGTTGATTTAATCTCAGCAAGCTCTTTGAACATATCTATATGTCTTGAAAAATCATAAAAATCAGAAAAAGTCCTGAAAAAAATTGTTACCCTGGTGAAAACCTAGCAATAGGCACCTTGGTAACACCAAAAAAATTGAAAAAATCTCAAAAATACAAAAAAATTGAAAAACAAGAAAAGTGCCATTGGTGAAAACCTGGAAATAGGCATGATGGTAGCAAAAAAAGGAATTTCTACCAAGAAGGTGAAAACCTGATAAGCAGGCACCTCTTGTTCCCAATGCCCCATCTTGCAGTGCATCCTTTGGCTCTTTGTACAGTCACTTTCATGCTTTCACTTTCCTGCTTTTCCTGCTTTCTGCTCATGTATCCATGGATTGAGTCTTGTCATAGCTTGGGGGCATTCCCCCTTAGTGTCACTCTTTTTGAGATTCTCCTCATAGAATCTCCTTTGTGACAGTCACTAGTGGTCCTCACTGCATCTGCCTATTTTTGCTAGTGTCACTCTTTCTAAGATTCTCTTCATAGAATCTCCTTCACGACAGTCACCAGTGGTCCTCACTGCATCTGCCTACTGTCGCTAGTGTCACTCTTTTCAAGATTCTGCTCATAGAATCTCTTTCGCAATAGTCACCAGTTGTTTCAACTATGTCTGCCTACTATTGCTTAGGTCATGTCTCCAGATTCCTTTATGGAAAATCTCTCTTGCATCAGTCACCAGTCATCCTCGTTGTGTCTGTCTACTATTGCTCAGTTCTTCTTAGGTTCTTCATTGTGAAGATTCCTCTTTGACCTTAGTCACTAGTCGTTCTGACTGCATCTGCCTACTGTCGTCACCCTACTGAAGATATTTCTTTCAAACATGTTCTGGACACTGACACTTGACATCAATCCCATAACAAATAATAGTTTCAAAATGACATACTTGTTTGGATATGCCGAGCTTTTTCTTTGTTTGCTTTGTTTTTGCTTTATCATGTCTCTTCGAGCAACTCGATGATGTCATTTCTGATTAGAGACGTAATGAACGGGGGCATGATCTTTTTCTTTGCTTTCTATTTGTGGTTTAGTTCCAATAAGTTGATCTATTCCTATAAAAGGGGTGTCCACTATAAGAGCCTCCATCTTGTATTGGATGGCCATGTGTACCTTGACTCCTTTTATACGAATACGCCAATAACGTTGGTTCTTCTCCTTGTTTGTTGGAGTGAACTCTTTATGCTACATTAAATACTGATACTCATCCTACTAAGTGAATGTACGAGTCACTGCGAGTATATCTAGCACACTTCTGTCTCAAGTTACGAATGCAAGGGTCGTTGCGGACATAATAAATATTGAATACTTAGCATAATATGGATCTCCCATGTGTCTGGCATGTTTATATGCAAGCAACATTTAGGTCATCCTAGCATTTATGCTTTGATGCTTATGTTAACTTGCTATATTAAAAGGGACAAATGTTCTGGTCATTCTGACTTCTTGTGCCTCAAATGCTTACATTTAATCCTGACAAACCTATAACGTATGTTCTATTCATATTCCCATGATTGTGATGTTAGTGAGAATTGTATAACATATGAGCTTTGTTTTATATCCAATGATGATAAATTGTTGAGGCTTGGTAACCAGACCTAGGGTTGCATTTAACATAGTCTTGCATTGCATACTTCACTTGCATAAGCATGTGATTCAATTGCAAATCTACTTTCACCTTCTCTGATGAGGGATTGCTGATCTCTTCAAAGAATCATGTTCTTTCATGAACTACACAAATGATTGATTAATCACCCTCTTGGATACTTTGGCTACTCAGAACCCATTTTTCGGGATTGAATTCAAAATCTGACACACTTAAGTGGCTCAAAAAAGCATTTTAAAATTTTTGTGCAATCCAAATTCTTTTGATACTTTGTGATTCTTGGAATCTTTTGAACTCAAACTTGAACTTTTGGACCTCAAAATCTCTTCGGATCAACTTCCAAATTTCTTCAGATCATTTCTGATCTCTTCATATTTCCTCAGATCGTTCTGATCTCTTTATATTTCTTCAAATCATTCTGATCTCTTTATATTTCCTCAGATCGTTATGATCTCTTCAATTTTTTCTAATCATTCTAATCTCTTCATCTTTTCTTTAGATCATTCTGATCTCTTCTACATTTTGTTGAACCTCAAATTTGATATACTGCTTCACATCATATTTCTGGTGTGTCATCTTTCAATTTTTCTCCCGATGGGGCAGGATGATTACATCATTGAATACTTATTGCTTGAGGCATCTCGTTCCCATCTTATGTCCTCATCACTTGGGGCATCTCATCACTCAAGGCATCTTGTTCCCTTTTATCTGGCATCTTTGTCATCTACCTTATCTTTTCATCAATTGATCAACCTTATAACAGCTCTTCTCAGAGTTTGATGGACAGGTATTGGGATAGTCTAAATCCTAACTCCTGAGGATCAAGCCTCGTTCTGGGGATGATTCTACAATTCATGATTGGACCTTGTTATCTTTTTTCATCTCGAGTATCTAGGTGTTCTATCTAGATCCTTGAAGGTTAAGCTCTGTTCTGTAGATAGTCTTCTAAATGCTTTCAATCTCAGGTATCTAGGTGTTCTATCTAGATCCTTGAAGGTTAAGCTCCATTCTAGAGATAATCTTCTAAATGCTTTCAGTCTCGGGTATCTAGGTGTTCTATTTGGATCCTTGAAGTTTAAACTCTGTTTTGGAGATAATCTTCTAAATGCTTTCAATCTCGGGTATCTAGGTGTTCTATCTGGATCCTTAAAGGTTAAGCTCCATTCTGGAGATAATCTTCTAAATGCTTTCAATCTCGGGTATCTAGGTGTTCTATCTAGATCCTTGAAGGTTATGCTCCGTTTTGGAGATAGTCTTCTAAATGCTATCACTTCCAGGTATCTAGACGTTCTGTCTAGATCCTTAAAGATTATGCTCCGTTTTGGAGATAGTCTTTTAAATGCTATCAATCTTAGGTATCTAAGTGCTCTACTTGGATTCCTTAGGATTAAGCTCTATTCTAGAGATGGTCCTTAAAAGCTTATCAATTGGTCTCTGTGTCATCAACTTCAGAACCAATCCCATCTTCGCATCACGCTTTCTAATTTTTCTTTGAATTGAACGTGCTATTCGCACATTCATTCAAAGAGGGGCAAAATGTAATACCCCAAAATTGGCTTATTGCCATGATCACCAATTCTGGTCTATTTTTGATCGATTCTAAAGTCCTATGTCATTAGGCAAATTCTTATTCTGCTACTCGCTACTTGACTTAATTGTCAAATGGAGAAAACCTAAATCTGCATTCATCATACTCTTTATTTAATTCCTAAAGTATTGATTCATATTAGTCAAATTAAAACCTGTTGATTACAATTTAATTTAATTTAAAGTATTTACACTTTAATTAAATTAAATTATATCCTAAGGCTAATGTACTATGGAATTAAATTTATTTAATTTAATAAATATGCCTATTTTAATTAATTAAAGAAAATTATTTAATTAAATGGAGAACTTACTTCTAATTAATTAAACAAAGTTATTTAATTAAATGGGAAGTCATTCCTAATTAATTAAATGAAGTTATTTAATTAAATACGAAAAGTGTCTCTAATTAATTAAATAGAATTATTTAATTAAATGAAAAAGGTAATTATGAGAGCATATCTCATTTTATTAAATTAAATATCTCTCCAAAATCTCTCTTCAGTTCAAAAAGGAAATTCTCAGTTCGCTGTTGATCAAATTAGAAGTGACCCAAATCACTTGCTTTTACACTAAAGTCTATCTGAGTTGACTGACTCTTACACTCAAACCTAAGTTAGTTAACTCCCTTTGATTTGGGAATCTTCCTTTATGACTGAACTTCATTTTCAATCCCAATCGTTGATTCAAATTGATCTCAACCATTGATGGATTCTAGGAAAGTCTATTTAAGAGATCCTCATTTCCTCATTACAGAGGTTGAATTTTCATAGTAGTGAATTGCTGTCAAATTGAGCACTCGCCTTATTTTCTAAATTTCCACATTGCTATCATTTTTAGATTCTCATCTAGCTTAATAATGCATACATTTAGCTTAATGTCTTTTATTTCTTAGATTAATTGCTTGCACTTCATTTAGAGTATAATTGCATTCATCTAGCTTAATTGCATTCATCAAATCCTTCATTCTTAGAGGGTCTAGTTGCTTACACCTCGAATCTAAGGATATTTAATAAGCAAAAAACCTTTTAGATAGGAGGCAATGGGTTGCACTATCGTGTGTCTTGGGTAAACAATACCATGTTTATCCCAGGATGATTTCGCAGGTAATGACCACGTTGAAGTGTCTATTAGGTTCAGAGGCCCACAATTCACAGGTACAGGCCTCAACTTCTTTTCATCAACTGCATCCCATAGATCCCAATCAATCAATAGATCTTCCATCTTCAGCTTCCACATTTCAAATTTTGTGCTAGAAAACTTCTCTACATCAATCCTCCCTTATGTGCTTACCATATTTGCAATCCTACAACACATAAATAAAAACCTCTGCACAAGCTCCCACTCAAACCTTGATTAGCTCAAAAAATCTTGTACCCAACAAATAGAACCAAAAATGGTCAGGCTTTTATACCACTTGTAAGGAAGCTAAGGTGTGTAGAATCGCTTCCTACACTAATCTTTGAGGGGACAATTATGCAAATTCAACTAACTATTGTAGAGATCTCAAGAAATGCACAATAACATAATAAAAATAATAATGAATGAATAAAAAAATGATTACTATGGGGAAACCCTTCTGAGAGAAAAACCCCACCCTCCAAAACTCGCACAATTTATTCTCAAATATGGAAGATTACAGCAACACATCAGCACAACTTGAACTTGAACTCAAACTCAAAGAGACTCCTTCTAGTACCAATCTTGCAAACTGAACTCAATGATTCAAACACCTCCCCAAGCCCTCCTTTTATAGTGATTTTCCACTTGGAAACCATTTGTGGTTTTACAAAACCATAGGCAAAACAACCATGCCACATGTTACCCACTTGTCATTTGTAACTCCAAGAATAGCATTTCGTCCATAATTTTGTCCTCTGGTTTAGACCCTATAGAAGTCATATAATGAGTTGTTTACACTCTAAAAATAGCCCTTCTACATTGTTCTAGAGACTACACACATTTTAACAACTCATACACCTTTTTCCAACTCATAAACATGTGGAAAACTACCACAAATAAATTCTAAAATTTTCCTAAAAAATTCTAGAGTTTTTGTGGCTAAAATTTTCTAGAGTTTTTTGAAAAAAGCTTGCAATGTTGAGGCACAATTCTCAACACATTACTTGAGGGAAAGCATGTGATGCCCTCCCTAGAGCCACTTTTATATGACTTAGTACTTGCATTTGGGAGATTGATATCTATACAATATCATATTTTATTCTATGTTTTTTTAGAGATAATTTAATTGAAGTATTTACTTAATCTAAATGATTAACATATTTGGACTAACCCCATTAACCAATTATATGTGTATATAATTTTTTGGTGTACTTCCATGTGCGTTAATACTTTTATATATGTATATGCAGATTGTATATTTTTGATCGATGATGTAGGTGTATGTAGATAACAGGTATAAAAAATCCTCAAAGAAATTAAAGATGTAGAGATGGTACCATGAATCATATAGTTATCCTTGTTTCCCTACAACTCTAATAGGAAGTTAAGAAACCTTGGTTGTGGGATCATATGTTTGACAATTTGATTAGAGAGAGTTAGTGTCGATAATTTTATGATCTTGATATTTGGGTTTTTATTTTAAGTGTATATATTTCTTTTGATTTTACATATATGATCTTCTACCTTGATATTTTAAGTATAATTATCTAGGTATATATGGGTGCACACATATATGGATGCCCAAATAAATATACAAACTATTATGGGTGTAGTAATTTAGTGAATTGTATGTAAATGAATTATAAACATGATTAGATATTAAAAAGTGATAAAATTGTAATAATTTTCTTAAAGCAATATGAAACACCAAGATTTAGAAGCACAAGAGATAACACAAGAGAGACGAGAGATGATCAAATGAGAATCTCAATAATGATCAATGATAATGGATTTCAAATGAATACATCATATAAGTGTCTTGTATATAAAGGCAACTGATATGTCTAGGAGTCATACAAGAGATAAGCATAAAAATTAAGCACATGTCTGCCAAGAGTGGATTATCCTCCATTGTACATGAATGTACATGTAACAATGAGAGGATAAGAATATAAAGTGTATCTTGTAAAGAGATGTAGTAGACAACATGTACTCAATTGGAGTGGAAACTACTATGTTGTCAACATGATAACTCATATGAATATGTAAACTCCTAAGTGTCTACATGAAAATGCATCATCTTAAGTAAACTTAAGTAAAGTGTAAATAGTAAATACTTATTTACACCCAACACCCCCCTTAATTGAAACTTAGGTAAATGTACTTAAACTCACAAAAGCTAGCTAATAATGCAAGATGGGTCCCTGCTACTAGGCCATGTTAGGTACCCACGTACAAACTGCAAGTGCAAAAGATATGCATTGCAATCTCTCATAAAGTAGAGAAAGAGGCAAAGCCACATGGGAAAAATCCCCATCCAAAAAGAGATATAAGTACAATAAAAGAAAATGAGAGAGAAGAAGACCTTGCATGAGGAAAAGATCCCCCATAAGATAGAAGAAGTGGAAGAGAGACCAAGTAACTCCCCCTCAATTTAGAATGTACACCTATGATAGATGCTTCAAGATTGATGTAGAAACTCCTCCATGAGTATAGAAAAACATTCTTACCCTTAAGAAGAAATAGAACCAAAGGTGTATCCATGAAGCCTCTCCCATCTGTAGGAAAAAAATCTCAAAATGTATGAAATCTCTAAAACCTGCTCAACTGTCCCCATGTCAATACTAAAAAGGTGCCTCCTCCAAAACATGTGTACTATGCCACTCCTCTAAAAAAGACTAATTAGGATCAACTGAGGATGAATGTGGAAAATGTATCAAAGACTCAAGTATCTCTTCTAAATAAAAATTAACCTCCTCCAACTATTATGTCAAAGGATCTACCATCATGTCAACCTCAAAAGACTAATCAAGTAGAGAATGAAGATGAGGGCTAGCATGCTCCCTTGCAACAACTAAAGAAGGATCATCTCCACCAAAGAGAAGATGAATGTTGCCAATAGTGTCTCCCAAATATGCAATGTAGGAATCTACAAAAAAATTGAAAAATGTTTGTCAAGCAATCATCCCATGGAACTGAGTCTAGAAGACAATGAATATCCTATTGCACTAAATCATGTGAATCCACAACTGTGTGAATACAAGCATCATCAAGAGAAACAATAGATGCAATATCAGTAGGAGGAGAAGAAATAGATGGCTCAAGAACTTGATCACATGTCAGAATACCCAAGTTCAAGTAGCCAAAGTCCTCCTCAAAGTTTGAATCAACACTAGAATTTGTTAGGATTAACCTCGGAAAGAAATAATAGTTACATGCAAATATAACCAATACAATAAAATAGTAGATCACACAAAAGAGAACACAAGATACCAAGATTTAACATGGTTCACCCAATCCCTGGGCTACGCCCACCAATAGCAAGTCCAATATTATTACTATCCAATTATTACAATTCACAATCCCTTACAGCTCAATACCATTGCAAGAAGCTACAATATTACCATTACATTTTGAAATCCCTAACCACAAGCCTTTTATAAAAGTTTTTTCCGCTTACAAAATTAGGGCTAGAATAAGTCATCTAATAGGAAAATAGCAATTGACGCCTTTCATAATACAAGGTCATTTTTGGCTTCGAAGGCATTGCCCCTTGACCCCACCCTACATTGTGATAGGAAGTGCACCTCGGGGGCTACCCCTTGACCCTGTCTTGGGGGCACTGCCCCTAAACCCCCGTAGAAATAATATGGGGAGAAAACCACACTAAATAAATCTCTAAGTTTTATTAGGCTCCACATCACAACAATCTCCCACTTGGAGACTAATCAGGCTCCACAACAACAACCTCCCACTTGGAGACTAATCAAAGCACTGCTGAACATGTAGCTCCCACTAGAATATCAAACCACCCTAGACTCTATTGTTCTTTTATTTTGTTCAATCTAGAAGACCAACCGAAGCTAAAGAGAAGTTCAATTTCTCCCTTGTTACTACCTTGGCAAACATATCCATTGGATTCTCATCTGTATGTATCTTGTCCAGATCTAATTTTCTATCATCCAATACTAACCGAATGAAATGGTACTACTACAATATGTGTTTTTTCTTTGAATGCATAGCTAAATTATTTACAAAATGAATGGCACTTTGACTATCTGTAAACAAATAATTATCCCTCTGTGGGTGTCCCAACTCTTCCATGAAGAATTGAAGCCATATCATCTCCTTAGCTACCTATGTAGCAGCAATATACTCTACCTTTGTAGTGGATAAAGCATCAACCTTCTATAATCGAGAAACCAAACTTATTGTTGAGCCACCAATAGTAAATACATAACCTATAGTACTCTGTTTGGTATCAATATCCCCTACTAAATCAGAGTCAGCATATCCCTATAAATCAATAATAGAGCTCCCAAAATGTAAACACTTACTAGATGTTCCTCTCAAATATCTAAGAATCCTTTTAACTGCATTCCAATGCTCAATTTTTAGATGACTCATATACCTACTAATAACTCCCACTACATGTGCAATATCTAGCGTTGGACATATCATAGCATACATCAAGTTCCTTATAGATGAAGCATAAGGTACCTTGGACATCTTATCCTCCTCTTCTTGTATCTTTGGACACATCTCCTTAGTCAACTTCAAATGACCAAGTAAAGAGATGCAAACAACTTTACCATTCTCCATAGAGAAATGTTGGAACACCTTCGTAATATAATCATCCTGAGATAATGTCAATTTCTTGTTTTTCGTATCTCTGCAAATCTTCATACCAAGGATTTGTTTTCATGCCCCCAAATCCTTCATGGAAAATGATGTGCTAACCATTCCTTTAACCCCTTAATGTGATCCATGTTAGACCCAGCTACAAGCATATCATCAACATATAAATATAAAATAATATAAATGTCATCATCCAACCTCTTAAAATAAACAAAATGATCTGAATGACACCTACTATATTCATGCTCATGCATAAACCTATCAAATTTTAGATACCATTGCCGAGGTGCTTGCTTCAAGCCATATAAACCTTTCTTCAATCTGCACACTAAGTTCTCCTTACCTTTGACCTCAAATCCCTATGGTTGTTCCATATATATCTCTCCATCCAAATCACCATAAAGAAAGGTTATTTTAACATCAAGCTTCTCCAAATGCAAATCTTCAGTAGCCACAATACTTAAAATAGTGCGAATAGAAGTCATTTTAACAACATGAGAAAATATCTCATCAAAATCAATGCCTTTTTTCTATGCAAATCCTTTTACAACTAACCTGGCTTTAAATATTTTCTTACCTCCATCTTCTTCTTTCAACCTGTAAACCCATTTATTTTGTAAAGCCCTTTTACCTGCAGGCAACTTGCATAAATCTCATGTCTTATTTTTTAGCAAAGAGTCCATTTCGTCTTTCATTGCAGACTCCCACTGAATCTTTGTATCCACCTTCACAGCTTCATCATAACATTCAGGTTCACTAGCATCAATAAGTAAAATAGAATACAAGGAAGGAGAAAATCTTTTTGAAGGTCTACTTAGCCTTGTTGACCATCTAACATTCACTGGGGCGTGTGGTATTTGTTTGTGCGATTGTTGTAGATCATGAGGAACTACAGGAACATCATCTTTTGGAGTATCATCCAGCACTATATAATCATTTTCTTTCTTCTCATGTTGCTGCAACAAATCTTTGTACAACACTTTGTCATTGAATATGAAATCTCTGCTTCTTATAATTTTATAATTTTCAAAATTCCAAAGCCTATAACCAAATTCATTAATTCCATATCCAACAAATATGCATTTCTTTGACTTAGCTTCCAACTTGGTTCTATTTTTAGAATCTATTGAGAAAATGCTTCACAACTGAAAGTTTTGATAAAAGAATAATTCACCTTCTTACTAGTTCATGCTTCCTCTAGAATACCACAACCCAAGGGAGTATAGGGACCTCTATTAATCATATATATAGTAGTATTGACAACCTCCACCCACATGTTTAAGGTCAACCTTGCATGCAACCTCATGCTTCTTGCACTCTCCATTATAGTCTTATTCACGCATTCAACCACTCCATTTTTCTATGGAGTCCTTGGAACAGTTTTATGTCTATGAATAACATTTTTGGAGCAATAATCTTCAAATTCATGACTGCATACTCACCACCATTATCAGATCTGAGACATTTTAATTTCTTACCAGTCTCATTTTCAACCAAGCATTTCCATTTTTTAAAATTTGAAATACATCATATTTCTATCTAAGAAAATAAACCTATACTTTTCTAGTTGCATCATCAATAAATGTAACATAATAATGAGAGCCACCAAGGGAAGATACCTAAGCTGGTCCCCATACATCTGTATGTACAAGCTCTAATGTCTCACTTTTCTTTTCCTTCTCAATGTTCACAAAACTCACTCTCTTTTATTTTCCATACACACAACTTTCACATAAATCCATATTAACACATTTTAGACCTAGTAAAACTTGCTTTGAGTGAAGTATTTTCATACCTTTTTCACTCATGTGCCCAAATTCATTGTGTCATAGCACTGTATGAGAATCTATAATATTTGTTTATTCTCCTTGCTCAATTACCGCAACTATTCCTAAACATTCATTTTTATTTGAAACAATCAAAGTAGAAGGAACAATATGACATGTACAAAGATATAAGGTACCTACTTTCACACCTTTTTCTACTACAAGGGAACCTTTTGAAACCTTCCAATTTGTATCATTAAAAGTAACTACACAACTCTCATCACCGAGTTTCCGTCCTAAAATTAGATTCCTTCTTAGCCTATTAACATGTCTTCCCTCATGTAGTAGCCAATGATTATCATTCTACAACTTAATCTTAACTTTTATCTTTCCAACAATCTGATAGGGTTCATTATCCCCCAAATAAACAATCCCAAAATCCCCTTGGACATAATCAATAAAATAACTTCTATGAGGTGTAGCATGAAATGAAGCACCAAAATCTAAAACCCATGAATCATCAATACTTTCTAAAGAAAAAAGCAAAGCATCCTCTTTAGATTTTTTACTTATCACATTTGTCTCCTTGTTCCCTTCTGGCTTATCTCCTTCATTGTTCTTTCTATTACAACAATCTTTCTTCTTATGCCCTGGTTTATCACAATATCGGCAATCTCTTAGTCCTCTGGATTGAGACCTCTTTCCCTTTGACTTTCCTCTTGATTTCCTATGATTTCCAAAATTATTTCCTCTTTTAGTCATTATGTCTCTACTTTGTGCATTCAATGCACTTCTTAATGTAGATCCACCGAAGGTTTTTCTACGAGTTTCCTCACTCAAAATAACACTGATCACATCATCAAATTTTAAGGTATTAGATCCAGAATAGAATTACTTATAGCCATTACCAAGTCATTCCAAATTTTAGGCAAAGAACACAAAAATCAAGAAAGCCCTAATTTCTTCATCAAAATTAATACCCACAGAAGATAACTAACTAGTAACAGTATTAAACTCATTAAAATGATCTGCAACATATCCACCTTTTGTCATCTTCATATTAAATAAATACTTCATAAGAAATACCTTGTTTGAAGAGAAGGGCTTTTTATACAATTTCACTAGGGTTTTCATCAACTCTTTCATCATCTTCAATTTTGTGATGTTAAATTTCACTAATGGTGCCAAGCATAATCGAATGATTCCAAGTGCCTTTCTATCTAAAATTTCCTAGTCCTCATTTGTCATAGTTCCTTGTTTCTTTGTTTTTCCTTCCAATGGCTTCCATAAATCTTTCTGATAAAGATAGTCCTCCATTTGTGTCTTCCATAACTGAAAGTTATGTCCATTAAACTTCTCCACCTTTAGCTTACCCTCATCTATCATTGCTTCCACTCAACTGGGAGACCTTTCTATAGAGGATCACTTAAAAAATGATGATAGTCTGGCTAAAAAAATGATAGTTTGAGCTAAAAAAAATGATGATAGTCTGGCTTTGATACCACTTGTTATGATTAACCTCAGACAAAAATAATAGTTACATGCAAATATAACCAATACCAAAAAATTGTAGATTGCATAGAAGAGAACACAAGACACCAAGATTTAACGTGCTTTACCCAATCCTTGGGCTATGTCCACCAATAGCAAGTCCAATATTATTATTATCCAGTGATTACAATCCACAATCCCTAACAGCTCAATATAGCTGCAAGAAGCTGCAATACCACTATTACATTTTGAAATCCCTAACCCTAAGCTTTTTTATACAAGTTTTTGTCACTTACAAAATTAGGGCTAAAATAAGTCATCCAATAGGAAAAATAGCAGCCAACGCCTTTTACAATATAAGGTCATTTTTGGCTTTGGGGGCACTGCCCCTAAAAAACTCCTGCGGGAGTGTTACCCTTTGACCCCACCCTATGCTGCCCCAGGATCCTGTAGGGACACTACCCCTCGACCCCATCTTGGGAGCGCTACCCCCAAACTTTCGTAGCAATAATATGGGGAGAAAATTGTGCTGAATAAAACTCTAAGTCTAATTAGGCTCCACATCACAACAAAAGTGTGATCAATATCTATTGAGAAATCATTGTGATCATCATGAGCAAAATATGAGAATTAATATAGCCTAGATGCATGATCAGCCGCCCCTATAGCAATGACCTCTCTAGTCTTCAAGTCTCTAATAAACACTAAATCATGTGTGAATTCCACAATCCTCCTTGTATCCCCATGAGTGAGCTTATAGATGGAAAGATGATTATGACTTAAGTGAGGTACACAATATACATCTTTGATGTATCCCTCCCCCTTATCAATAGTTCATTTCCCAATCACATTCATGTAAGTATGATTGCCCATCAAAATAGGTGGAGTGTGACAAGGATCAAATGATGAAAACATAGACTGTGAAGATGTCATATGATGTGAAGCCCTTGAATCTAGAAGCCATTTCCCTAAATCTTGACTTGAAGTAGCAACTATGGCTTGATGTTTCTCAATGTGATCTTTTCCTTTATCTAAATGTGGAGAAGAGGATGCATTAGTCATTCTTGAAGGTATATTTATTTGATTCTTCTTAAGAAGATTCTTTAGTTCATCAATTTCCTTCTTATAGCAATGATGTTCTTCATGTCCACTCTTTTTGCAATATGCACAAGTAAGCAACTCCCTCTTGGATGATTTCCTGTTATTATTGGAATTGTCTTGTGGTGAGGAGGTGGATTTTTCTTTCTCAAATTGTGTCTTATGTTTCCACTTTTTTTGCTTCTTTTTGCCTTGATTCCCTTGATTACCTACCAATGCCTTAGAATTGGAACACTTGATAATTCCCGTACTCATTAATTTTGATTGTTCCAACATCAACATCTCTCCAAATGACTCAAATGAAGGTGTAGTGAATGCACTTCCCATTGTCAACTTGTGAGTTTTGTAGCTTGAAACAAAGGATGCATTTTCTGAAGGAAGATTGTCCATCATGTGATGAATCAATTGGAAATCCTTGATGGTAATACCACAATCCTTAAGTTGTACTCTTAACTCATTAGCCTTGTTGATGAAATCTTGGATTGTGTCAAATTTTTCAGGATCCAATTTGAGAAGCTTTGCTTGAATTGTGATTCCCTTATCTTCATCTACTTTACCTTTAAAATTTTCAAGTTTATACCAAGCTTCCTAGGAAATACTCAAGGGTATAATGTGAAACAAAAGATCTTCAATGACTAATTCTCTAATGATTCCAAAAGCCTTAGAGTCTTCAATTTTCCATATAATTATTTCCTCAGGATCTACATCAGGACTAGAGGGAATTAGAATTGTTCCATTCACAAAGATATTGAAGCCTCTTTTCATTAACTTTATCCATAAATTTTCTTTCCATGTCACATAGTTATGTGGAGTTAATTTAGAAAATGAAGAAAAACTCATGATGAAAAATTGAAAGAATTCAAGAAAAATTACACAAGACGCCCCTCCAAATCACTCAATGAAAGAACCCCCCACCCCCCCACAATATTAGATGCTTTGTAACTTTATATTTAGTGCATGTACAATAGCCACTTGTCAAAATGGAACAAGGTGGACTTCTGATTTTGATATCTACAATAGAAAATGTGAAGTTATAGTAGACTCAAGTACATAAGACACCAGATATCTCAAGGATCTAAACAGTTACAAGTGCCAAAAAAGACCAAATGTTGAAAGTACAATAACTACTTATAGGTGCTCCAAATTGATACCAAATCTAGAAAGTAGACAAAAAAATATGCACTTTCAAAAAGAAATGGTACCTGAAAATGTGCCTATATAAGCCCAAATGAAGCCTCTAAAGTTGCAAAATGTGGGATCGAACATGTACAATCATGAAGATCTGGTTGTCCCCCAAAACCAAAATATGGTTGCACCAATGCAAAATTTAGGAAATGTAGCCCAAAATCAAAAAAAAATGAGCACAATTTGGAGTCTGGGTGAGTGATTTATGGCCTTTTAAAGTTAGAATACCAAATTAAAACTCAATATGATGAGGGGTTAAAATGTAAATGCTTGCTGACATCACCAAAACTACATGGATAAAATTGACAGTTTGGACCTCACCACAACAAAAAATAAAAGCTCTCCTTTGACTGTGAGATGGGAGTCAAACTAAATCACCAAATATATGGATCAAGAAAATTTATTTATAAAAAATTACCATTCTCGTTCATGATGGATGTTGATTGTGAATGTTTATGAATAGGTAGCATTTCACCCACAGTGAAGAAGGTAGTAATAATCATGTACACCAAGCTCAATATCACTAGAGAGAACCTTTGTGTGAGCTCAAGCGTTTAATATAGCTCATTCATCCTTTCATGAGGATAGTGTGTGTGTGCCAGTGTTCTAATCTTGGATCTCAAAGGGTCAAATCTATGTGATCAGATTGAAGGAAATATTGCATGAAGCTCAATGTCATTATTCTCATCCTCAAATCATGTGAGGAGACTGCTAGACCATTGTGCTTGCAACTTCTGCTACATTGGATCTTGGAACCCATGATGTAGAGAAGTGTAGATTATGGTGTATGCCAATCATAAAATACTATGACCAATGTGTGATCTGCAAGCTCGAGGCCTTGTGTGGATCTGTTAATGCCTTTGAAGTCTGATATTGCTATTGATTATGGATATGTTAGCCGAGGAATATCAATTGGGTTGTTCACAATCACCCTCCCTATGTTCATGCCCTGATGTGGAGAGAGACTCAAAGCAATGGGTCTAATGTTTGCAACTAGAAATGATGTCTCTACATAGATGTGGAAACTAGGCAATGTGTAACCAAATTTGATGACTACCTTGGCTCACGTGATGAGGATTCATATCAACTACATGTGGAAGGCCCATGTGGAAAGTTCCCATCTGTGAAACTCATGTGGGATTGGGCTCAACTTGGTGGTAGTGTGAGCTCTAGTTTAATATAGAATGGAAAATGCACTTCTTGCCACTATGGTTGGGCTCACACAATGAGATATCCAAAGGAGAATTGTGCACAAAGCAGAGTGGATGAATTGTAGATCGATGATGCTAGTATTGTAGATTGTGTGCTGGTGTTGGATCAATTATGCGATCCTTGAAATGTGTTGATTGGGTAGATCTGTGTGGTCTATAATTATTCTATCATGAGAAGAATCAGTAGTTGTCGAATTGTAGATCGGTTGTCTTCGGTAAAAGATGATCAAATTGGCAAATTGGGCTTCCAAGTCAGATTTGCAAAAAAATATTTTCCTCAGAATTGACATTTATCAACATAGACAAATTTATAGTCAAAATTCATTGGAACGACCACCCAAATGCATCTTGTTCAAGACACTCCTAATAACTGCAGATATCCTAGATCTAAATTGTGGCCCTCCAAAATGAAGCAAAATGATGCTCTCCAATGGCTATGCAATGATGCTCCTATGGTGCTAATACCATGTAAGAATTTTCCTAAGGCAATAATGCAATGCCAAGATTTAGAAGCACAGGAGATGGCACAAGAAAGATGAGAGATGATCAAATGAGAATCTCAATAATGATCAAATGATAATGGATTTTAGATGAATACATCATAGAAGTGTCTTGTATATAAAGGCAACTAATATGTCTAAGAATCATACAAGAGATGAGCATAACAACTAAGCACATGTCCACCAAGAGTGGATTATCCTCCATTGTGCATGAATGTACATACAGCAATGAGAGGATAAGAATATAAGGTGTATCTTGTAAAGAGATGTAGTAGATAACATGTGCTCAATTGGAGAGCAAATTACTATGTTGTCAACATGACAACTCATATGAATATGCAAACTCCTAGGTGTCTACATGAAAATGCATCATCCTAAGTAAACTTAAGTAAAGTATAAATAGTAAATACTTATCTGCACAACAAAAATAATCAATTGAAATTAAAAGAATATACATAATATAATATAATAAAGTCTTATTCGAAATTCTAGTCTAGGTTCTAGGAGAATCAAACTGAAATGTCTTAGGGACAAAGCTAGTTAGTCACCATCAAGCCATTAGTATTCCTTGAGTTATGTGTTTATGATTTTAGTTTTATTAATTAAATTTCAAGAAAATTATTAAATATGGAAAATAAATAAGTTTATTCAAGAGGTTTAAACCTATGACCTATGAGTTTTAGCAAGTTCTCTTTGCCATTAAGCGATTGATGATCCTTGAATTCGAAGCTTGGTGATAACGATCTTAAAGATTGAGACCTAATTAAAGTAAACAAAAAATAAACAACATAAATAAAATCATAATTGTAGTTTGATTTATTAAATGACATTGTTTAATAAAACAAACCATAATAGAAATTGTTGCATCCATCTGAAAGTAACTTCTCCAACCAATTGGATAATTATAAATTGCTTCCCAGATGCTAATGGGGAGGGAGGGAAAATTGAGAGATCAAATAGAGGATTTAAAATTTAGAATTCTTTGAGAGGAAGTTTCTGTTGGTGGAGACTACTGAGAAGAAGGCCTAATAGGAGTTTGCAAGCATGTCAAAATCGTTTAACAAGCCTTCACAGTTTAAAAAATAAAATAAAATCAATTAGGTACCTTCCTTCCCTATAGATTAGAGTATATCATTTTGTTAAATGTTTTGTGATTAGTGGTGCAAGATTATGTTATTTGTGTCCTCGTAAAACAAAACAAATAAATGGAATCTATAGAAATAATGGTAGTATCTTAAATAAGGGTAATTATAGTTTAATCAAATACAAATTTAGGTAGAATGATAAATTAATTAGAATTCTAATAAGTGGGTTTATATATATATAACCCCATTAACTATAATGCAGTCCCCATAATGAATGACAAACTAAAAAACTGTGGGTTTATATATATATATAACCCCATTAACTATAATGCAGTCCCCATAATGACAAACTAAAAAACTAGAAAGGGATTTAAAATTTATAGTAATTATCAAGGGTGAAATTTATAGATAACATTTTGATGTAAATAAAGTTTTAAGAGAAAAAGAAGTAAATTTATAAAGCTGAAAATATGACTTAAGTGCAACAAACTTAAAATATATGTGGATTTATAAAAGTTATAAATCTAATTTTAGTTGGAACAAATTTAATGTCAGTAATATTTACAAGATAAAAATTTGGTTTAAACTTTCAATGCAGATTAAAAAACTAAAAAATAAATAATTTTATTAAATTTACAATTTCAAAATTGTAAGAACAGGCTCAAAATTTATATGAAGTACAAAAATAATAATAATGTGTTTATTGATAAATCTAATATAAACACAATACAAAATGAGTATGTAACCAAACTTGGTGTAAAAATAGTTTATACGTAAAAGAAACTCTTAATCATCATTTTATTAAAAAGTTTAGAATTATAAATATGATTAAAATAAAATATATTTAATTTAGAAAAAAAATTGCATACAATTTTAAACACAAAATAAATGGGCAATGTTCTCAAGAAATTAATTTAAATTCTCATAAGAAAGAGGTCTAGAGTTCTATTCCCATTCCCATCAAAATATAGAGAGAAGAAGTAGAAGTAAATTAAATATTCATTTAAATATATTTATAAATATGACGTTGATGAAATATATATAGTAAATTTATTTACGTTTTAGGAACACAAGAATTATTTTATTGTGAGATATGTAATAATTTATATCAAACTATTGTTCATATTAATAACAAGTGTGTAATTAAGATTAATAGTTTCAGGTAAATATCAAATGTTTAAGATTTACTAAGCTAGGGTATAAGGGTTGGGTGAATCAATTGCTAAATTTATATTAAGTTGAAACCAACTAGTATTTATAATGGGTATAATAACTAGTTGTTTAAAATAAAAGGGTAAAGATTATAGTCTTGGGGTATAGTTAAGAGTTGTGAAATTTAAGTTAATAATAAATATATATAGGCAAAAATAGCTAAGTCATTATATTTTATTAATAATATTTTTTAAATACACTACTTCAAAAGGCTCCTGGGGGAAAGAAGCGGGAAGAAAACCCCCAATCGTAGTTGTGATTGAACATATACAGAGAAAGCAATACACTGTATGTGTACCAAAAGGAAGAACATCATTACCCAATTCATGCGCTCTATGTCCAAAGCAGACCTCACTCAAAAGCCACTTAGCAAACATGATTGGAGAATCTCCATTTTATTTATGAAGGACGCCTTTGTCCTTGAGGAATTCTAGAATTATATCTCAAGAAATTACAAAGAAATTGGAGTCCATACAAAAGTTCCGCAATTCCACACCCCGATTAGATAGCCAATCTACAAAAAAAGTTTTAACCAAAAGAGGGGTAAAAATTTTATTGACAATCTACAAAAAAAGTTGCTTCTCTGAAGCAGTGGGAGATCTTTTAAGATATGAAATAGGGCAGCCAATGCCAAACCTCCACAAGGATATAATGAAGCTCCTAGTTGACAACTTTTTTAGTTAATAATAAATATTATTAGGATTAATTATGGCTTAAGTATTCCATAATTATCCTATTAATCAGGGATACTTAATTGTTCATTCATGAACTTCTTGAATACTTTATATTGAGTAATATTTCCATTAAATGTGCATTTTAATGATTGTTGTATTCTCATGTTGATAAGATCTCTTGATGATGAAGAGGATTTATTGATAGAAACCTTGGAATTTTTCTTATTGTGAATATTGATTATAGTGGTTATTTTATGTATAGTATCCTGCAAGCCCCATGACTTCCCAGGGTTGCCAGAGGCTTTAAGATCCTCTATGTTAGTCTTGAAGTAATACTTTATGTTTCTTTTGAATGTCTTCATATGTATTGGTGATGGAAGTGTGATTTTTTATGTAATATCTTTACCATCTTGAATTGCTTTCAAATCTTGAAGTTTTTTAATGAGTTATTATCTCCTAAATTTGGCTTGGATGCCTTAGATGGTAATGTAAGGATTTTGGGGCTTAGCCTAAATATGTGTTACTTTATATATTTCCTTTCTAATATTTTTTGTGGAATGTTGTGGAGTAGGGTTAGGTGTTCTAGGTGAGTCGTTCACCATAGGTGTTGGGATCTAGAAGTGGTGACTAGAGGATCCTTTGTAGTAGAGGCTAGAGCCCTAAGTAGGGTGGTTCTACATATGAGTTTGTAATCAAGTGGAAATATTAATTAAATAAATGGTTTATTGGGGGTTTGGGTTAATGCATTAATACAGAGAAGCGATATTGGGCCACACTTGTCCTATTGGAAAACTGGGACTATATGTCATCTTGTATAAGGCCTTGTTATGACAGGGTGACAATGATTCAGGAGGTTGATCCCAACATTATGGAAAGCGTGATAAAGTCACATATTCCATGTTGGAGTAGTAGGACCGTATGTAATTATATATAAGGTCTGGATGCAGTAAGATGACATTAGTTTAGGAGGTTGATCCCAACATTTGAGGGGCATGTGATGTCACTCACCTAGATGCATTTTAAGCCCTAAATCTTATTTATTTTCCCCTAGAAGTTTGTGCAAATATTATTCTTTATATTTTAAATGTTTTGTTGGGTGAAACCTATACTTTAAATCACCTTAGAACCTATTTAGACCATGGTCTCATCTCATAGCTCGGGGGAGTGGACCATTCATGGTTCCACATGGTTGGGTGGAGAAATAATTTTGAGGTAGCATTCATGCTTCATGGATTGATCTACATTGATTCTTGCTGAGAAGTTTTCTGAGATTATCACTTGGATCTTGAAGTCCTTGTGTTTTATTTCTTGCAAAATAAATCTATGCAATGCATTATGAGCTCCTAAATGAGGATTTAACATCATATGTATATATATCATGAATTAAAAAGTCATCTAAAAGGAAAAAGGGTATCTCTAGGAGAAAACAAGGGGAAAGTAAAGATGTGGTGTTTCAAAAGTTTAATGAAATAGTGATGATGTTATGTAAATAAAAAACTAAAAAAAAGAAGTGGTCTAAACTTACTAAAATTTAGCCTTATTCAGAAGAGAAAATATGAAAAAATGGCTCCCACTGGTGACGTTTTTGAAAATTTGCCTCCCGCCCATCACGCTTCGGCTCCTACTCACTTTTCTTGCGATGGTGTGTGGGAGGCTCATGGTGTGCTGGCTGCCTCTGCTACGACCAGGCTCCCTGTAGCAAATGTTGTTACGGCTTCCTCTATTAGGGTTCTTGGGCCCCCTCTTATTGTGGTTGTTGCTAGATCTAATGTTGTTGTTCCTGCTATGGTCACCTCTCCTACCATTTCTCGCATGGTTGGAGGTTAATCTACTATCTCCTATGCAGATGTGGTAGCTTTTGAAGTAGGTATTGTTCCAGCTCTGAGGAAGGGGTCTCGTTTGACTGTGGCTAGTTGTGAGCCTATGTCTATTCCTGCATGTAAGTCACTTTTGCTTAAGCTTGAATCTGACATTGTTGATGAGATTAATACATATGTGGATGATTTCTCTACTACTGTTGCTATCTTTCATTTTAGGGGTTTTTGGCCCTCTCTCTAATCTTCAGGCTTGGATCTCCAAGTTTTGGGTACCAATCATTTCAGATTAGTTCAGATCTACCCTATGGCAAGGGGTTTTTTATTGTGAAATTTGCTAATGTTGATGATAGGGATTCAATCCTGTGTCATGGTTTCTCTTGGGAGGAACGGTTCCCCCTAATGGCCAAACCTTGGTATCTAGCATTTAACCCAACTACAGAGTCCTTTGATAAGATTCCTCTTTGGGTTAGATTGTCGAATCTTCCCCTTCACCTATGGAAGGACTCAATCTTGGAGGCTATGGGCGATGGCCTTGGGGATTTCTTAATGATTGATTTGGTTTCCTCCAATGTATTTAGGACAATGTACGCTCACATCCTTGTAGAGATGGATATCTCTAAAGGGCTCCTTGTTATGATTAAGCTGACTTCTTCGAGAGGTTCTTGGATTCAACTTCTCGATTATGAAGTTCTTCCATTCAGATGTAGGAAGTTTCATAATACTGGACATCTTGCTGCTTGATGCTCCTCTGATAAGGTTAGATCAAAGAAATCACCTTCTTGATGGTTGGGGGTTTCAAATGATCATTATACGGTTGAGAAAGTTGCTTCGGTTGTGGATGGGTTGGATAGTTCTTTGCATATTGATCTCACGTTGGATGAGGATTCTGTAGATTTCTCTGATGTTGCGCATGTTTTTCCTTCCACGGTTTTGACTCAAAGTGTTGTTGATGTTCCATCTCCTGCTAACTCTGTGGTTCTAGACCCTTTGCCTACTTTGAGTCAAAATTTTGTTGCTATCCCTTCTACTATGGACTCTTTCCAGAACACTACTACTAGCTCTTTGGTAGGGGGGTTAGTGGGGATTGGTAGAAAATTGCGGGGAAGGTGGAGGATGGTTGGACTTCAGCTAAAGGGAAAAAAGGAATGTCCTCCAAACCTTCATTTGATATGGCTTTACGGTCTCAAAATAAGGGACCAAAATGTAAATCTTGATGGTCTATGTTTGACTTGGGTTGTTTGCCCTCATGTTGGGAACACTAGTGTGTCCCTCTAGTTTGTTCAATGGTTCTCCATAGTTGTTTTGAGATTCTCATTGTTATATCTTTCTTGTCCCTTTGTACAAGGTTTCAGGTCCTTTTAAAACCTGTTTTTACTTAATCAAAACATCTAGCCTTATCCTTTTGGGTTCCTTGGTGGGGTGTTGCAAAGAAATCTCTTGAAGGGAAAATTTTTATATCCCTACCAATATTAGAAGAGTTTTATATCCCCACCAAAATAAAAATAACTATGTTATGAGGAAATTGAATTGAAAGAACTTAAGATTTTCTTAAAGGATACTATAAGTAGAGAATTTTTTTACAAACAATTTATAATGTAATTTTTGTATTATTATATTTCATAGAAAAAGACTAAAATAAGATGAAGAAAATAAATTTCAATGAATTTATTATATGGTAATCCTTAAAAAGGTTCAAATTCACCAAATGTTAACAAAAATGCAATTATGGGAAATGTATAATTGAGTGAATATAATGTGCGCACTAGTTTAGAAAGGGATGCAACTTTGGAGGACATGTCTCTCTCTACAAGAGTGAAGTATAAGAAATAGAGGCAAGCAATAAAGAATTTCCTTGATTTTCAAGTAGATTTAATCTACAATGACCCCTATCAAGTACCTAGATATTATCAATAAATCGATATTAAATATTAATCTTGATAATGAACAACATTGTGGATTCTTATTTATGATTTGTTATGATTGATTATTTCTTATGAATAACATGTATATGATAATATTATTGTGTGATCTTCATTTGGAGGATATAAGCACATTTTGTGTAGTTCTTATATTTTGGTTGTTCACTATGATAAGGAACTCCAATCATGGGCAAAGAATAAGGGTGGAAGTGAATATGTAAGCAATTATGGATCTCTCATTAAATAAAACCCTCATCTTAATCGCAATAGCCACAAGAATTCAAGAGGGAAGGTAATCAACTTAATGGATTATGCATCTCTCATTAGATACACCCACTCATCTAGATGGAAAGAACCACATGAGACCCAGATGGATGGTAGTTGACTCTTGTCTCTATTGAAGAGGGTTAATGGATTATGGATATTTCTATTTACACCCTTCATTTGTATGAAAAAATCCACATAAGGCCAAGAGAAATAGTAGTTGACTCTTGGGTCTAGTGTAGAATGTTGTATTGGTCTCTCGTTAGATATACCCCCTCATCTAGACAATAAGAGCCATACAAGGCCAAGAGAAATGGTTATTGACTCTTAGATCTAATGTAGAAGATTAATTCATTATGTATCTCTCACTAGATACACCCCCATCATCTAGAAATCAAGAGCCTCGTGAGGTTAGGAGGGATGGTAATCAGCTTGTGGGTTTATTGTAGATGATTAATGGATAATGAGGAACCTCACTAGGTACACCCCCTCAACTAGATATAAAGCATCACATAAGGCCAAGAGGGATAACAATATCCTCTTTGGCCTAGGGTTGAGGTTTTTTTAAGCACCATGATACACCCTTTATCCTACATCTCCAATCATTGGACTTTATTAATAAACTGAACATAACTCATAGTTAATTTAATGTTCTTAAACCCAATTGCAATGATCTATCTTTAATACCTTTAACAAAGTAGGTCTAGTTTTTGAATTGTGTTTCAATGATTTCTTAACATATCTTAGTACTTAAATGTTATTTTTATTACTTTTCTAATTTATATGAATCATTTAGGGAAAAAATCTATTTCATATACAAGAAATGCCATTACATCTACCCATGTGATCAATGGAGCAAAAACATCTAGATCTAAGGAGTTTGAGCCTCGAGACATTCCTATAATTAAAACCACGTCCTAGTGAAAAGGCTTGGAGATTTCAATCTCTCTTAAAATGCAAGCAAAATTAGAGTGTCCCGCGTAAAAGACTCATTTGATAATCATTTGATAACAGGGACTCATAAAAGTGCCCCGCGTAAAAGTGTCCCACGTAGAGTGTCTCTTATAATCATTTGATAACAAGGACTCATAAAAATTATATAGAGCTAATGACCATATCATCATACAACAAACCTCCCTAAATTGGAGGGAGAGACTTAGAAATCTAACCCATATTAGATGTACATTAAGAATTTTTTGTGATATTTGTGATATAGGGGAAAAACTAAAGAATATACATGAAGTGACATTACATCTAACAACATGATCAATGGAGAAGCAACCTCTATGTCTAAACATGAGACCCCATAATCAAGAGTTTTATACCAAGGCCTTTCCTCAACAATTAAAATCACATCATAGTGTAGAGGAAATGAGATTCCAATGCCTTTTAAAATGCAAGCAAGATTAGGGTGTTCCACATAAAAGGTGGTATTCTCAACCTTTGAGAAGCAACCAATTCTATCAAATTAATTAAGTAGGAGACACCTCATAAAAAAATCCATATAGGGAGAGAATTAGAAATCTAAAACAATTAGACACACACAAAAGGTTTTGTACAAACGTTAATAAAGTTGACCAAGTTTTGGAGAGAGATTACTCTCCCAAGGACCAAAATTTACTATGCAAAAGAAGCAAATGAAGTAATGAAGAATTCTTTAGCACAAAGGAAGAGTTCACTCTTACTTTCGATAAGAGACCACCACAAATGCAATACCCAATTGTGAAGGTCTAATAAAGTGGGCCATTGGTTGTAGAAATCTATGCCAATCCTGATTATTGGAAAAACCCCTCATTTTCCATCCTACCTTAGCTATAAGCCATCATAATTGGCACAAAAATGGTACAAATACTCCTTCAAAAGGACGAGTGATACCAATACCAATTCCTAATAGAATATGCACCAACAAAAATTGAGACATTAAATTACCAAAGTTAAATGGCACACCCACACAAAACCAACAAACTACTCACCAAGGTGTCTCATCGAAAAAAAGTTTGGATGGCTCTCGCTCCTACTCCCACCCACGCTCCTGCGACTATTTTTCAAACTGGTGTTTTTCTTGCCCATTTTCCTGTGGTTTCCGTTGTGGATGCTCTTGTTGCTATGGCTCAAATCCTCACTACTCCAACTGCTCCCACCCAGGTGTGTCTTCTTGTTGCCACTGTGGCAGCTCACCCATCATCCTGATGTTCCTCGTGCAAGGCTCCCTATTGTTTCTCCTGGTGGGTCTCAAGTTGTTGTGGGGAGATCTTATATTTCATATGCAGATGTGGCTACTTATGGGGCAGGTCTTGGTGATCTTGTTGAGAGAAGGGGACTTCATTCGTCTATGCCCATCTTTGTAAGTAACCTACTTGTGATTCATCTTGATCTAGACACTGTTGATGAGATTTCCCAATATGCGGAGGATTACTCTTCTACTGTTGTTATTTTTCATTTTCGAGGTTTTTAGCCCTCACTTTCGGATCTGCATGCTTCAATTTCCAAATATTGGGAACTAATCATTTTGGATTTAGTTCAAATTTACCCTATGGCAAGGGGTTTTTTTATTTTTGCAGATAGAAATTCAATCCTGTGTCATTGTTTCTCTTGGGAGGAGAGGTTCCCCTTGATGGTCAAACCTTTGTATCAGGATTTTGATCTAACTACTGAATCTTTTAATAAGATACCTCTATGAGTAAGATTGCCAAATCTTCCCCTTCACTTTTGGGAAGATTCAGTCTTGGAGGCTGTAGGGAATGTCATAGGGGACTTCAAATTGGTTGATTCAGTGTCTTCAAATGTGTATAAGATGACGTATTCTTGCATGCATTCTTGTGGAGATTGAGATCTCCAAGAGTCTCCCTGAAAAGATTAAGTTGTCTTACCCTAATGGTTCTTCTATCTAGCATCTTGATTATTAGGGTATTCCCTTTAGATGTAGGAAATTTCATAATACCAGCCATCTCATTGTGTGATGCTCCTTTGACAAGGTTAGATCAAAGAATCATCTTCTTGGTGGTTGGGGGTTTTCAATGATCACTATACAGTTCAAAAAGTATCCAAGGATGAGGATGGGGTGGATAGCACTTCTCAGAATGATCTTTCTTTGGTTGGGGATTATGTTGTTGTCTTTGAGGATTTTATTGTTGTCCCTAAGGAGGCTTTGATTCAGAATGTTGATGTTGTCCCTTCTCTTGCTATTGACTCTATCCACAACATGGTTACTAGTGTTGATTCAGTTGTTTTATCTCCTGTTACTGTGGATATAGAGGCCCATTCTTCTGCGAGGGTTTTGGGGGTTAGTAGTGAGGCTACCCCTTGTCTAGCGATTTTCCCTGGGGATTGGCAAATGGTTGCTGGGAAGGTGGAGGATGGATGGACATCAATTAAAGGAAAAAAAATCAAATCCTTCAAAATTTTGTTTGATATGTCTTTACGTTCTCGAAAGACTGGACCAAAATATAAATCTTGATGGTCTTTGGCTTTTTGGGTTGTTATCCCTCTTGTTGGGAACTTTGGTGTATCCCTCTAGTTTTTTGGGTGGAGTTCCATAGTTGTATTAAGATCCTTCATGTTATATCTTTCTTGTCCCTTTGTACAAGGTTTTGGGTCCTTTCAAAACCTATTTTTACTTAATCAAAAATAACTACTCGCCAATAAAAAAAAAAGAGTAATTATAGAAAATGGTCTCATAATATATGGCTCACTAGGCACACCCATGACAAACAAACTGAGAATAATAAACAACACAAAGATTAATGACATAGTTGCACCAAAATGCACACAACAATAGTAGAGTTTGCAACACTAAACACAAAGTAACTATGAATTCCTATAACAAGTGATGAATGGAGAAGAATAGGAGTAAGAGTGGCCATTTCCAAAGTCACAAGAAATAGAATTATTTTTTTCAAAATTTAGATTATTTTTTATTGAAATAGACACAAAAACAAGGGTCTTAACCAATACACAACCATATCCCATAGGTGTCTAATAGAGAACAACAATGCACTAATAATACAGGTGCTTCCAATTACAAGGAAAGATCGTAAACCACCCACTATCAAAAAGTCAAGTAACCCACCTTAAAGGTTGGTAGACAACTCGCCCATAGAATGGGAATGAGAAAAAAAGCTAAAGAACTATATTTCTAGGCCATCAGAATCTTGTCCAAATGATACCATCACTAGGATCCCCACCGCAAGGTGAAGTAAGTGTAAGACTCTAATTGAAAGACTATTAGCACAAAATGAATATTAGAGCTTGGCTAGAGAAATAAAAGAGGAAAGGTTCAGATGGCTACTAGGGGCCACACCCAAATAAAAGGATCCATAGAAATTGTAGAGACCAAATTTGCAGCAAGAGTTGCATCCAAAGGGAAATTATAATTGACATGTAATTAGTCATTAGATGAAGAATCAAAACCCAAGATAATCAAATGTTCATCATTAGTGTCCTTCCACCAAGTATTATTCCCTTTTGTGCCTCAATAGAAAATAATTTGCAACTAGATAATCAATAGACAAGCATGTCTAACATTAAAAGTGGAGGCCTTCATAATCTAGTGATTGATTTCATGATCTATCCCCTAGCACGAGACCTCATCTCCTGAAAGAGGTATGGAGATGCCAATGTCAACCAAAATGCAAGAAAAGGTAGAGAGAACCATAGCAACTATAAACTCATTCACCTTTCAAGAAACTGTGATGAACCTCCTTATAGCAGTATCGTGAGAATGCTCGAAATAACAGAATACAAAGTGATAGCAGAACTCAGAATGAATCTACTGATCGCAGGCCACTTCGAGGGGGTAACCTCCTTTGAGCAAGCTCAATACAATAAATTCGTCCGTGCCCATCAAGGGCCTCAACCTATTCTTATATACTGAGTACGATCTAGAAAAGTAATACTACCTATGCATGTGGGATAATAAAATATACTCACGGGACGACTTACAAAGCATATGCGTCCAACAACACTACTCTAACAAAATAAACAGAAGGAACACACAGGTTCCTAACATCCCCTCTCCCTTAGAAAAAAGCTTTGTCCTCAAAGCTTAAGGTGTGGAAATTGTTGTTGAATCTGAAGAAGGGGTTCCCAGGTAGCATCCTCTGGTTGCATGCCATGCCACTGAATCAAGACCTCAGAGATGGAGCGAGAGCGAAGCTGGCGAGTGCGCTGGTCAATGATTGCCACCGGCTCCAGGATAATGGATCCTTCCGTATCCATTTCAGGGAGAGTAGTTTGTGCTCTGACAGTGGTACCCAGAACTTTCTTTAGACAAGAAACATGAAAGACTGGATGAATGCGGGAAGAAGGAGGAAGTTCCAGTTTATAAGCAACTGAACCAATCTTCTGCAGAACCTTATAAGGCCCATAAAATTTTGGGGCCAGCTTATGACGCCCTTTCAGCTTTAGGGAGGATTGTTTGTATGGCTGTAGACGAAGAAAAACCATATCCCCAACTTGAAATGAGCGCTCAGAACGGTGTTGATCTGCTTGCTGTTTCATCCGATTACGGGCCATGTGAAGATTATCCTGTAAGGTACGAAGAATCTGATCCCTGCTGCGGAGAACTATGTCAACTGCCTGGACTGGTGAGCTGTTGGGAGTGTAGGGAAGGAGCACTGGAGGTGCCTGACCATAGACTGCTTCATATGGAGTCATTTTAGAGGCAGTGTGGTAAGAGGTATTGTACCACCATTCAGCTAAAGGGAGCCACTTGGCCCACTGATGTTGCTGTTCGGAAGTGAAGCAACGAAGATAAGTTTCCAAGCATTTATTGACAATTTCAGTTTGACCATCAGTTTGTGGGTGATAGCCCGAACTCATCTTCAGTTTGGTGCCAATTTTCTGAAACAGTTCAGTCCAAAAATGACTGGTAAAAGTTGCATCACGATCAGAGACAATGGAAGAAGGGAGTCCATGAAGACGAAATATCTGGTCCATGAAGATTTGTGCAACAGAGGAGGCAGTATAGGGGTGGCTGAGGGCACAAAAATGACTATATTTCGAGAGACGATCAACCACAACCAAGATCACTGTCTTGCCACCGGATTTAGGAAGCCCTTCAATGAAATCCATAGAAATATCAGTCCAAATTCGTGTAGGGATGGGCAATGGTTCGAGCAAGCCAGGAAGGAGGGTCGTTTCACCCTTGTGGCGTTGGCAAGTATCACATTCAGCCACCATCTGTTGAATCGTCTGTTTCATCCCTTTCCAAAAGAAGTTTCTCCTTGCTCGCTCATAAGTTTTGAGGAAGCCTGAGTGCCCTGCTGAAGGAGAAGCATGGAGTTCATAAAAAATAGCCTGATGTAGAGCTGGGTTCTGAGGAAGCACTAGCCGACCCTTGTATCGAAGAGAAGCACCATCCCAAGAGTAATGTGGTATAGCAGAAGGATTATTGGCTAGCTGGTGAATGATTTGAGATAAAGAAGAGTCACTGTCATAGCCCTGCTGAACAGACGCTAACCAATTGGGAATGGGCATAGAAATAGCGGAAAGGGAAGCTTGATTATCAAATGTGCGAGAAAGAGCATCTGCCACAATATTCTCCTTACCCTTCTTGTAGGTGATCTCATAATCATACCCCATGAGTTTGCTGACCCATTTCTGTTGTGTAGGAGAGGATACCCGTTGGTCCAGGAAGTATTTCAGACTTTGGTGATCGGTTCTGATGCAAAAATGACTCCCTAAGAGGTATGGCCGCCACTTCTGTACAGCATGCAAAATAGCCATCATTTCTTTTTCATAAGTAGAGAGGGCTAGATTCTTACCAGAGAGGGCTTTGCTAGTGAACGCAATAGGATGGTCATCTTGTAGGAGAACAGCACCCAATCCATTGCCGCAAGCATCACTCTCAATAGTGAAGGGTTTGGAAAAATCTGGCATTGCGAGAACAGGTGTACTGCACATAGCCTGTTTCAGTTGTTCAAATGCAGTCTCAGCAACAGGGGTCCAAGAGAAGGCATCCTTTTTTAACAGAGCTGTCAATGGTGCTGCAATTTTCCCGTAATCTTTGACAAACTTGTGGTAGTAGCCAGTCAACCCCAAAAAACCCCGAAGGCTCTTGAGAGTTTTAGGATGCGACCAAGTTTTCATGGCATCTATTTTTGTAGGATCCACCCGCACTCCATGGTGTGCAACAATATGCCCGAGATACTCCACTTCCTCCTGGCCAAACACACATTTAGATAGTTTTGCACAGAGTTGATGATCAGAGAGAAGTTGCAAGACAAGCTCCAGATGATGGAGATGCTCAGCCCAAGTTTTGCTATATATGAGGATATCATCAAAGAAGACCAGAATGAATTTTCGGAGGTATGGTCGAAATATGTTATTCATCACTACCTGAAATTTTGAAGGAGCATTCGTGAGGCCAAAGGGCATGACTAAAAATTCATAGTGACCATCATGTGTGCGGAAGGCAGTTTTAGGTATATCCTCCTCATTAACCCGAATTTGATGATACCCAGAACGAAGATCTAACTTGGAGAAAAAATGAGCCCCATGAAGTTCATCAAGAAGTTCATCAACAACTGGAATGGGAAACTTGTCATTTATAGTGAGATGATTAAGTGCTCGGAAATCAATGCAGAGTCGCCATGACCCATCTTTTTTGCGAACAAGCAGAACTGGAGAAGAAAAGGAACTGGTACTAGGGCGAATAATACCTTGCTTCAGTAAGTCACGGACAAGTATCTCGATTTCGGTCTTCTGATGAAATGGGTAGCGGTAGGGCCTGATGTTGGGCGGAACACTGCCAGGAAGGAGCTGAATACGGTGGTCCTCTGGACGAGAAGGAGGTAATCCCACAGGTTCAGCAAATACACCAGAATACTTGTCCAAAATGTGTTGGAGATCGGCAGGAGTGCTAGAGACTGCTGATGGCTGCATCTGAATGGAATGGAGCTGAGCGATGACACCATGTGAATTCTTCTTAAGAAGTTTTTCCATACGGTGTGAACTGATGATGCTGAGAGACCCTGGTTGTAAGCCTTTCAAAGTGTGTTGGTGCCCCTCGGCTGAAAATTGCATCCAAAGTTCAGCAAAATCCCAGAGAATGGGGCCAAGAGTGCGTAACCATTGGGCACCCAAAACCACATCACAGCCACCTAAGGGTAAGGCAAACATGTCAGAGCGCATGTTATAATCGCCAATAGAGAGACGCACATTGCGACATTTCCCTTTACAAGGTAAAGTGCCCCCATTGGCAATCATGACTTCAAAGCTAGAGCAGGGATGGATAAAGCAATCAGCCTGTTTGGCTATTCGTGGATCAATGAAGTTATGAGTGCTACCAGAATCAATGAGTATAGTAAGAGGGATCTTCTTGAAGAAACCCTGGACCCGCATGGTTTGTGGAGTAGTGACTCCTGCCAAAGCATGGACAGATATCTCTGGTGGAGCTTCTGGTGAAGGAGGTTCAGGCTGGTGAGGCTCAACCTCATCATCCACTGTTTCCTGAGCATCTACATATTCTTCCAGTTCCGGTGGAGAATCCACATCCAAGAGATAGAGCTTTTGTTGAACACATCTATGGCCCCGAGACCATTTCTCATCACAATTATAACAAAGCCCTTTGTCTCGCCTGACTCGCATCTCTGTTTCAGACAAGTGCTTGATCGGAGTAGTTCTGGGAGCTGGTATGACTGGAGGGTTGTGAGAACCTGTATTTCTGAATGGAACAAAATTAGATCTGGAGCGTTGTAGAGCACTAATCTTGTCTTCCGCTAACTTAGCCAACCCAAGGGCTTCCATCATTGTAGTAGGTCGAAACATTTTGACTTCTGAGCGAAGTGCATCCTTCAGACCGCTGACAAAACAACTACGGAAGAATTCATCAGACAAGCCCTCTGTGTGATTAGCTAATTTTTCAAACTCTGTCTGGTATTCTCTTACAGTGCCTATTTGACGCAGTTTAGTGAGTGCTCCTGTGAAATCATCAAAGGAACTAGGGCCAAAGCGCTCCAAAATGAGGGTGCACAATTCTCTCCATGTTGGGCCTACATTAGCCTTGATGTACCAACGGAACCATTGAAGAGCTTCATGTTCCAAATGAAAAGATGCAAGGGGGACTTTGTGGTTATCCAAAGTATTATGCAAGCTGAAATACTGCTCTGCCCTATAGATCCATCCAGTCGGATCAGAACCATCGAAGTGTGGAAAATCAAGCTTTGGTCCACGGAAATTGCCAGAAGAGGACCCAGTATCTCCTGAATGGTTTCGGCTCATGGCTGACTGCTGAAAGTTAAGACCCAGAATTTTGTCATCCAGATCTTGAAGTTTGGTTTTGAGGGATGCCATTTCTTCTTCCATGATTTTTGCTCCTGTACGCGTAACAACCATAAAGCAAGGTTTTTTTTTTTTTTTTTTTTTTTTTGGAATGGGTAGAAGATGAGAAACAAAAACTTTTTTAGTTACGGCAAACTTGAATTTGGGTAAAACTCAGATAGGAAATGGGTGTTCGACGGGTGGTGGGAGACTATCTAGGGACAAGGGAAACAGAAAAATGAGGGTTTCAAGGGTAGGGAGGCGAAATGAGGCGAACAGTCCAAGAGGGATAAGGGAGCAAAATGAGGAATTGAATCTTGTGGCTCAGTTTGGTGGCGATTGGATGAGAGGTGAAAAAGATAGGGCAAACCCTAAAATTAGATAAATGAGGGATTTAGGGCTTTGATATGTAAAATTTGGGGTTGGGTCGCCAAGGAAGGAAGTATGCGAAATGATATTGCAGACGTTCTGCGGAAGTATGAGCAGAAACAGAAAGCAAACAAGGAAGCTACGACTAAAAAAAGAAAAAATTTTACTCTTTTTTTTTTTTTTTGAACAGTCGACTTAGAAAAATTCACTCACAGACAGAACAACTGAAAAGAGTTATTGCAATAACAAGAGATATTAGAAGTGAGAGGAACCTGAAGGCCACGACAGAAAAAAAATTTGATGTAATTTCCACCCAGCGAGCCCAAGAGAGTGCTCTGATACCAGATGTGATGAACCTCCTTATAGCAGTATCGTGAGAATGCTCGAAATAACAGAATACAAAGTGATAGCAGAACTCAGAATGAATCTACTGATCGCAGGCCACTTCGAGGGGGTAACCTCCTTTGAGCAAGCTCAATACAATAAATTCGTTCGTGCCCATCAAGGGCCTCAACCTATTCTTATATACTGAGTACGATCTAGAAAAGTAATACTACCTATGCATGTGGGATAATAAAATATACTCACGGGACGACTTACAAAGCATATGCGTCCAACAACACTACTCTAACAAAATAAACAGAAGGAACACACAGGTTCCTAACAGAAACAACCAAGAATTTCCAATGGCCTAAAAAATAAGTTCTCCTAGAAGTGAAGTGGGGGGAGATTGGGGAGATGAACCAACAACTAACATACACTAAGTAGTTCAGTAAGAGGACTAAAGTAGATTTTCCAAATTTCAACTAAGATAGAATGAGCCCTTAAATCTCACACCTTGCTCAACACCAATATTTCTCTTCAAAGGAGGAGAATATAGCAAAAAAGTCCCATTTTTCTCAATGCTTCTAGAGACTAAGAATCAATAAGAATTTGTAATCCAACAATAAAGATTCGGAAGAAAATGCCAAAAACTAACAAATCTACAAAATAACCCACAACCTTGGTAGAAATCTACATTATCCACCACATCCACCCACACACCACCACATGGAATGTCGTAGCACAAGTAGTCAATATTTTTCCTTTGAGGGAACAACAAAAACAACAACAACCAATTTGGCTACATCCTTGGTAGAAATCTACATATCCACCTCGTCCACCCACACTCCACCACATGGAATGTCGTAGCACAAGCAATCAATATTTCTCCTTTGAGGGAACAACAAAAACAACCAATTTGGCTACATGAAAAAGGTTTTGTCCAAAAACACCAAAAGGGAGGCTTTGGGTGAACTTGCTCATTCACCATTTTAGCATGTTCATAACCAAGTCTCTAAAAATAATGCCTAGTGAACACCACACTAGCATAAACCCTTTCACCACTAATGCAAAGTAACATTCATCACCCCTAAATCACCCAAAGATGGAGTGACACCCAACACTCCCATTAGAAGACCCAAAGCAATTGAAGGTAGGACATTTAAGAAAAGGCCATAAATAGAAGCAATCATTATCGAAGCATCTTGTTGCAAACTAAACAAGTCCTCCAAAAAATCTACATTGGTGGAGCCTCCATTGTTGACCATGTCTTAGTGGTTGTTAGAGAGAACACAACATTAAAGAGTACATTTTGAAAAAATTCAATCTCATATTTTATATTATTTTTAAAAACAGGTTTTGACGGGTTCCTAAAACCCTTTACATATCATAAAATTTTCAATGAAGCCCAAACCAAACAAAACAATAGTCCAAAGGTGAAACAGGTCAACAACCAAGACGTTGTGACCAGAGTGGCCACGCAGAAATCAGCTGACCTCACAAACAAGTTTTTAACGGGCACCTGAAACCCCATGGTAAAAAGGAGGATAAAACAATAAGCCACTTACCATGTTTGACTACAAATAACAATAGGCCAAAAGTGCCAGGAGAACCAGAAACGAGGCAGTCACAACCTCAAACTTTCCCTTTTGGTTTCGTCTTATGAGATCGTAATGCCATATCAAAATGAGTGGAGGGATTGACCTTTTCACCTTTTACTTTGATCCATCCATCGTCCACCAAACTAGTAGCCTTATGCCATGCAAAGTCATCAGCATCACAACCAGCCCCCAAAACCAAGGAGTGTACCTTGGCAGAAGAGGGGATAGCAACATACTGAGATGGGGCAGCCACATTCGAAGATGGAGCCCCAAGAGGGGCAATTGTCGGATCACCAGAGATAGAATTTGAAAGAGGGAGAGCAAAGGAGGTCACCATCAGAGGGGAAGTAGTCATACCATTAGAGACAGCAGTCGAGTCCACCACCAAAGTGTCCTGAGAAGAGCCAACATCCCCAGTAGAGGGGGCATTCTGAATCGTGTAGTGCTCATATGAAACCCCCTTCCACCAAGAAGGAGGCTTCTTCGATCTAGATTTTTCAGAGGAGAAAACTGCAACAAGGTGGTCAATCTTGTGGCATTTCTTGCAATGGAAGGGGATACCCTCATAATCAACTAGCTGGATTCAAGACCCAATCAAAGAGGCCAACTTAATCTTTTCAGGGAGTCCCTTGCAGATGTCGATCTCAACCAAGATGTGAGCATAAATTATCCGAAACACATTGGAAGATGCAATATCAACTAGCAAGAAATCTTTGAGGGCATCCCCCACCACCTCTAGGTGAAGGGGGAAATTCGGCAGCCTAACCCACAAAGGGATCTTGTTGAAGGATTTCATCGACAAGTCAAAATCCATATACCAGGGTTTAGCCATCAAGGGAAACTTCTCCCCCCCAAGAGAAACTACGGCACAGGATGATATTTCTATCTTCAATAGAATCAAATTTGATAATGAAAAAACCCCTTGTCATAGGGTATATCAAAGTTGTTCCCAAAATGAAGGGCTCCCAAACACGGCGAATCCAAGCGTGCAGGTCCGATAGAGAGGGCTAGAAACCCTTAAAACAAAAGATACCAGTAGTGGAGGAGAAATCATCCACATAAGTGGATATCTCATCAACAATTTTAGCCTCTAAAACAATCCTCGAGTTACTTGCAACCACTGGCACATCACGCACAGTTTGACCTCCATAATTACAAATTTTCGAATGCCCATTCAAACCACTAATATTGGCCTCATAAGAAGCAACATCTACATAAGAAATGGTAGATCTACTAGCAACATGAGGCGAAGCGGTAGCCATCCCAACAAGAAAAGAAGAGAGGCCTCCTGAACCAGCACCATGGGCAGGAGAGGACTAAGACCCAACTAGGGCAACGTCGCACAAGACAGATTTTTGAGCAAGTGGCAAGGCATGCCTAGCCACAACTACACCCTTGGAAGAGGCCTACACCAAGACCTAGATAGAGGTAAAGTTAGGCCCGAATACAAATTTTCACGAGGACAAAGGAGCAAGTGCAGGCCCAGTTGCAGGCAAAGCAATCACGGGCATTGTTGCGATCATAGAGAGTATTTCCAGGTTGGAGAAAACCTAGTTTTCCACACCTTTACTAGAGTCATATTTTATATTGTTATCAATTCAATAGATGAAAAATATGAATTTTGAATTGTATCTTATTTTGGAGAAGAGTTTCATTTACTCATGCTTGATAACCCCCTAGGATAAACAACTAACAGTTTATTTCTAATAATATTTTTCCTAACAATTTATTTCTAATGTGTCTTATCTTAGAAGTGGAAAGTAAACTCCTAGAATGCTAAAATAATTGACTCCTTATTTTGTATGGTAAAATTTATGTGATAAGTTATGATCGAACCTACTTAGAGAAGACTGTGGTTTCTCTTGATTTTTATGTTGCCTTTAAATGATGACAACATGAATAGGCATAGATTGATGATCTCTTCCTTACAGATGATGCTAAATATTGCTATGAATATATGAACACCAATAAATATTAACAATTGGATGAGTATACTTTTTTTATAATGTAAATCTTCTCGCATGACAACTCTCACCTCCCTTTCTGTGGCTTTAGCTAAGGATTATGCAATCCCAGAGTCTTCTAGTCTTGGTGTGACAACTTACGATAGGAGTGTTGTCGCCTCTCACACTCTTGTTGTGTTACATACCGGATTCCCTATGGTCACTACTACTCCTAAGGTTATTCTCGTCAATGTTCCCATTTGTGTTTGTGCTAGTGTGGTTCACACTTGTGTTGGGGAGACTTGTGATGTGTTTCCTCCTTTCTCTAATGTGTCTCATATATGATTGTCGCAACTTCATCAGGTTGTGTGTTGCAAGCTACTACCCCTCATCTAATGTGTGGTAATGGAACTATTTGGATTACCATCAAGTGCTTGTGTTAGGGGGTATGTTGACCCTCTTTATAAGCTTTGGTATCCAACAGGGTGTCATTATGGTGCATTCTCCTGCAAGGGAAGTTATTGATATGGTTCCCTCATATTTTGTTGTGACAACACGTCCAAATCTACTAGAGTACAACACAACGACCCTTTCTCTCTTTGCAAATATATTGTATTTAATATTTCTTTAGAGTTTGACATGGTCGTTGTCCACAACATCAATGTTTTTACCATTCACAAAGTTATTTGTTGATTTAGGGGCTCCTAACCAAGCCTTACGCAGTTGCACAAGTGGATTTCACAAAAGTGGGAATCAACCTTATCAAGTATGATTCATATGTTCCCTATGACAAAGGGTTATCTTATTGTAAATCTTGATAATGTCAAATATACAACAAAGGTCTTATTTGATCACTTCTTTAACTAGGATGATAAATATAAATATTTTCATAAATATAATAAATAAATTACTTGATAGGAAATATATTATCCATTGTCAAAGAAATATGTTAATTCATTTAAACAAAAAATCCTTGAACCATTATTTTTTGAGATGAAAAGCTTTGTAAACTATATGAGAAAATGGATTAAATTAGTTTTCAAATTGTTTAAAATGTATTTGTTGAAAATTTCTAGAATCATTATTTTTCATAAGAAGAGCTACGCAAAAGCTTCTGATGGGTGGGTAAGTTGGGTTGGTCAATGGATTTGCTCCCTACCAATGTCAAGTTTGATTCCCCAACCTAGCATTAAAATGGAATATATAATTTACAAGTCCTTACCCATGCCCTAAGGGATTATTCTCCCCTCAGATCACCTCAAATTGAGCTTTGGTAGGGTCGTGAGGATTTCCTCCATAACCTACCAAATAAAGAGCTATGTGAAAAAAATAGGTTTTACCTTTTGAGAACTAACCTTTAGAAGTTCTCCATGGCTATGCAAAAACATTTAGGTTTTACCTTTGGAAGTTATTCCATTCTTGAAGACAAACCTCCAAACTTGTTTAGTACTTGTTGATTGCAACCTATACATGCACTTCATGATTATATAAATGAAGAGCTATGTAAAAAATATAGGCTTTACATTTTGAGGACTAACATTTAGATGTTATCCAAATCTCTATAAAAACATTTAGGTTTTACCTTTTGAAGCCCAACCTTTGAAAGTTCTTCCATACTTGAAGACAAGCCTCCAAACTTGTTCAGTGCAACCTATGCATGCACTTTGTGATCATATAAATGTAAGTATTCAAATATTACTTGGGACAACCATATTATGTTACAAAGTTTATGATTACAAAAATAATTTAAACCCCATTAATAGAATCATTTTAAACCTCATTAACAAAATCACTTAAAGCATGCAAGCATAGTACAACCATTAGAACACTCAAACAAAGAGATGCCAAAGTAAATTAAGACACCAATGATTGCGTAAGTCAAACCCCCATATAAATAACATAAATTAAGACAAAACCAAATTGACAATGTCTCTCAAAACACAATTTATATAACATAATACAAGACATAAAGAACAAAGAGCGACAATTGCAAACACAAACAATACACAATTCTAGGCACATACATAAGATGAAAATAATTTACATATGCACATAAACAATATAAAGGAATTTCAAACAGGGGGAATACATGGAATGTGTTTGCAAATATACTTCACTAATCTTCAATCACTTGCTTCATGTGTCATGCCAACTCAATAGCTTCAATGGTGACCTTACAATAGTTCCAATACTCACCTTACACATGATTGGGAAGTGGGTGAAGTATCCATTACTTTTTTTGTTCACTGTGATCGATAGAACACAATGTGGTGTGCTTGGTTTCATTCGTAACTAACCATGACTTTTTATAGCACTAATTGGTGTTGATCTCAATTGTCCTAATGGGATGGATGTTTAGTGCCTTAATGATGTGGGCACATTTTTCTTTTTGGTGAATGTATAAAAAAAGGTAGTGTGCCTATGAACCTATCATGGATCATTCTCCTAAGTGCACTTAATTTAATGTACCAATTGGCAAGAGTTATGCTTAATCTCAGATATTGATTTCCTATGTTGTTCTTCATATGATGCTTGATATTTAATTCAGTGAGATTCTATATTTAAGAGTTAGCTTACGCATTCTTAGATCTAGTTGGTTAACTTGTGGACCTATACTTGAGGCTGCAATAAGTTTTATCATATATTATGCATTTGGTCAATTAATTAATTGAGAGTCAGACATATATTGTATAACATGTTTCCTATTATTAGAGATTGTGAAGTCAAAGTATACTTGTGTGTCCTGGTGACTATATATGTAATGTCCTTGCGTCTTAGAAAAAAATGCTCTTGGATAATTTCAGTACTGGAACTTTTAAGGATGAAATATTACATGATGTAGTAGACATGAGTGCTTGTCATGCTTTTGTCAAAAAACCTTGGCAATTTGAAAAAGGAGCTGTACATAATTGTAATATTGTGACATTTGAGAAGGATGGTAAGAAATTTGTTTTGATTCCTTTGAAGGATGAGGAAGATGCCAAAGCAAAGAACTTGAGTGTTTTCAAGACTAAGTTTGAGGATAGCAAAACCTATGGTTAAGGTTAGAACTGATGAAGGATAGTCTGATTAGAAGTTATATGATCTTGTTATCAAGAACAAAGATAAAGTAAAGAAATCTTCTAATCAAAGGAAAATGTGCTATTGGTATGATTCATTTGATCCTTGAAGTTGCAGCAGCAATAGTATATTTGAGATAAATAATGGCACAATTGGTTGCAATAGTAAGTTCAGATAGACTTTGATGTTGATTGATGAAGATGATTTGTGGATTAAGAATGCGATTTATGTTCTAAATTCTCTCAGATGTTCATAAATCCTTATGGAACATTTTTTTTTCACCTTTGGTGTTGATGCAAGAGCATCCTTAGGCTATTGGCAATCTTGCATTCCCAAAGGGATATTTGCTTGTTATTTATTTACAGATATTTGTCTTACAATTTGTTCCAACGAACACTTATTTGTCCTTTCCAAATTTCACAAGCTTGGCTTCATATTGTGGACCTATCGTGGATAATTAGCTTAAGTGCGCATAATTTAATGTTACAAGATGTTATTCTTCGTACAATGTCTGGTATTTAATTCAACAAGGTTCTACATTTAAGAGTTGGCATACACACTCATGGATAAAGATGGTTAACATGTGGACCTGTACTTGAGGTCACATAATGTTTAATCATATATTATATAATTGGTTGTTGATTAATTCACTCATTTATCATATAACGTGTTTCTTATCATTGGAGATTGTGAATGTGTTTCCTATCACTAGAGATTGTGAACTCAAAGCCAACATGTGTGTCCTGGTTGTGGCTATATATATATAATGTCCTTACGTCTTAGAAGCCAATATCTTGGTACTTAAAGATCAAGGAGGTAGAACTCAAGACTAACAAGTTTTGATTTGTAATCTAGAATGCATTGGTCGTAACCAAGGTGGTCATACAACCCAACATATCATTTTGCATGCAAGTTGTGTACTCAAATAGTATTCAATTGTATAGACAAAGATCTATTGTTAATAAAGTGGGATTTTCAATTGCATCTTGCTATACTTTTGTTATGTTGTTATTGTTGGCGGATTGGTCATCACCATTGGAGGTACACCTACCTTGTATTACATTAACAAGTGACCAAACTTAAGTTTTCTACTATATCAAGTCTACTCATTCAAAGTAAGTAGCTTGAGACTTCAATCAATAATGCTTTTAAAATTTCCTTGCACAATATATCCAATAAAATTTTGTCAAAATGAATCCCCTAATAATATAACTAAATAGTGTCCCCTAATAATATAACTAAGTAGTGTTGCATAAGAAATTAGAAAATATAGTTTTAATACTACTTAATGCTATATCGATATTTTAAAATATGAATGTTTCAAACATAAAAAATAGTTTTTTCTAATTAAATATACAAACATTCATGATTATGCTTTAACTAATTATATTTTGGAAACAAAAAGTTAAATATTAGAAACATCATAAAATAGAAAAACTCAATCATTGTTAGGAACATTTTAAGAAATTAGAAAATATAGTTTTAATACTACTTAATGCTACATTGATATTTTAAAATATGAATGTTTCAAACATAAAAAATAGTATTTTCTAATTAAATATACAAACATTCATGATTATGCTTTAACTAATTATATTTTGGAAACAAAAACTTAAATATTAGAAACGTTATAAAATAGAAAAACTCAATCATTGTTAGAAACATTTTAAGAAATTAGAAAATATAGCTTTAATACTACTTAATGCTACATTGATATTTCAAAATATGAATGTTTCAAACATAAAAAATAGTTTTTTTCTAATTAAATATACAAACATTCATGATTATGCTTTAACTAATTATATTTTGGAAACAAAAACTTAATTATTAGAAGCATCATAAAATAGAAAAACTCAATCATTGTTAGAAACATTTTAAAATCTTACAATTTACCAATTACTATATTTACTTGGAAAACCATCTTTTATAGATTTTCACCTTTTGTCACTATCGGCGGACCCCTTGGTCCTTTGGGTACAAGTACTAGTATAGTTTTATGCACATGACTTGCTCGAAAATATAAGTAGTGCTATATGTACATATATTGCTTCTTTATGGTTATATGAACTATTAGATATTCAATGCTTTCATTGTTAATAGGCCAGCAACAATGAGGCCTTGGCAGCACATTTTATAAATAGACGCTATATGTACATATATTGTTGCTTTATGGTTCTATGAACTATTAGATATCTAATGTTTTCATTGTTGTTTATAGGCAAGCAATAATGAGGCCTTGGCAGCACATTTTATAAATAGACATGATTTTAGAGTCCATGAAGATATCCAAGAGCACTCTTAAATATAACTAATTCCAAAAGCACCCTCTTAAACAACTCCATTTTATTGCTTGAAAATCTAAGTAGTGCTATAATATACATATATTGCTGCTATATGGTTCTTTGAACTATTAGATATCTAATGCTTTCATCATTTATAGGCCCTATCTTTGGCAAATACTTGGTGTTTATTTTAAGACAGTTTCTTTTTCATATTTGATATTTGATGTTTAGATTAAGTAGTAGTTTCTTTTCAGGTTTGATAAGTGATGTTTAGATTAAGCAGGAGGAATGTGATCAATGGCAATCATGTTAAAGACAATTAGGAATTAGAGTGGTGTATCATTGAAGAAGGACCATACATTGATGGTTGAATTGGCAAGCATGTAATATAGTATACAATTATTTTTGGTAGTCTTCCTAATATTGTGTGTTGTTTATATATTTGCAAATATTTCAATATATTTATATAGAAGAGGAGTCACATGACCCTACATGGCTTTAATCACAACAAATGCACCAATCTTAATAAAATAGTTGTGATTCTTAAAAAGGAGGAGAATTTGCCTTGCACCTTCTCCTAAAGACATTTACTATTTTATTAAGATTGGTGCATTTGTTGTGATTAAAGCCCTATTTGTTGTGATTAAAGCCACGTAGGGTCATGTGACTCCTCATCTATATAAATATATTGAGATCTTTGCAAATATATATACAACACACAATATTAGGAAGACTACCAAAAATAATTGTATATTGTATTACATGCTTGCCAATTCAACCATCAATGTATGATCCTTCTTCAATGATACACCACTCTAATTCCTAATTGTCTTTAGCATGATTGTCATTGATCGCGTTCCTCCTACTTAATCTAAACATCAGTTATCAAACCTGAAAAGAAACTACTACTCAATCTAAACATCAAATATCAAATATGAAAAAGAAACTGTCTTAAAATAAACACCAAGTATTTGCCAAAGGTAGGGCCTATAAATGATGAAAGCATTAGATATCTAATAGTTCAAAGAACCATATAGCAGCAATATATGTATATTATAGCACTACTTAGATTTTCGAGCAATAAAATGGAGTTGTTTAAGAGGGTGCTTTTGGAATTAGTTATATGTAAGAGTGCTCTTGGATATCTTCATGGACTCTAAAATTGTGCCTATTTATAAAATGTACTTCCAAGGCCTCATTATTGCTTGCCTGTAAACAACAATGAAAACATTAGATATCTAATAGTTCATAGAACCATAAAGTAGCAATATATGTACATATAGTGTCTATTTATAAAATGTGCTGCCAAGGCCTCATTATTGTTGGCCTATTAACAATGAAAGCATTAGATATCTAATACTTCATAAAACCATAAAGCAGCAACATATGTACATATAGCAATACTTATATTTTTGAGCAAGTCATGTGCATAAAACTATACTAGCACTTGTACCCAAAGGAGCAAGCGGTCCACCGATAGTGACAAAAGGTGGAAATCTATAAAAGATGGTTGTCCAAGTAAATATAGTAATTGGTAAATTGTAAGATTTTAAAATGTTTCTAACAATGATTGAGTTTTTCTATTTTATGATGTTTCTAATATTTAAGTTTTTGTTTTCAAAATATAATTAGTTAAAATATTTTAAAATATCAATGTAGCATTAAGTAGTATTAAAACTATATTTTTTAATTTCTTAAAATGTTTCTAACAATGATTGAGTTTTTCTATTTTATGATGTTCCTAATATTTAAGTTTTTGCTTCCAAAATATAATTAGTTAAAGCATAACCATTTATGTTTGTATATTTAATTAGAAAAAACTATTTTTTTATGTTTGAAACATTCATATTTTAAAATATCAATGTAGCATTAAGTAGTATTAAAATTGTATTTTCTAATTTCTTATGCGTGAATGTAGCATTAAGTAGTACTAAAACTATATTTTCTAATTTCTAATTGTAGAAATAATTTTGACATTTTCGTACTTAAAAGTAATAACCATAATCTTAGTTATAGCCATCATTGTTATTGAATAATCAAATAGTACTTATGTATTATTTTTGCATAATATATAATTGTATATAAGATATATAAATTGAAAAGTAATTTAAACCAATCTTGATTAAATGTTAAAGAAACCATTGAGTAATGTGGAAATATATAATTATGTAATGTAAACTAATTTGAATAGTATAATTAACTATTATTAATTCAACTAAGAGATAAAATTTGATTAGCCACTATTTTAACTATGTCTTTTTTAGGTGGCTACTAATTGTACTATAATTCTTGTTGTGTTGAAAATTGTAAGAAAATAGATTAGAGTAGCATACAATATACATTGAAGCTCCATATCTTATTGGAAATGAACTCCTTTTAAACAAGAGAATGCATTTGATTATTTGATAAGTAGATCATTATTTACGATTGAATAGACCGTATATGATCTATATCTATTGTCGAAGTATCATACTACGTAGGTTTACAATTCAAATAATAACAATCTTAACCATTCTAATATAATTTTAACTAATTAATTAATTATCTTATAATAACTTTTGTACTAGACAGCTATAGATTTTTCTCAACTTTAAAATGATTTCAAATCAAAATCAAGACATAAATCTAGGAATTATAATTCTTAAAATAACATAGCTAGTAAAACTAAATACTATATCAAAATGAACTACTTAAATTCTAAAAATTGGATGCATTAAAAGCTTGATACAACTTTGATTATTACAATCTTAAATTCTCAAAACTGGATTCACTAAAGCTTGCTACAACTTTGATTATTATATTGGAGAAAAATAAGATTAAGGGGCTCACCAAATAATCCCACAAGCAATTTACGGAGCCATATTGCATCTCTTGCTCTTATAGAGGTTGCAATAAGATATATCTCCTTTGGTTCACACAAAAAATGGCTTAGAATATTCACTACATAACACATACCATGGTCTTGTGTTAACCATTAATTACCTTAAAGTAGAGGTTTGGATCTTCATCATTCTTGGAAAACCCTAGTCCCACAAGATAGTAGCCAATCCTCTCATACCAAGCTCTAGGGGCCTATTTCAGTCCATAAAAAACCTTCTTTAATTTGCATACATGATATTCAACATTATGTAACACATGTTGGCTCTGATTTGATATCTCACTCATAAAGGCAATGAATAACAAATTAGGCAAGAAACAACCTTGATATAGCATCTTCAATAACTACCTTTATTGGATTGCTTAAAGAAGGGTTAAATGACTACCGACTTCCACTCAATTATGTCATACTGGAGGCGTCCTAGGAGGTACTGGACTTTTTTGAAAAGTTTGCTTGATTTGACTGTGTAGCACTATCTTCTTACTACTAAAAGTGTCCTTGACCACCAAATCCTCTACAACTAGAGTTATTTTGATACCATCTAAACATAATGTTAGGTCTAAGGCTTTACGTAACCTTGTTAGTGGGTCAATGAATCCTTCTACAAAGAATACTATTAGCCTCCTATTTGGCATATCAAGCACATATTACAACAAGTTTATAAAATGCCGATACATAATCTTGCACTCTGCCTTCTTACTTTAAATAGTACTAAGTAGTACCTATTAGATCTTTAATAAGTCTCTGACTAAAATCTTCTATGGTGGAGATTGAATCATGTCCTTGAGTTACAAGTCCATGGTACCACCACTCATGCACTAACTCCTTCCAAGTGTAAGGTGGCAAACTTGATGGCCCCATCTTCCTCGTTTAGTTTAATGAGTATTCAACTTATATAACCATAATTGATGGTACTTGTTTTATCAAAATTAGGTTAAATAATTTTACCTAAGCCACATTGAACGTCTCTTTTCTTTCCTTGTACTCCTTCCTCCTCTATCTACCTCTGGATTTCAGTCCATAGTACTCAAGTAAGGACATGTTACTCTTAATTTCCTCATTCAACACATTGTATTCCACTAAAAGGCAATTTGTTTGATCAGTCTGAACAAGTTATTCAATTTTGAGCACTTCGTTTGATAAAAAATTGCCCTAAACATTATAACTGAGGTCCTTTCACCACCATGGACTTATTATTTCATTGACAATGCTTGCTTCACCCTAATTGTTAGAGTTTCCTCTATTAGCAACACTTCATCACTCTCATTGGAAAACTTTCCACCATCCTAGTTCAGCTTAAGCCATCTAAGCAATTGGACAACTTCCTGTAATGTCTCTAATGAATCGAGTTGCCTTCAGAACATTTAACAAAGGCCTTTGCTTCTATATTATTGTTGCCCATGTGTTGGAACTCTTCTTTTTCTCTCTCGGATGGTACTGTTGTTTCCTGTCACTCGAAGCAATCCTAGAGCTAGCAGAACTGAGGCTTTGATACAACTATAAAGACCTCAAAGTCTATGATATATAACTTTGTTTTTCCTTTAAGCTATCAAATTGAAAAAGAAACTGAGTGCACAATATAAATTCAAAAGAAAAACATTTCAATGCAAGAGCCTCCAAATTCCTTATAGATATTTCATATAATTAAGAGTGCTTACACAAGTTCAGAGCATCAATAAACAAGTTTATTATAGAAGCTGCAAATTCGAGAATCGATTTATTCATTGAACTGACAAAATCTTTTAAAAGAAAGCAATTTGAAACTTATAGATTATATAGATCTCTTGATGGTTTCTTCCCAAGATCCGACATGCTCAAAGGCAAAAACAAAATAATCAACATACCAAAAAACAAAGTAGTCTCAAATATATACCCACTTGGTGAAGTATATTAATTTGTAGTGCAAAAGTAAACAATTTAATTGCATTCAATGTCATTCAAAAAGAGTATATCATAAATAGTTAAGTTGTTGGTAAAAATCATATTTGGATTGAAGTAAATACAATCATACAAATTAAAAATCAACCAATAGTTTTATTCTCTAAAGATAGAACTTTACTAAATACAATTATAAGCAATTAATTTTGCCAAAAACATGGTATTTTCATATGTTAGTATGTAGCAATAATGTTGTAACTAATACAATTATAAGCAATTAAATAAGATCATATTTCGATTAAAGTAAAATAATCATAATTTTTTTTTGAACTAAGTCTCAAGATGATGGGGAAGATGTGGGTAAAGAATAATCAAATTTCTAGGAATAAGCATAACAATCATCAGATCTCGAAATCACCAAAATTGGGCCTGATAGAATATCTAATTATGGGTGCTAACTTTTTAGGATGGTGCAATAAACTCTATTGATTTTGATATGATTAATCTAGATCGCACATGTATCAATTTCAATTACATTACATCTCCAAAAGGATAATTAACCTCGAATCCTCAAGTCTTCTTTTAAGATGATAGCTTAACTTATTCATGTTCTGAATGATTATGATAAACAATTAAAATTTTAGTTTATTTCCATTAGGCTAGGGTCTCATTTTCCAACATCAAACAAATAGCATGAAAAGAAAGTTGTCATGCAATCACTATGATGAGCATCTACTCTCTTTTACGTTTATTTTTCATATTTATGATTTTGATATATATAATTATTGATTACTAATCAAACTCGATTTATGATTATGTATATTTATTTCATTTGAATAATCTAAGATATGAATCATTTAACATTCACAAACTACATCGTAAAACTTGAAGTTTGAAAATTATAACAATTAAGTCTCATCAATGTACCGCTCACATAATCTATGAACCACTCACATTCATGTAAGTTAACATTTGAATGTGAGTTAACATTTAAATTAACTAATAGTTACGTAATCATTAAATGCAACTAATATGATAATGCATATTTATATATTTACTCAATTAATTTTATACTAATTTTAATAATAATAAATTGAAAATACATATTCTTTTTCTTAGATACATCTTATTGAGTTACAAATATAAAAAGTCAATAAATATGAATCAATCTAATTCAAAACTCAGAGAGAAAAAAAAAAAAATTTATCATGCTCGCAAATACTCTTTAAAAAATATATAATCATGTAAACTTCATTGTAATATGTGTACATTAATATTAAACATATAAACCCTGGCCAAGTTAATTTGTTATGCCTAAAGTTATATATAGTTATATATATAGTTATATATATATATATATATATATATATAAAATTGAAAATGAATAGAAACTTCCACTAGTCTACAAATTTGTATTTGATTTGAACACGCTGAAATATCAGTGACCAATAAGAGTAAGTTATCTGAATAAAAAATCAAGTAGACGGGGGAAGAGACGAGATACTTCTCAGAAGCATTTGGGCAAAATTTTCCTTGTCAAGTGGTGGCATCTTTAAAACCGCCCACTAAATTATAGCGGACTAACAAAAGCGTACATCAGCAGACCAAATTGTACGCACTTTTCTACCTTGGCAGCCAAAAAAAAAAAACGTGGTGTCATTAAAAATGAAAAATATCCCCCGTGTATTGACACTGAAGTTTCTGGAATTTTTCCACTTTGGCTTATGTCTGTTATGCATAGTTTGTTGAATATCATCAAAAGTTGGATATCTACAATAGAAGTAAAAAATCATTGAAGACAAATCATGCAGGCACACATTCATAAGACCTACATCTAAACCTGACAATTGCGCTCATTAAATATGAAAGACTTGCAAAGAACTTATCAAAAGATTTACATTCCAGAAAATGCAGAAGTTTTTAAAGAGTTCGACATCTCAACTTATTCAATGTATCTCGCATGAAACAAACTACCTATGGAAAATTTCAGAAACCAGAAACATATAGATCTCATTCAACAACTTTAGAAATCTAAACACGGAAACTGAAACTAGTTGCAACCTCAAATACGTCACACGTTGGCTTGAGACACGGTTACTAGAATTCCGAACGTGCAAACTGAAAAGATCTGACGAAATGTCTGAACGGCCTATCGGCTAAAAACTGAGTAACTTTACTGTAGGGATTTCACAGAATTTGTTCTCATAATGCCTAGATGATAACCATTAACAAAACATGTGAATTCGATTCTCATGTCATGGAATTCTAAGTTTACACCATGCATTACGGACAGAATAATTCAAACAAACCCTACAGTGATGTCGCCATCTCCATGCGGCTTCGCTTTTCTTCAAACATGTGAATTCGATTCTCATGTCATGGAATTATAAGTTTACTATGCATACAGACAGAAGAATTCGAACAAACCCTACAGTGGTATCACCATCTCCACGTGGCTTCGCTTTTCTTCAAATAGTAAGTTCAATAATTTGAAATTCTATAGTTGCATGGCGTAAATAAATAATAAGAGACAAATATAAAGAATTTGTTTTATTAATGACAAACACCATAGCCTTAATACGATAATTTGTTTGAATAATTACGGTCTGTAGCCTTGTAATAAGGACTAAAGAATAGCATCAGATCATTCTTGTAATAGCATCAGATCATTCTTGTCAGACTTTCTCTTGTTAAATCCGGCAGATGATGGCAGAAAACAAAAATTTAAAAAGATGACGAGGAATTGAAAATATAAATATACCTCAATTTTTATACTTCTTCAGAAAATACAGCGGAAAAAAATTGACTGGCAGATTTATTATAACGGGTTGCAACAAAAAAAGAAATTAAGAGTTATTTTGCAACCATCGCAAAAAGAAGAAAAATCATGCCGCATGATACTCAAGGATCTGCGAGGCTTCTCAAAACTTGTTTTTATTAAAAACATATAACCCTCCGTCCCCCGTCCCCACCGACCAACCACCACCAGTTAACTTGGATGGTAAATATCGATCCATCTAATCGTCTGCTTGGGGCAAAAGAGAGTTCACACATAACCCAAACTGGTCATAGAGACCATAAATCCAAAATTCAGATGACGCACAGATCAGACCTTGCAGTTGCACATCAAAGTTCTAGTACCAGCAATGCTTCAAATAAGATGGAGAATGCAGCTGCAAGAATCATCAAAAGCACGCACATTCAATCCAACGGTCCAGAGTATACATACTTAGTACAAATAATTCAAGTAACAGAAAACCAAGATAGCAAATCAATGCAACCAATTTCCTTCCAGAGATACAAGGCACCTGGGAAACTTTTATTCAGAACTTGTACAATACAATGGAATAAGACTCTACCCAGGATGTGAGCAAAATTCATTACATCACCTAGACTGAGTTCCTGGATGAGGAGATAAAGTAACCTGCAAAATATGATAAAGGTATTAGGCTCACTTTGACAGTATTTAAACAAGAACTTCCTAAACAACATTCAATGCAGAATTCAAATGACGCAGTCACTTCTTGCAGAGATTTTAACTCTTCACAAGAAAAGCACATAAAACAAAAGGAATTTTGTATTGACTTCAAAAAGAATTGAGAATATTTAACAATGATCCAAGAACACCAATTTCAAGAGATCTCAACAGGTTAGCAGAGCCATGCCATTAAACTGCAAGAGTTAACACTGCATTCTACATGATATTTCCCGTGGAACATCATCTTCCCACCTTTTTCTTTTTGTTCTCTAGAGTTCGGGATATTTTTGTCCATTTTTTTGCTTATCTCAGTGATGCTCTGCTCTTCTGCTTGATAATTTTGTTAAACTACATAATAGCATGGAAATTGCCGGTTTTCAGTTTCTTCTCCCTACTTCAAGCTACAACAGCCTTAAGAGCAGATAGCATGCACAATTGTAGACTTATTTAGCTTATTGTTTTGTGCACTTTCAGGTATAGCAGCAGGGGAAGGTCACATAGAAAATACTAATATAAATTTAATAAAATTACTAATACGCAGCATTTCCTCTCATGCATAATCAATGCAGAAGGATAATAAAGCAGGATAGAGAAAATGACTCTGTTTAGCAGTAGAAACAATACCATACTAACAGTTAATTACACCACTTACTGAGCTGTATATTTGTGAAGCTGTAAATTTATTACAAAGAGTCAAAAATGGTTCTGCATCATGCATTCCTGTCTTCATATATAAAACTTACAATGAACGATAATTCAGATTTACTTTGTAACTGTTTTACATAACTGTTCAGAAAGATATAGAATTATGCTTCTGTAAATTTTCCATGGATCAGGTCAGCTAGGAATTGAACATAACACCTAGGTCAAAGCACCTTGCCATTCAAAGAGTACACCTTTCCTCGAAGAAATGACTACACGGTTATAGGCATGCTAGGAATCGAACTTGGTATCTTCTCCCAAATTTTCCATGGAACAGGTCAGCTAGGAATTAAACATTACACCTAGGTCAAAGCATCTTTGCCATTCAAAGAGTAGGCCTTTCCTCCAAGAAATGACTAAATGGTCTTAGGCATGCTAGGAATCAAACTTAGTAACTTCTCACAAACTTGTTTTCAATTGACTGTTCAATTACACATCTCACTGACCTTTTAACTAGCCATTGTAGATTTGTAAGCCAACCTACTGCAATTCCGATTTGATTTGTGTGTTATGTTGTATTTAAAGACATTCATTAAAAATTCATCCTAGGATGTTAGATTAACCTACAAGTCACTGAAGACCATTTGAAAAATATTCGTCATAAAGCTTTATAAGATCATTACATCAGCCTCAATCAAATTTTAACCATTGCACTATTCCTTGTTGTCCTCAATCCATTTTCCTAAGTCATCATATTAATCCAACATGCAGCCTTCTTTAAAGGCGAATTTAAATCATGCTAGGACACAGGATTCACCTATGTATCATTGGAGAGCATTTAAAGAATATTTATCATAAAGCATTGATAGACCATGACAGCAACCTACAGCCATTGCATGCTTGTTCCAAAGCCACTGCATCAATCCAACTAGGGGGCTGCTGACTCAGGGTAACATGGCCATGATTTGTTAGATGCTCCGAATGTGATTGTGATGGGGACACAACAAAAGAACAGAATGGACACAACAGAAAAAGGGGAAAATATATTAACTGAGAAAATAAGCTAGTACAACAGTACAGAGAAAATAAACTTCAAAACATGCCCTAAGGGCTTACAATAGCATAAATCTGGAGATAATTTCTCCTTACAGTACCTCCTCTCAAACTCCACTCCGAACTGCCTTTTACAATGCCATAAATCTCCTTAAATAGACCCCAGAGGGTTAAGGACTAGGAGTACATTCTAAAAAGTGCTAGTAGGCATCCACCGACCAAATAGAAGGTTCCAGAAGTTGCGTTAGAAGTCGGTGCAAATCTAGAAGAATCCAAAAATGGTAACCGAACTTCCGGGAGGCATAACTTTTGAACCGTAGCTCCGATTGACGAACTGTTTACATTTCCGAAAAGCTCTCGAAGCGCTCTATAGCCCTATGGACAAGCTTCGCTCGTCCCCCATTTTTCGGCCCTTTTCGAGGTCATTTAATGCCCCTAACCTGACTTTGAAGCATTCTTAGGGGGTCTCCAAAACCCGAAAAACTGCAATAACTTTCAAACCGTGGGGCCTTTTGACCTGATTCTTTTTCTGGAATGCTCTAAATCACAATTACATTCATCTAGCCAATTCACACCTTCTAGGTCACCAAAATGATGGCCAAATTGCATGCTCCTATTTTTTCAGGATTTTCTAGCACACTGATAGTTGAACTGTGAGAGTTGGAACCTTTATTTGACCCAAATGGGTATCCAAAAATGTAAAGACATGAAACAGAAACTAAGTCTAAGTACATTTTTTTTGGGTGACACAGGATTGCCCTTATACCTCTGGATGCTCCTGCATCAGATTGTAAACACTCAAGTTCCTTACAGAACTCAAATTTAAAAAGAACAAGGTGAGTAGTTTCCAGTGGTCAATTTTCTCAATTCTGCCAAATCATTCTCATAACTTACAATTCATATCCATGCTTCAAATTCAGTTTCACAATTGTGAAGATCAGTTCTAAGCTCATGTAGGTGAACCAGAGAAAAGTTGAATCAGTTTGAAGCATAGTTAAAGGATTCACGGCAATTCACGCGATTCAATTCAAGCAAAACAATTTTTTGTGAATCAGTGAATCGAATCAGTGATAAAGGGTTTATGAAATAAGTTACTCACTAAATTTCAAGGGTTTTTTTAATTTGCCAATTCCTGGCCGATTCAATTCCAATTCATGGCTGATTTGCGACTTGAATCCAATTCTCGTTACTGGACTTAGAGGATCTCAAGAAATCTTCTAAACAAGCTCTCTTACAGTTCAAAATCCAAATCAACACATCAAGATCGGTTTCACAGTTTTTCATTAAAAATTCATCCTAGGATGCTAGATTAGCCTACAAATCACTGAAGACCATTTAAAGAATATTCGTCATAAAGCATTATAAGATCATTACATCAGCCTCAATTAAACTTCAGCCATTGCCCTATTCTTTGCTGTCCTCAATCCATTTTCCAAAGCCATCATATTAATCCAACTTGGAGTCTTCTTTACAGGCATTCATTTATTTAAATCATGCTAGGACGCACCAGGAATCATTGGAGAGCATTTGAAGAATATTTATCATAGAGCATTAATAGACCATGACAGCAGCCTACATCCATTGCATGCTTGCTGTTTGTCCTCAATCATTGTTCCAAAACCATTGAATCAATCCAACTAGGGGCCTGATTCAGGATAACATGGCCATGATGTATTAGATGCTCCAAATGTGATTGTAAACACTCAAGTTCCTTACAGAATTCAAAATTAAGAAGAACAAGGTGAGAAATTTCCAGTGGTCAATTTTCTGCCAAATCATTCTTATAACTTGCAATTCATATCCAAGCATCAAACTCAGTTTCACAATTGTGAAGATCAGTTCTGAACTCATGTAGGTGAACCAGAGAAAAGCTAGGTCAGTTTGAAGGATTTCAAAAAATGTTCTAAACAAGCCCTATTACAGTTCATATATCAAATCAACACATCAAGATCAGTTTCACAGTTTGAGGAGATTTGTTTGGTGTTCACGTAGTTGAACTCGAGAAAAGTTAGTCAGCTAAAAGGCTCTAAGAAATTCAGCTAAACAAGCCCTAAAAATCCATCATCATTGTGAACAATATATTCCTTTCTCATTTATCTAAGGGATTTATTTAATAAACACACAGTTTAAATAATTAGCATAGATTTGGGATATTTATCAGTGTAACACGGGGATGCATCCCCCCGCCCCTCCCAAAACCACCCGAGCCCTGGTCCGGGACGTCCATGGAACAAGGACTTGGCCTCCCCGCACCACCATCACCACCTTTCCACACGTCATCGCTGGGATTCAGGACACGTAGAAGTCCCCAAGACGGTGGAGGCAATGGCTATAAAGCCGTGAATTTTGATGCTCATACAAAGAGAACACTTGAATTTTTTTCATTAGTCATAAAAATTTGTATACAAAAAACTAAATTTGGGGCTGGATAGCCACTAGCAGAGATGCGGGGGCACAGGAATAAGTCCAGCAGTTCCAGTAATGAGGAGTTTGCCTACAGGGATGATTAGAGGCCTCCCTTCACTACATTTTGACATTTTGTACTTGTAATCATCTTTATCATAAAGATATATCATATTTTGATATAATAGAAATCTTACATTCACCTTTTCACCAATACTATAATTTTAGTATTCTAATTTCAAATTTGTAATTCAATATACAATGTTCCATCGTTCATTGTTCAAATATTTAGTATCACTCTGTTTGGCATTTGCAAGTTGGCTAGTTAGTATTTACTATTTTACTTCTTGCACTAATAATTTTAAATCAGAACTTTCTATTTGCCAATAATTTTAATTTTTAAATTTTTATTTTTAATTGGTAATTCGATATTCAATGCTCAAAATGAAGATTTCAAGGTTCAATGTTCAAGTATAATGTATTATGTATTGGGCATGTTGCAATTTTGTTATTTAAAAGTCTTGGTATTATAATACATCATTTCATACCTAGCATTTCAAATACTATTAGCATCATTTCATAACATACATGTGTGTGTTATGCGTGCGTGCATGTTTACATATGTATATCCATTATGTGCATGTCCTACAATAATGGCATCCCATGAGACCACGTTTCTTTGAGGCATTCTGTTAAACATGGTATACACACACACATACATATATACATACATCTCTACATAGAAACATATGTAAGTGAAAGTGTTTGCATGCATACATCCATTTTGTGCATATCATGCGATTATGGCATGCCATGAGACCATTTCTTTGAGACATTCTGTAAACGTGGACTACATGTATGCACACGCACACAATTTTACATACATACATATATAGATATGTGTGTGTGAATGTGTTTACACACGCCTTCACATTTTGCACGCATGTCAACAAGACTAATAACAATAATATCCAAAAAAATTTCTCTACAATTTAAGGTTTCAGGAATGTCCATACCCTGTTCCAAAGCTCACATTTTGGTACAGGCAGGGATGATGCTGGAAAAGGTTGTGAAACATTTAAACCTACCAATTCATTTTCTCCAATGTAAATATATTTGAATGCATGCACGTATACTTGTGTCTGTGTGTGTGTGTGTGGTTTTTCAACAAATCATTTTTGTGCACACCCAGCACTCGTGGCTTGCCAAGAGACGACATTTCTTTGAGGCCTTCTCTAAAATAGTCCACATGCCTTGCCTATGATTCCACATTTTGCATGCATGCATTCTAGGGTAAGTGTAACTTTAACATATATATACTCTCAACAAATCTATTTTGTGCATATCCAGCTATGACCACATTTCTTTCAGGGCCTGTTTGGCTGCTGCCATTAGCAAATGCTGCATTTGTTTTACATCCGGAATTTGTCAAGTTCTAGATTTGTTAATTCAGAACTGAGTTTTGTTGAGCGGGAAAAATGAATGAAAATTTGATTTTATTCCAATTCTAATTCCAATTCCAATTCCAACTCTTGTGGTGAAATTAACAAATCCTCATTTCAAGCCAAAATGGTAACTTGAAACTCGTATTCCAATTCCAGTTCGACTGAAGATAAACCTTTTTAGAATTTGTTCCTACCAATTCAGGATCGATTCCAGCAAAGAAATGGGCCCTCAGGTATTTTGTCAAACGGTTCACATGCTTTTGTCTATTGCTAGCATTTTGCAAGCATGTCAACCATGGCAATTGCAACTAAAACATCTGAAAAACAAAAAAATCCATTATGCTTTTATTGATGTCCATATTTTATTCCAAGACTCCTAGTTTGCCACGGGCAGTGAAAATGCTAGCTAAGCTTGTGGAATTTAGCTTTACACCTGCCAATTGCATTTGCTTGAATATGAACATGCACACACACATGCTATACATATGTGCATGCATATGAATATATGTACATATGTATATATGTATATATGAACGCATTGAAATATACATAATTAATGCATACAACATACATATATACACACACATATATACATACATATGTGTGTATTTTATGCCTGTTTGCACATACATATCCATTTTGTGCATATCCTATGTGATTTTGGCATGCCCTGAGACCACATTTCTTTGCGGCATGTCATGAGACCACATGTATATGCATATAAATATATATGTACATGCATTATTACAAACAAACACATATACATACCCACACATGTAAGTGTGCTGTGTATGCTTCCACATTTTGCATGCACGTCTACCAAGCTAATGGCAACTACAACATCCATCAGTATTTCTCTATCAGTTCTGCTTTGAGTGATGTCTGTGCCCTATTTCAAAGCTCCCATTGTGGCACAGACAGAAGGCTGTTGGTAAAGGTCGTCAAAACTTTAGAACTGCCAAGTCAGTTTCTCCAATATAAATATACAGAGACATATGTGCATGCATGAGTGTATACACACCTATGTGTGCAGGTATTTCAACAAATCCATTTTGTCCATATCCTGCAATCATAACTTGCTATGACACCACATATCATTGAGGTTGACAATAAAACAGTTCACATGCCTTGCCTATGATTCCACATTTTGCATGCATGTCTACCAAGACAATTGCAACTTGAACACATATATTCTCTCAATATATCGATATTGTGCATATCAAGCAATCATGGCACGTGATGACCGCATTATTCTTAGGCATTCTGTCAAATAGTTCACTTGCAATCCTTCCATTTTGCAAGCATGTCTATGAAGGCAAAAACAACTACATCATTTTTACAGTCCTTAATGCTTTGATGGATGGAGAGATTGAGAAATTCAACTTCACACCTGCCACTTGCATTTTCTTGAATATAATTACATCTCTCTCTCTATCTCTCTCTCTCTCTATATATATATATGGAGTGATTGAGAAATTCAACTTCACACCTGCCAATTGCATTTGCTTGAATATAATTATGAAGTTAAACACACAATCTCTTTGTCTCTATCTCCCCCTATGTGTGTGTGTGTGTGTGTGCGCGCGTGCACATTGTGCATGCATGTTTTTGCACATGTATATCCATTTTGTATCTACCCTACGATTATGGCATTCCATTAGACCACATTTCTTTGAGGCATTTTGTTACATGTGGTCTACATGCATATATACATATACATATACACATATATAACACACACACACACATATACATATATATGCAGTCATACATATATATATATATATATACATATATGCGTATACACCAGAGTAACGAGAATTGCCATAAAATCGCCTGAATCGGCGATTCGGCGATTAGATTCAGCAATGGCGATTTTTTTGGAGTCGGAAATCGCCATTGCCGATTTCTTCAAGTGAATCGCCTGAATCGGCGATTCAGGCGATTCAGGCAAAAAATCGCATGAATCGCCTGGAAAAATCGGTAGGAATCGCCCGCGGCCAATAAAGTATAGAGTTGTAAAATTTAAAAAAATTGCTTTTTTTTTTAACTTTGTTTTTGACCTATTCTCTTTGTTATAACCCTAAAGGGCCTTCGATTTGTTTAACATGAGTAGAAGAGAGGAAAAGTGAGAGAAAAGAAGAGAAAAGAAAAGCCATAAGTTTCTAACCGGCAAGAAGAAAGAGCACAAAAGAGATCAGCAATCCATTTGGGGAGGCCATCAATTGCATTGGGAGCATTAGGGAGCCAATCTCAACACTCCTCAACTCATTTGCAAGAGTTAAGTGCTCTTTTTTTTTTGCATGTTAGTGTATTATGCATTTTTTGTTAAATTTTTATAGTTTTCAAGATTTTTAGTTTAGATCTTGAATGTTCTTTATTTTTACTAAGTTGCAAACTAGGGTTTGTTGTTTTGTAGCTTTTATTAGTTTCAAACTTTGATATTTTACATATAAATTTTTATTGCAGCAGCCTTTGCTTTCATTTTTTGCAAATTCGCAATGGGTAGAAAAGATGAATGTTGGAAATATAACGAAGAGTTTCCTGGAAGAACCAAATATCAAACAAAATGTATTTTTTGTAAAGAAAAAAGAACTTCTGGGGGTATTTATAGATTGAAATACCACATTGCTGCTATACCTGGACACGATGTTACAATTTGCACTCACCAAACTCCTGAGGCAAAACGCACTTGCTTAATGGCATTAGAAAAAATTGAAAAAAACAAAGCCAATAGGAAAATGCAACTTGAAGGGTTAAGGGGTATTGGCTCCCATGTTCCCGCATCCGCATCTGCAGCCGCATCCACATCTGCATCTGCATCAGCATCAGCTTCTGCATCTGTAGGTTGTGTTGGGGAGGGTTCTTCTAGGCCTCCTTTTTATCCTAGTTCTTCTGCTCGTGCTAGTGCTAGTCGGTCACATACTGAGACAGAGTCCCACACCAACCTATTGCAGCCTAGAGTGCGGAAAAACAGAATGGATAGTTACTTTGTGCCCCGCACTACTCCTGGTTCCCAACCCACGCTTGAGGGCATGGGTTTGAACAAGGAAATTCATGATGCTGCCAGAAAGGAGATATGCAAATTTTGGTACTTTTGCAACATTCCATTTATTGCAGCCAGGTAATTGATTATTTTTTCGTTGTTTTCTTTAAAGTTAAAATTAAAAGTAAAAGTAAAACTTTAATTATATTTACTTGTTTTATAATTTGAGTCTTTGACATCTAAATTTTTATTTGTGACAGGGCTCCTTATTGGCAGAACATGATAGACGCGGTTGCTATTTGTGGTCCGGGGTTTAAAGCCCCAACTGAGTCTGAGTTGAGCGGATACCTCTTGGATGAGATGGTAGAGGACATGAGGGCTGAGCTTGAGGAGAACCGAAAGGAGTGGATTGCAAAGGGTTGCACCATCATGACTGATGGTTGGACAGATAGGAGGAATAGAACACTCCTCAATTTTCTTGTATCCTGTGGAGGTAATTGATCATTCTACTTTCCTACATACATAATTGTAAATTTTGATTTGTTGAATGCTAATTTGTTGATGATCCATTTAATTTTAATATTCTAATTCGTTGTTTTGTTACTTGTAGGATATACCATGTTCATCAAATCCATTGATGCTTCCGCACATGTAAAAAATGCCACATACTTATGTGAGGCTATTGAGGAAGTCATAGCAGAGGTGGGAGAACAAAATGTGATCCAGGTGGTGACGGATAATGCAGCAAGTTATGTTGCTGCAGGTAAACTTTTAACTTTTCAAGTTTTGAAAATAAATTTATTTGAATTTTGAAATTTGAATTTCTAATTGACTTAAAATTGTTGTAGGTAAACTTTTGATGGAGAGGCACCCCACCATATTTTGGTCCCCTTGTGCGGCACATTGCATTGACCTCATGTTGGAGGAAATTGGCAAACTTGAGTTTGTCAAGTCATGTGTGGAAAGGGCATAAAACATATGCAAATTCATTTATAATCATTCATTTGTCCTTAGCAAAATGAGGAAGTACACAGAAGGCAAAGAGTTAGCTCGCCCAGGTATCACGAGGTTTGCCTCGAATTTCATCACCTTGCAGTCCTTGTTGACATCAAGGGATGAATTGAGGAGCATTTTTGTTGGGCGGGAGTGGATTTCCTCTTCCTATGCTACGACCACTGTAGGGATAGATGTGGCGGATTGCATATTTGATGAGGATGGTTTTTGGAAACCCGCTAGAGAAATCCTGCAGGTAAATTTATTGCAATTTAACATTTAGTATTTTACTTTTACTTTAAGTTATATTATTTTATATTTAAGTTTTTACTCAAAGTTTTTTGTTTTACTTTATATGTAGGTCACTGAGCCCCTTGTAGCTTTGCTACGAACTGCTGATGGGGAGAAGCCCTCTATGGGCTACATTTATGAGGGCCAAGGAGGCCATCAGAGCCCAATATGCAGGAGTGCAGGAGAGGTATGGCCCTATTTGGGACATCATCGATAGGAGATGGCAGAATCAGCTCCATCGACCCATCCATGCAGCAGCTTACTTTCTGAATCCGGCATATCGTTTCCGTCCTGAGTTCAAGGCGGATGCGGAGGTTCTCACTGGCTTATACACAGTGATTCAGAGGTTGAGTAGCGATGAAGATAGCGCTGCTACGATTGTTGAGCTAGACCAGTTCAACAATAAAGAGGGGCCACTTTTCTCTAGCAGGATGGCCATAAATGCTCAGACAACACTACAGCCAGGTAAAAATTAAATAATATATTCAATGTTCATGAATCTAGATTCTAATCTTAAAGTTGATTATGTAATTTTAGAGTTAACTTGTAATTTGTAAATGAGACTAATTGTTTCTATTTTCAATTTTTCCCTTATTGCAGATAGATGGTGGCAAATGTTTGGGGCCACAACCCCAAAACTTCAAAAAATTACCATTCATATTCTGAGTCAGCCAAGCAGCGCTTCTGGATGTGAGCGCAGTTGGTCCATGTTCGAGCACATCCATTCGAAGAGGAGAAACAGGTTGACAATGCAGAAGTTGAATGATATTGTCTTTGTTCATTACAACCTCCGTCTTAGGATCAGACAGATTTTGGGCACTGACTCCTCTCCGATCATTCTAGAGGAGATTGATCCAGAATCAGAGTGGCTCACAGAGGTTGTGGATCCAGTCTTCACTGAGGAAGACCATGTGTGGGTTGACCAGGTGGATATAGAGGCTGAGGCAACTAGAGCACGTTCTTCAAGCATTGGTAGACGCACACGTGCACGCACAGGCATAGGCCCTAGCGACGTTCATGAGCCCATCTTACATGCGGGAGATATGGCTCGGCAGTCCTCTAGGACCTACATTAGACGCCTTGCTACTAGGCAAACTGGATACTCAGAGGCTGAGGCTGAGGCTGCAACCGAGCTTCAGGATGATGTTGAGGATGATGATGATGACTATGAGTCTGAGGCTTGAGCTGGAGCCTTGTTTTTATATTTTGTTTACAGATATTGATACTGAATCATTGATAGACATATGTTTCAAACTTTCATGGATCTTCATCTTAGATTCTTACATACATTTATGATTTGATGTCTTATGGATCATCTTACATACATTCTATGATTTAAATCATTGTGATCATTTGATTTCTATTTACTTCAGCTAGCCTACAATTTACATTTTAGATAACATAGTTACATATGTGATGGATTTTATGTTCCATGTTTATATATGTTAAGTTTTAACTTCTATTTGATGATGTTATAGTGTGTTTAAGTTATATTCAATAAAGGGTGCATGAAATAAGTTTTAAATTGTTAAAATTTTTAAATTTAAAGGGTTTTTTCAAATTTGCCGATTCATCGCCGCTTCATTGCCGATTCACGATTCAATTCGGCCTTGCCAATTCCGATTCTTGTTACTTTGGTATACACACACATACATATATACATATACATATACACACATATACATATATACGTATACATACATACATACACATACATATATACACATACATATACATAAGCACATGTATATCCATTTAGTGCCTACCCTACGATTATGCCATTCCATGTGTCCACATTTCTTTGAGGTGTTTTAATGAACATGGTATACATGCATACATGTGTTTTCTAGCATGGAGCATGATCAATCTCGAAGGGGGAGATTGTTAGTTTGTGGTGACTCATTAGGGAATGATTGTACATACTACATAATTCCTTGGCGAAGTTCGGGCTTTTTTTGGGAGGATACTTTATCAGGATTTTTTGGGCCAACCTGTTGTAACTAATTTTAATCCTAAGCGGCAAAAATACTTGTATAAAATGGCTTAGGGTTAGGGGTTTTTTTATAAGGTGTGATGTGACAATAGCTTCTTGCGGCAGTTTTGAGTTGTAAGGGATTACAAATTGTAGTCAAGTTGTAATCACTGGATTATAAAATATTGGACTCGTTGTTGGTGGGCATAGCCCAAGGATTGTGTCAACCACGTTAAATCTTTGTGTCTTGTATTCTCTTCTCTATGCATTATTATTTTCTGATATTGGTTATATTTGCGTGTAATTGTTATTTATGTCTCTTTAAATCCGAACAACATGCATATATACATATATATACACATATATAATACATACACATACAAATATACATATACATACGTGTGTGTGTGTGTGTCTATATATATATGCCATGTGTATGCTTCAGCAATTTGCATGCATGTCTAACAGTCTAATGGCAACTACACAAATAGTTATACATATACATACATACATGTCTCTATGTGTATATATATATATATACCAACACACACACATACATACATGTGTACATACATACATACATACATACATATATATATGCCATGTGCATGCTTCCGCAATTTGCATGCATGTCTACCAGTCTAACATTCCAACAACATTACTTTATCAGTGTTGCTTTGAGGGATGTCCATTCTCTATTCCAAAGCTCCCATCTTGGCACGCACAGGGAGCATGCTGCAAACAGTTGTGAAATAATTAGAGGTCCCAACTAATTTTCTCCGATATAAATATACACCGATATAAATATACACATGGGTGACTATATGTGTGTGTGTGTGTGCACACGCGCTCGCATTTTCAATGAATACAGTTTGTGCATAAACCATGAGACCACATTTCTTTGTGGCATTCTGTAAAGGTAACATCTATGCAAAGATTAGGATGCACCATTGCACGAAAAATTTAAATAATTAAAAATATTGTACTTTATTATTTTTCAGTATTTATAAATGAATTTATTATTTGGATCCTTGCAAAAACAGAAGTTTTCAAAAAGAAAATACTATTATTTTTTATTTTTTATTAAATAAAAATGTTGCTCAATGGTGCATCTGTAAAGTTTCTGCAAATTCTGCTATAAATCAGAATGAGATAATACCTTGTATTGCTTGCTCAAGATGATCTTCTATAACTCAGACTTGTATGAAGTGTTCTCGATAGTATAAATACTATTCTGAAAATGTTTCATCTCTGCAATAATTTGTGTAGGGCAGAATTGCTAAAGGAGCAGACCTTATATTATTTGTGTGTCCTTTATCCACAAATATACCGTGTATAAATATTACAACCAAAGGTCATGTCCCTAGAAGGGACATGTCCCTATCTAGGTCGGCCCTGAATTGTTTTCTTTAAAATCGGCAACTTTACAAGGAGACATAAGTTAATACATTAAACTAACCAAAAGATGATTTAGTTAAACCTTAACTATGTTGCCCAAAGGGGACATCGATGCCTATTAAGGAGAAGACAATTACTTATAGGCTTAACTTCCTAAGGGATTGAATGCATTCTCAGATCTGTACAATCTGTAGAATCAGATCAGTATGAGATCAAAGTTACAGAATTAACAGCATCGTGATCCCTGCAATGACACCGTCTTCTATAGTACAATTCACATGCCTTGTCCATGATTCCATATTTTGCATACATGTCTACCAAGGAAATTCCAACTTAAACTTTTTTTTTTGATAGGTAATGAGTTGAAGCCTAGATTATTTATTATTTACAATGAATGGCTTCTGGATTATTATTTACTTATTGTTTTGCATCTCTTGCTCTCTGTTATCCTGATGATGGACCACATAGTGTGATTTGAAACGTTGATGGTAAAAATCTCAACACAGTCTAATCCAAAATCCATTCACTGTAATTGTAATGGATTGTGGAAATTTGATCTCTCTAATATTTATTATTTATTATTATTGGTTGAGATTAGTTGTTATTGTGTGTTGAGCTCGAATAGACTCATATCCAAGACCTCCAAGATGTGAGCCTCACATTTTACCATTGTGTTGTAGGCTCTTGCCTATCTTAAACATTATATATACTCTCGACATATACAAACAAATAATACATACATATATATATATATATATATATATATATACACATCCACATATATATATATATATATATACACCATGGTTACTTGGAGATACATACCATGGTTACCTGGAGATCCGTCTCCCCCCCTAAAAGACATGTCTTGGAGACGAAGATGCATCTTGGAGACTTTTAAATGTCTCTGGAGACATCAAAAAAGGTTGGAGACTTCATGACAAAGTCTCCTAAAGTCTGCTAGTCTTCTAATCCAAAAAGTGAAGTCTCCACAAAATCTCCTGATAAAAAAACATGTAAAATATAATATTAAATTATTTTATGTATTTAGCCCTCATTTAATTTTTTTTAATGCAAAAATTAAGACCAATGACAATTTAAATGATTTAGAGAGCATGATAGTTGAATACCTTGAGATGGATGATCACAACCTTGTAGAGTAGATAATAGTACCATCAACATACTAGTACTAGATAGATTTCTGGTTTGTTTACTGTACTAAGTTTATTATTTTTGTTTGCATATCGGCAATTTAGCATCAAACTATACTTTTTTTAATTTAAATTCTGAATATGTAATGATAATATTAGTGAGTATCAATATTAGTGAGTATCAATATTAGTGAGTAATGATAATATTAGTGAGTATCAATCTGATATGATAATGATCATATGCAATATTCAGAAAACAAGTATCACTATGAGATATAGTAATGTGATTATGTTTGTTCTGAAATATTTGACTCTATATTAACGTGGCATTACTATTATTTTTAAATTTAGTCTTTTGGTTTTATAGTATTACTATTTTGTATTAGACTCTTTAAACTATTGAAAAAAAAGTTTGCCCTCTCCAAGTACCCCCGTCTCCTATTTTTGAAAAATTGTCGTGCCGGTACCAGTACGAGTACCAGAGACCTCAAGTCTCCCCTTCTCCCAGTGACCTTGATACATACATATGCATGTATTGTATATCAATTTTGTGCCTACCCTACGATTACGGCATTCCATGACCACATTTCTTTGAGGCATTACGTTAAAAATGGTATACATGCATGCATACATATATATACACATATATAATACAAACATATACATATGTATGTATGTGAATATATATACATATACACATACATATATACATATACATATACTTACACATACATATATACATATGCATTCGTGTGTGTGTGTGTGTGTATATATATATGCCATGTGTATGCTTCAGCAATATGCATGCATGTCTACCTGTCCAATGGCAACTACACAAATAGATATATATATATATATATATATATATATGCCATGTGTAGGCTTCTGCAATTTGCAAGCATGTCTCCTAGGCTAACACTATTGCTTTGAGGGATATCCATACCATGTTCCAAAGCTCCCATTTTGGCAAAGACAGGGAGGATGTTGCCAAAGGTTGCAGTATATTTAGAGCTCCCAACTAATTTCCTCCAATATAATTATACACATGGGTGACTATATGTCTTTCTTTTTGTGCGTATGCATGCATTATCAACAAATTCAGATTGTGCATATCCAACATTCATGGTTTGTCATGAGACCACATTTCTTTAAGGCATTTCGTAAAGGAACATCTATGCAAAGATTAGGATGCAACATTGCACAAAAATTTTAAATAATTAAAAATATTATACTACTTTTATTTTTCAGTATTTATAAATCAATTTATTTTTCTGATCCTTGCAAACAGAAAAGTTTCAAAAACGAAAATATTATTATTTTATTATTTACCATTAATTAAAAATGTTGCTGAATGATGCATCTTGATCCCTGCAATGACATTGTCTTCTATAGTACAATTCACATGCCTTGCCTATGATTCCACATTTTGCATACATGTCTACCAGGGAAATTGCAACTTAAAAACATTTTTTTTTATAGGCAATGGTTTGAAGCCTAGATTATTTATTATTTATAGTGAATGGCTTCGGGATTAGATTGTGGATTATTATTTACTATTGTTTTGCATCTCTTGCTCTCTGTTGTCCTCATGATGGATCATGGAGTGTGATTCAAAACGTTGATGGTAAAAAGCTTAACACAATCTAATCCAAAAGCCATTCACTGTAATTGTAATTGATTGTGGAAATTTGATCTCTCTAATATATATTATTTATTATTATTTTTTGAGATTAATTATTATTTTGTTAAGCTCAAGTAGACTCGAACCCAAGGCCTCCCAGATGAGAGGCTCACAATTTACCGTTGTGTTGTAGGCTCTTGCCTATCGTAAACATTATATATACTCTCCATATAGATATATAACAAGAGATGCAATGCATCATAGTTCCTGCCTAACGCATAATGGTTGTAAAGGTGTAGATGATTGAGAATAAGGTTAAATAGTTCTAAATTAACATTGTGAATGCAATAATATTTGCCTAGAAATGCACTTGTGATCTGATAGGATGGCTCATATTTTGTTGTCGTATTGCATTCCAAGACTAAGCATATATCTATTAAGTATCATGTGTTGAGAGAGAAAGCAGTAGAAAAAGAGATCGGATTAGAGTATGTGAGTACTAAAGATCAGACTGCAGATATCTTTACGAAGCCTTTACCTAAAGATCCTAGAAATGCACTTGTGATCTGATAGGATGGCTCATATTTTGTTGTGAAGTTCTCGTGTTATATCATTATATCTTTGGGCATTTAAGCCCAAGAATAAGAGGCCAAAGTCCCCAATATGGCACTAAGTACTTAATATCATACTATGATCAATACATATGCTTTAGACAAATTTGCACCTTCTACATTGACAACTTAAACTATGTGCAATGAGGAAAGATATACATACCAATATTTGAATTATAGAACTTGAAGAAGTGATGAAGCATTTAGAGTATCACATTATATGTTTAAGCATGTTATGCATGCTACTAGAAAACCACAAGTAGTTGGAAAAACTCCCCCAACTATGTATTATTCTCATCTTGATTATCAAATGGAAGTCACACTATTTTTAATCATTAGATAGAGATAAATAGCAGTATAGAACAATAACAACATAAACATATATGCAAAGGAAAAAAAATAGATAATATAGAGGAGGAAGAGGAAGAGAGATACAATAGTAAGATAAAGTGATACCAACATAAGTTGTATGTGTGAGAGAGAGAATTAAATATAATTATTTTTTTAATAAAACAAATAGTCAAAATAAAATCATGGTTATAATAAAAAATTAAAATATATTATATTTCAATTAATGAAACCAAGAATTTAATTTTTATATTAGAACTCACATTTGTATAAGAAAAAATGAAATGTATTGAAATATAAAAATATTTTATAAGTAAAACTAATTGTTTAATTTTACACAATTAGAGAAGGTTTACTATTTAATGTTTTGTATTTCCAAATTTTTCATAAAATTAAGTAATTTTTAATTATGAAATAATATCTATATAATCTAATATGTACATTTGGAAATAATAAATAGATGTAATACATATAAATTCGATGTTGATGAATAAATATGATGTAATAAATAACAAATAGAATATAACTATTTAATTTTAATACATAGATTATAAAAACTTAATAATAATTTATATATCTTTTAGAATTGAATTATTTCTTGTTTGTAGTTATTTTCTTTAGTATGTTTATTTGATGTAAAATGCAATTATTAATTTAATATTAAAATATATTTTTAAACTAAATCATAAATTTTTTAAATAAAAAATATTAATAATAATAAATGATATAATTTATAAATTGTGACACTTATCAATTATACATATTACAAACACTATTATAAAATATAATTAAAAAATAATATTGTTTAATTTATTTTTACAAAAGTAAAATAATAGTAATAATTTAACTATTTTTATTAAAAAATCAAAGTTTTAAAAAAATAAGAAATTCAAATACAAAGATATAACATATTAAAATTATAGTGCTATTGAGAACTAATATTGATTAGACATGTTGTGTAAGGTGTAAGATAAAATGATGGAAAAATAATAATTCTTATCAACTTGTCATAAATGTGGAAAAGATAAAGTTGTAATTAATATATTCATTAATGCATGATTAAGTTGTTAGAAAATACTGGTATTTTTGTTGAAGAAAATTGTTTTTCTCCCCCACCAAAAATAATATGGACCAATAGAATGAATGGAAAATGTAATTTATAAAATAATGAAAAATTAGAAAACGATATAAACATTTGAAATTTCATATAATCTTTTAAATTCTTTGATTTGATTGGTTAGTGTTAATGTCATATTAGCACTGACATGCATGCATAAGTATTCTTGCCATGGGCAGGAACTAATAATATATATGTGTGTGTGTGTGTGTGTGTGTGTGTGTGTGTGTGTATGTGTGTATATATATGTGTATGTGTATGTGTATGTGTGTGTGTGTGTGTATGTGTGTGTGTATATATGTATATACTATATTTATCTATATACATATGTATATACATGCATATATGTAAACATACATACATATATAGATACATACACATACAAATATACATGCATACACATACACATACATATAAATATACATATATACACATACATATACTTTTGAATATCTGCCTCTACCATATCTAAAATCAACTTCACATCGTGTTGTAACTCTGGCATAAGTGTTTAATACTCGATAGCTTTCATTTCAACATTCAAGTTTTCAAGATTGGTGAACACCCTCACTTGCAGACCTCTCATGTCAAGCACTTTCCGTACTATTTCAACACCATGTTCTCTTGCCTATCTTAAACATTATATATACTCTCCATATATGTATGTGTGCGTGTGTGTGTGTGTATATATATATATATACATACATATATAAATACATATATATATATATATATACATACATATATAAATACATACACAAATATACATGCATACACATACACAGGCATACATACATATATATATACACTTCTGAATATCTGCCTCTACCATATCTAAAATCAACTTCACATTGTGTTGTAACTCTGGCATAGGTGTTTAATCCTCAATAGCTTTCATTTCAGCATATTCAAGTTTTCAAAATTGGTCAAAACCCTCACTTGCAGACCTCTCATGTCAAGCACTTTTTGTACTGTTTCAACACCATGTTCTTGCTTCTAAGCTAACAGTGCTTCAAGTGCATTTTCTTGTAAAACATTAATTTTGTTAAACAATTGTAAACTTTTAGAAAATGCAATGTTGTTTTCTATTAGCATTGACGAGCTTCCCTTGAACAAAATCAAAATGAAGTGGCATAAATGAAACACGAATTATGGCATTTCCTTCATTACACCCATATCTTTTGTTTATGTCCCTAAGCTACAAGGAACAAAACCGAAGAGGTAATGCCGACTGCAATGTCGGCAACACGTAGCATGGCCACAGATGCAATGGCAACGCCTATTGGTAAGTAGATTCCTCTTTTTCTCTCTCATTTTTCATGTGTTTATTTCACTTGAAATACTATTTATTAGGGGGTATTTTGTAATATTGGATTCATTTTATGCAATAGACGATGAGGACATTCGTGTTAGATGTACGGGAACACTAAAAAATTGTGATGAATTGCTCGTGAGCAATAAAGATGGACTTCCCCTGCGAGTAGCCCAACTTCCAAGTACTTTAAAGATTGATCATTTCATAAAGATTTTAGATGTTAACAAGGAATTTAGATGTGGGGGGGGGAGGGCTAAATATCAGGTTGCTTCTAGTTTTACACAGTTATTCTCCCTAGAAAGAGACAACATTGAAGAATTAATGAAAATTTCCTGAATTGTTTTCTTGTTTTAGATTTGAATATAAATTCAATTTGAGATGATTAGTCCTTAATCACTACTGATATGGAGATCATATTATTTAACATTATCTGATAGCATCTTATGTGGCTTCTCTATTTTTTGCCCATAAAATTTTTTTCTATATTTTTTTTTCAATTAAACCATGACCAGCATATGCCATATATGATGCATCTACCCATTCAATCAACTACACCTGCCATGCAAACGCTTCTAGTTCTTTATATTTGGTGATCATATGTTCCTAGATCACCTTCTAGTGGCTCACTTCGAAGTTTTGCAAGTTGCTACTAGATTTATTCTTTGTAGGGAAATAGTAAAACAGGTTTATTGCTTGAGATAAATTTTGTCCATATACTCATTTGTAATAGAAATGCACAAAAAAGCTCTTATTGATGAATTGTCCCATATTTCTTAGGCTTATTTATGCGATTTGTTATGAGAAGTTGACCATACGGCTTTATTTGGTTACTTTTATGGAGCTTGAGATTACTTTCTTGGTTTGCACTTTGCACCATGCCTCTCTATTTGAGAAACTAGAAATGAATTCTACATTAGTAGTTCTTCGAAGACAGTTTTTGGTCAATATGACATTTCTACAATTTTAAATACTGCAAACATAATAGTTAAGAATGAGATTTGGACATTGAAAGGAACATTAATGTTTGCCTGCTACACTTGACCAGGAGGATAAGTTTGTACCTGGACAAAGCAGACTGAGTAACCTTTCAACAATTTCATCATCCCAAGATCACCAGTTAGACTCCCGTGTGAGTATCTTTGTTTGTCTTTAAAGATTTGATAGTGTTATGGGTTCCTATTTTGAAATGGATACATGTGATCAAGCATTGTTTTAACTCCTTGTTGGTTGATGTTGCACTTGCAGCCTAACTTAACAACTGGAGAGGAAGTTGAAATAGAATATGAAGTAGATGGTTGGTTCTATGTGAGTAAACATATTTAATAAAAAATAATGCATTGCATCTCTAGACCAGCCTATTTACTGGCTAACCTTTTATATATCCAAATTATTGCAGGCAAGGAAAAAACGACCTAGAAGAGATGGTAAAATGGTTGGATTGGTCCCTGTGCTTTATGTGAGCCCTTCCTAGAGCAGTTTTTATGTAGCAAAGAAATAGATATGTAGCCCTTCTGTCCCAATCTCATCTAAATTTAGTCATGATCTAGCCTTGTCCTGTGTGTATTATCGCCTGAGTTTTGGTAGTTTTGTTTGAAAGTAGATGTGCATTTAAAAAATAATGGCTTTATGTAGATCCATTGGTTTTTAATTCTTTTATATTTTATCCTCAAATCATCTATCTTCATGTTGTTTTCTGCAAGCTAATGTGCTTTCATGCAAGCGTGAAGTAATAGTTGCTTCAAGTCAGGTATTCTCCCACTTTATATGTGCTCATTTTTTTGGTCTAATTGAAGGATACTGAGTTGATTGTGGATATAATCCTATATTCTATTGTAATATATTCGTTATTTTTTCCATCTCAATCTTTGCAAAACATTTTTCTGACGTGGTCACACTAATGTGATACTTTGTTGCATGATCACTCTTATGTATGTTCACTGTATTGTAACACCAGTTTCATATGCCTTTTGATTCGATGGTGTTCTTGGAACTGTCTATTATTGTAAAATTCAGACATCATAGTATCAATCTGTTATTTTGATTGGATGGATTTCTAGACATCTCAGAGAATTTTTTACATGGGGACTGGTTTGATCCATTTGTTGTGAGAAGTTTGAACGATCATTAACCAAATAAACTATCTTTAAAGGTGCTCTACTGCAAAAAGATTAACTTAGTCTGAGGTTGGTAAAAGGCTTCTTGTTAATGCCTCCTAACAATTTTCCGATATCCATAGAGAGTTGTTTTTGTGCCGGGCTGTAAGTATTCGGAGAGATGATTCTATACATCAATAATAAATATGAGTGTTGTAAATATAATGGAAACAATTATGTAAAACCTTATTTTTCAATATAGGGTTTCTATGAAAAATGTTGGTATGATCATATTCATAATTTTACAGCTATGTCAGAGTCCTCAGCTAGTAGTTGACTGGAATGCTAGAAAATAATTAATTAGCTTCACCTCAGAAGCCACTAATTTCCACAAAAAATAGTGTATGTATCAGGTACATACATGTTTCCTTTATTGGAAAAAGCTAGGGAAGATTGGTAAGAATTTCCACAAAAAATAGTGTATGTATCAGGTACGTACATGTTTCCTTTATTGGAAAAAGCTATGGAAGATTGGTAAGACTGCTGTTGGCATTCCCGTTCTAGATCAGGTGCTAACATTTTTTCTATAAAGAAGGTTTCTTATTCCTTTCAAACATCTAATCTTAATGTATGAATAGTGATAATGTTGCTATCACAGTCATGAGTCATGGAAGACTGAGCAGCAGTGGAAGAGGACAGCCAAATAATGAGGAAAACAATTATTTTCATAGTTACAAAATGAAGTGACAGTGTAAACAAAACTGAAAACGGTGATAAGTCAATGCTGCAGGACAGCAATATCAAATGAAGTTCAAAGCTAAATGAGAAAATGATTTCAAATAAGTGCATGTAAGTGATTCAAAGGAATCCCTGTTGCACTGAGAGAAGTCAAAAAAAAATGGAAAAGAAGTTTTGTTCAATACATTAAAAACAGTGAATGCATATGACAAAACACAAACTATCTCAATCTTTGCAAGACATTTTTCAGAAGTAGTCACACTAATGTGGTAGTTTGTTGCATGCTCACTCTTGTGTATGTTCACTGTATTGTAACACCAGTTTTAGATGCCGTTTTAGTTTTTACTCAATGGTGTTCTTGGAACTGTCTACTATTGTAAAATTCAGACATCATAGTATCAATTTGTTATTTTGATTGGATGGATTTCTAGACATATCAGAGAATTCTTTACATAGGGACTGGTTTGATCCATTTGCTGTGAGAAGTTTGAACGATCATTAACCAAATAAACTATCTTTAAAGATGCTCTACTGCAGAAAGATTAACTTAGTCTGAGGTTAGGAAAATGGATATTATGTGAGTCTAATGATTTTCCGATATGCGTAGAGAGTTGTTTTTGCACTGGCCTGTAAGTATTAAGAGAGATAATTCTATACATCAATAACAAATATGGGTGTTGTAAATATGATGGAAACAATTAAGTAAAACCTTATTTTTTGATATAGGTTTTCCCAGAAAATGTCGGTATGATCATATTCATAATTTTACAGCTATGTCAGAGTCCTCAACTAGTAGTTGACTGGAATGCTAGAAAATAATTAATTAGCTTCACCTCAGAAGCCACTAATTTCCACAAAAAATAGTGTATGTATCAGGTACGTACATGTTTCCTTTATTGGAAAAAGCTATGAAGATTGGTAAGACTGCTGTTGGTATTCCCATTCTAGATCAGGTACTAACATTTTTTCTATAAAGAAGGTTTCTTATTCCTTCTAAACATCTAATATTAATGTATGAATAGTGAATATTGTTATCACAATCACAAGTCATGGAAGACTGTGAGCAGCAGTGGAGAAGGAGAGCCAAATAATGAGAAAAACAGTGATTTTCATAGTTACAAAATGAAGTGACAATGTAAACAAAACTGAAAACGGTGATAAGTCACTGTTGCAGGACAGCAGTATCAAATGAAGTTCAAAGTTAAATGAGAAAATGATTTCAAATAAAGGCGTGTAAGTGATTCAAAGGAATCCCTGTTGCACTGAGAGAGATCAAAAAACAATGGAAAAGATGTTTTGTTCAATGCATTAAAAACAGTGAATGCACAAGATAAAACACCAACTATTTTCTCAGAATCTGACAAGAATTTACCTGTCATAACTGATGCTGCTGCCTGTTTCTGCTGAACTAATGGAATAAATCATAAAATGTTGCTTGGTTTCTGACTTATCCTTGGTGAAATCTGGCTTGCAAAGCTGCTACCAGTTCTTACATTGGGTGTTTTGAATCTTTCTTTCTGACTGATGAACCATATATGTTTTGCAACTCACTTAGATTTTCCTTTACAGAAGCCTACCCTCCAAGATTTGTAGAATTCAATTTGGGGCTCGCCAAAGCTTTCTTTTTTAACAGATTTGGTCTTTTTCCTCTGTGGAGCTGGTGACAATCCTTTTAAAGAAACTTCCAGTTGGAGTAGCTATGGGTGAATTATGTTTTGCTGAGTCTGTCAGTATATTCTTGGTACTGAGAATGTTTTTCTTTGTCAATGAGCTAAATCCTTTTTGAGTTGTATTCATTGCAGTATGATAATCCACATTGTCCTCCTCAATCAGGCTTTTCTCCTCAATAGGAAAACATCCAGTATGCTCTTGAACTTGCTTTGCAAACAAGTTGGAGTCTGTGTCCATGGAATTTGTGACAGTTCTGTCAAATAATATTCCACCTGCAGGGGTCAATGAATCTGAATAATCAATCTCTGATGGATATCCCTTCCCCTAGCATTTGATAAAGTTTTCTGAGTGATCACTAGAGTCTGAGGAAAGATAAGCCCATCGCACATCTAATGTTGTGTAATTTCTACACATCAACATTTGATTTACTGGAGTGAATGAGCGAAGAGCATTGTGAAAGTCTGTAGCTTCCTTATCCCTATTCACGAGGTTATCCATTTCTCGGCACTCTATAGGCTTTCCTGCTATTGTGCAAGTCTTTCCCATTTTGAATCGCTGTGATATTTCTATTTCAACATTTGATTTAATGGAGTGAATGAGCGAAGAGCATTGAGAAAATCTGTAGCTTCCTTATCCCTACTCACAAGGTTATCCATTTCTCGGCACTCTATAGGCTTTCCTGCGACTGTGTAAGTCTTCCCCATTTTGAATCCCTGTGATATTTCTATTTCATGTAGGGACCCTAATCTTGTGCTTGGAAAAGGATTGTCATGACTAGTTGAATCAACAGCATTTATTGTTGAGGAAAACCTGTGGTAAGACTCCATCATGCCTTGCATCCCTGGAATGTCTCCCAAACCTTTTGCAAGTCTATCATTTGCAACTTCACACAGACAATCTGCTCTCAATCTAGACTGTAGTCCAAATTGATTGGAAGGCTTCTTATTAACTGCAACTGACTCACTTAAACCACGCTGACCCAGTTCTAAAACCACATTTCTTTTGATTGAAGGTGTCCTTTCAATGTCACATTTGTCCATGCCACCTAGCCCCTTCTAGAAAGAGAACTTTCAAACATACCAACATTTTTTTTTTAGTAATTCAACTAGCCATCGAAATTGCAACGGAATGTTCCGACGGCTAGCCATCACTTGCACAGCACAGCTGTCACAACGGCGAATCCCAAAGGATGAATGTCGCTTCTACAGCATAGTTGTCACATTGACGTCGCAATTGCGACGTCTGACTAGAAGCTTAAACCATCATAATTACAAGGGCGTGACGTCACAATTGCGACGTCGTGAACATGAACTCTTGACCCTTCCTTCCAAGTTACGACAATGTCAGCCGTCGCAATTATGACGACTCCTCTCATCGTCACAATTTGCAACAGCAAAAGTCCAACAGTCGTCTGACAGGAGACAATTCATGGTTCTATCACTAGGGCGACGGGTGGACGTCGCAATTGCGAAGGCCTGCCATCGCAAAACAGGTCCAAATGTGGTAATGCACACACATATATGCCATATGTATGCTTTCACAATTTGCATGCATATCTACCAGTCTAACATTCCAACAGCATTACTTTATCATTGTTGCTTTGAGAGATGTCCATACCCTGTTCCAAAGCTCCCATTTAGGCACAAAGAGGGAGGATGATACCAAAGGTTGTGAAATATTTAGAGCTCCCAACTGATTTTCTCCAATATAAATATACACATGGGTGACTATACGTGTTTCTTTGTGTGTATGTGCATTTTCAACAAATCCAATTTGTGCATATTGTGCATTCATGGTTTGTCATGAGACCACATTCCTTTGAGGCATTCTGTAAAAGGAACGTCCATGTAGAGATAAGGATGCACCATTGCATAAAAAATTTTAAATGATTAAAAATATTATACTATTTTTATTTTTCAGCAATTTTAAATCAATTCATTATTCTGACCCTTGGAAAAACAAAAGTTTTAAAAATGAAAATACTATTATTTATTATTTTTCATTAATTAAAAATGTTGCTCAATGATGCATCTTGATCCCTGCAATAACATTGTCTTCTATAGTACAATTCACATGCCTAATCTATGTTTCCACATTTTACATACATGTCTAACAAGTAAATTACAACTTAAACCTTTTTTTATGGATAGGTAATGGACCGAAACCTAGATTAATTATTATTTATTAGTATTTGTTGAGATTAATTATTATTATGTGTTAAGCTCCAGTAGACTCGAATCCAAGACCTCCCAAATGAGAGGCTCACATTTTACCATTGTGTTGTAGGCTCTTGCCTATCTTAAACATTATATATTCTCTCGATATATACATATATATTACATACATATACATATATACATACATATATATACATACATACATATATACATACATATATATACATACATACATATATACATACATATATATACATACATACATATATACATACATACATGACACATGTACATGTATATCCATTTTGTGCCTGTCCTACGATTATGGCATTCCATGAGACCACATTTCTTTTAGGCATTATGTTATACATGTTATACATATATATACACATATATAATACGTACATATATATACATACATATACATACATACACATACATACATGCATACACATATACATATAGATACATACATATATTCTATTTTTGCGCGTATATATATATATATATATATGCCATGTGTATACTTCAGCAATTTGTCAGCAATTTGCATGCATGTCTACCAATCTACCTATATTTATATGCCATGTGTATACTTAAGCAATTTGCATGCATGTCTACCAATCTACCTATATTTTGCATGCATGTCTACCAATCTACCTATATTTTGTATTAATTTGCCTGACATGCTGACTTGTGGTCTTGTGGCTATATAATGTGAGATCTAAGATTAGGAAAGGAATCATTGAACTTAGATAAAAGGAAAACAATAAGATTTGGCTCTGTAAGCCCGAGCTTCTAAGTTCGTAGATTGTATTTTGATTGTTTATGCCTAGCATGTTAAAGGAGGATTGTCTCATTATATCTACATTTGAGTCAATATAATTTCTTGTGGTTTCTCCTAATATTGTTGGCATCGGTGTGCAACTCTAGCGAGGGTAGCTTGGGAGTGTCTGCTTTTGGCCTCCTAGCCTCGAATCATTCGTTGAAGCTCAAGGTATATAACTTCATAATTTATACAATTATGTTCTAATCTTTTTATTTAGAAATAAAATGTCTACAATTGAATTTTATTTATTCAAAAAATTAAGTGCATGCATTTTTCAAAACATTATCAAATTTTTAATACAATGCTTTTATAGAATAATGCTTTACACATTATTAATAGATTGGCTTTTGCTTAAAAACTTCAAAAATACATTGTCCTCAAAGGGAGAAGCAAGCTAACATTACAGAAATATATATATTAATGCATTTTAAAATAATGACTAGATTATTTGCATGTTTTATTATAAATAAAATATTTTCATAATTAATATGTAATTATAGATTAAACTTAAATTGATATTAAAATTTAAATATAAAAGAACTTAATTTATATTATTCATAAATTAAAATATAAATATTATATTGTTCATAAATTAATATATAATTTGATAATTAAAATCTTTCTTGAAACATAAGATGGATTGTGATTCATTTTGTGCGTATTTTTATTGTCTATGCCTAGCATGTTAAAGGAAGATTGTCTCATTATATCTACATTTGAATCAATATAATTTCTTGTGGTTTCTCCTATATTGTTGGCATCAGTGTGTAACTCTAGCGAGGGTAGCTTGGGAGTGTCTGCTTTTGGCCTTCTAGCCTCACATCATTCGTTGAAGCTCAAGGTATATAACTTAATAGTTTATACAATTATGTTCTAATCTTTTTATTTAGCAATATAATTTGTCTACAATTGAATTTTATTTATTCAAAAAATTATAATATATTTTGACAATTAAAATCTTTCTTGAAACATATATTGGAAAGCATTTTGACCAAAATGCCGTAAAAAATTCATATGATAAGTAGTGATGACCATCAAATTCCAGGCACGTCAACACCTTAGTCCAAAGCAATCATTTTGGCATAGGCAGTGAAAATGCTGGTAAAGGTTGTGGAATTTAGCTTTGCAGCTGGTAAATTGCATTTGCTCGAATTTAAACACATGCTATATATTTATGCATACATATACATATATGTACATATCTATATATGTAGTATACACAAAATTTAATGCACGTGTATACACATATATATACAACATGCATGTCCACATATATATATATATATATATCTGTGTGCGTTGTACATGCATGTTTGCCAATATTTAAAAAATCATATTATATTATTCATAAATTAAATATTTTTGACAATAAATATTTTTCTTATATGAAAGACATTGAAATGGCCAAACCATCATAAAAAAATCAATGACAGGTAGTGGTGACCCTCAAATCCCAGGCCTGTCCATAACTTCTTCCAAAGCTACCATTTTGGCATAGGCAGCAAGAATGCTGGCAAAGGTTGTGGAATTTAGCTTTGCACCTGCCAATTGCATTTGCTTGAATATAAACACACACACATGCTATATATAGGTGCATACATATGTATTATACATATATGCATATATCTATGTGTGTGTAATATACAACATGCACACCCATATACATATACATACAGAGAAATATATTTGTTTGTGTTGTGCATTCATGTTTTGCCCATATAAATCTATTTCTTTAAGGCATTTTGTTAAACATTGTATACATGCAATATAGATGTATTTACCCACACACACACACATATATACACTGTTATTTATAGTCCAAGCCACGTCGAAAAAACATAGAAATTAATATAACTTCTCAAATGTCAAATGGAACAACTTTCTCTGCACTAGTATTTGGTAAATCAATTTTATTGATCAGCAAATCTAATTAATGGGCATTTTAGATGAAGCTAATCGTATGCAAACTTCAAAAACAAAAATAGCCCATAAAGATAAGCTTTGAATTCATAAAATGACAAAAGAGATGACTTGTGATACGGGAAGCCACCAAGACAAGTGAAAGCAGTGGCTGCCCGACTATATTAAGCAATTTAAGCTTATATTTGACAACTTTTAGATATTAAAGTCCACTGGGTAAAAGAAATTTCGTTTGTTTCACACTTTTAACTAATTCTGAAATCAAGTGCATAAATAAAATACACTCTGATTGAAGTCATGAACTATATTGAGAAAATTAATAAGATAAATGCATGATGCAAATTATGAAAGGCGAAGGAGATGAATTTGTTTAGATACTGTCAAACTTCATAGCCCAAGTAAGGATTCCCAAAAAAACTCCTTACCTGCCACTCACGAGCGCTGTGCCACCCGTAAGCTTTCAGAGTTCCTATTCTAAGCAGCACGGCCATAACCCTAACAACACCCAAAACACTATGTTTAAATTGTGGCTCTTTCTATGTTGGAAAAAAAAAAGATAAACCTAAATTTGAAATGAAACTTATACACAAATTAACTACTTATCTTTTTTTGGGAAGGGAATCTCAAAGCAGAAACAGATAATATACACTGATTACACACCAAAAAAAAAAAAATTTGATTGCATGCATTACAGATAAAAAGTAAAATCCCTAATTGAATATAGCATGAACCGAAGGCCACTTAGAAAGCAAATTTCTCCTGTGTAATAAGAAAAGGGTTAACAGCAAAAATTCCTCCAGTGAAACTGATAAAAGGCAAACGAGTATTGACAGCTAAATTGTTTGGTAAAGATCAGGTTTGAATTAAAATAGCGAACATCGAAATGGCAAAACATAGAAATACAGATAAATCCCTCACATTTCGTGTTTCCTGCAGTACTTGCTCTACTTATCATTACTGACCTCTCTTCATTCTCGTCAGAAACAACGGATGAGGCAGAAGTAGCGTAAACAGGTCGAGATAGAGGCTACTTCTACTCACATGTAAAACCCTGTACAATACACTAATGATGCATACCCAGCTGTCGAGCTCATACAATGGGGCCACTGGAGGCAGGTGTTGGTGTAAGGAAAGGAAATTAATGAGGGGAGTTTGATTAATTTAAAACATTGGTTAGCGATGTATCCTAATCCCTGTATAGACATTTTCTTCTGGACAAGAGTTCAATGCCTTGCCTATTATTCCGCATTATCCATACATAGTCTTCCAGGGCAGTTGCAACTTAAAGACACACACACACATATATGTATATATATACTGTCAACAAATCTATTTGTGCATATCTGGCAATCATGACATGCCATGACCACATTCCTTTCAAGCACTCTGTCAGACAGTTCACATGCCTTGTCTGTGGGCCCATTTTGCAAGCATTTCTACCATGGCAATTGCAACTACAACATCTGACAAAAATACTTTATGCTTTATGGGATGTCCATACCTACTAAGCCTAGAGCTTGATGCTCTAAATGGCAGTTTTTTCAATTTTGGACCACATATGATAGCTTGAAAATTAACTGGACTGAATGGATTGACAAAATATATTTTTATAAAACCGTATATTTGACACTTCATATTAATAATAAGCTGTATACATGGGAAAGCTTTGGCTGTCTGAATTTACTAGGCAGCTTATATTTATATTTGACTAGTTTTAGATATTAATCTCTGCTGGTTAAAAGAATTATAGCTTGATTTACCATTTCAACTTAATCAAAATCAAGTGCATAAATAGAATACACCCAGATTAAAGTCGTGCACAATATTGAGAAAACAAATAGCATAAATGTAAGATGTGAATAAGAAATGTTTCTATCACATGTGTTATAACTGAACCGAAGTCCACTTAAAAAGAAAAATTTCCCACTGTCATAAGAAAGAGGGTAGCATTAACAGAAAAACATAGAAATACAAATATATCCCTCACAGTTTGTGTTTTCTGCAATGCTTGCTCTCCCCTGTTTTTACCAGTCTCATCAATCTCGTCCAAAACAACGAATCGGTAAAAAGTAGTGTATATAGAAGACACAGGCTACTACCACTCACGTGCAGCAACATTTACACAGCACCCAAAATGTACCATTTATTGTAATTATTAATTAAAATGAAAACTAATTAATTCAAGTTTGAAATACAATGAATATAAAAAAATTAATTAATTAATAATTACAATAAATGAGGCTTTTTGGGTGCTGCATAGACAATGGTCTCGCATGCAAAACCCTGAAAAATACTTCAAATCGTTAAGGTTAGTGTGCTGGCAATGAGTGTATTTCTTAATTCTCAAAATTTGATGAAACATGGACAACACTGGTAGCAGTAATAATACACAATTTATATTGTATTTTAACAATTACATCATTTAATTAAAATTTAGAAATCTCAGTTCAATATTATTTAGAGGATTATTCTATTTATATTCAAAAGGCATTGAAATGACCAAACCATCATAAAAAAAAAAATCATATGATAGGTAGTGGTAACCCTCAAATCCAAGGCCTGTCCATACTTATTCCAAAGCTCCCAATTGAGCATATGCAGCCAGAATGCTGGCAAAGATTGTGGGATTTAGCTTTGCACCTGCAAATAGCACTTGCTTGAATATAAACACATGCGCATGCTATGTGTGTGTGTGTGTGTGTGTACAACATGCGCGCCCATATACATATACAGATATAAATTAAAATATTTGTCTGTTTTGTGAATGCATGTATGCCCATATATATCCATTTCTCTGAAGCATTCTGTTAAACATGGTATTGATATATTTACAAGTACATACATATACACATATATACATGCATGTATACATACACATATCTATATGTGTGTGTACATATATACACAAACTCCAAAAAAAATCTCACTGAAACCATGGCAAGTGGCTTAGAAGATTCTACACAAATTGTGCCATGGTATCAACTAAGCAGATGAGAAGAAAATGAGCAGAATTTGGAGTATCACATAACCCTACCAAAGCAGAATTCTTTTTAAAATGAGATGAACCAAAGCCAACCTCTCTGCTCAAATCTATGCACAATAAATGAGTAGTAGATCTAAAAATATTGGAGTGTTAGAGCTACTAGATTCTTAAACTCAAGAGACGATTTTTGCAGCCTCCTAATTTAAAATATTGGATGTCAGTTAAAATTTGCCTCCAGGCATAAGGTTAAGATTGTTGCAAACTGGCTGAAAGTTGTTTGCCCCAGTGTGAGAAATATAACAAGATGTTAGTTACTGTTAAAAGATTGTTATAAAAAAGAGTGATGCCATTTCTGGTTTCTTGCCATTAAGGATGGTATTAAGCAACATGATAGTAGTAAAGGTAATATTAAACATTGTGAAATATATATTCCAATATTATGAAGCTAATTATATGAGAACTTAAAAATTAACCCATAAAATATGCTTCGGATTCGTAAAATGAAAAAGGAGGTGACTTTGGAATGGAAAGCCGCCAAGAAAAGTAAAAGTCGTCGCTGCCTGAATCTATTAAGAAAATTCAGATTTGACGACTTTTAGATATTAGTGTCCACTGAAAACAAGAAATTTCTTTTGTTTCACCATTTTAACCCTATTCTGAAATCAAGTGCATAAATAGAATCCACTCTGAAAGTCATGAACTATTTTGAGAAAATAAATACGATAAATGCATCATACCAACTTATGAATGGCAAAGGAGATGAATTTGTTTAGATATTGTCAGACTTGATAGCCTAAGTAAGGATTCACAAAAAAAATCCTTACCTGCCACTCAGAAGAGTGTGCCAGCTGTACCTTTCAGAGTTCCTCTTCTAAGCAGCACAACCATAACCCTAACAACGCCCAAAAAAAAAAATGATCAAATTGTGGCTCCTTCTATGTTGGAAAAAAAGATATAGATCAACCTAAATTTGAACCAAAACTTATATACAAATTTGAAGTTTAGCATTGGCTTTTCGTGGGGGGGGGGGGGGGGGGGGGGGGATCTCAAAATTGATCAGAAAATAAACCCTGATAAGACTTCAAAAAAAGTCTCTGCAATAATATTTTAAAATTAAAATCCTAAAACAATGAGCCTAAAGAAATGTTTAACTTGAAGTGCAAAATTCCTCCGATGACACTGCTAAAAGCAATGGACAGTTAACAACTATTTAAAAAGAAAGGGCTTGCGGTAAAATAGCGCAAAATGAAACACAGCAAAACATGATTTATGAATATATCACGCACATTTTGCACTGCTGCAGTTCTCGCTCTCCATGTCATTAACAGCCTGATTGATCTTGCATGAAACGGTGGAGGAGGAAAAATGCAGTGTAAATATGAACTCATGCCCCAAACTGGTCGTATAGAGTTTAAATCTAAAACAAGGCAATACAAACATCAAGCTTTGCATTTCTCTTTAAAGGTATAGACATCAAAATCCTAGTAACAGTAACACTGCAACTGAGGATAGAGAATGCAGCTATAACATCATGAGAAATAAGGGCATTCAATCCAGTGGTCCAGAGTTCAAAAGAATACAGTAAATTTATGTGAAAAAAAAAAGATGGTCATGTACCTCGGACAATTTTCTTCAGAAGGTAAAAGAAACTGTGAAATACAACAGAATATGACTCATCCCATAATGTGAATAGCTCATTACATCACTGAGACCAAGTTTCTTCATGAGTTAACCTGAAAAACATGATTAAGGTGTTAGACTCACTTTCACAGCGTCCAAACAAAATCTTCCTTCTAGAGAAACCATTCAATGCAGAATTCAAATGAGGCAGTCCCTTCTTGCATAGAATCCAACTCTTCAGAAAAAGAAACATATATGTTAAAGTCTTATAGATAATAGAACAATAGACATCTATTTTATTTTGACATTCCAACAGAATTGAGAAAACAATGATACCAGAACATGAATCTCAACAGATCTCAGTAGGCTATCAGTGCCATGCCTAACTAATACCACATAGCATGATGCAATAAAAAGCTAATATGCACTTCAAATGTAATCCACACAAGATAAGCTAGAATAAAATAATTATCACATTGAAAAACTTCTGATATATGTAGGTTAGGTGTTTATTAAATGCTTCATTTGTTTTTATTACCCTAGATTATTTATTTTTTATGCTTCACTTATTTCATTAGCCTAGATATTTCTATTTTATGCAAGGGTTTTATTTTCCCTTACAAAGAAATTCACATACATGTCCAAATGAATGTGTGTGTAATTGTAAGACTGAAAATTAAATACTTCTGCATCTCCATTTTGGCCTCAGTTTGACTTGTATGTTTCTGTACAGTGTATATGTGAGTGTGTGCCTCAAATAATTCACATGCATTGTACATGTTTCCACAGTTTGCATTATTGTCTACCTGAGAAGTTCCAACTACATCACAAAATTCACTTATCCTTTGTATTTTAAAGGATATGTCTATAACCTGTTCTAATGTTCCCAATTCAGCACATGCAATATACACTGCTAGAGATTGTGGAATTGGAATGTGTCTAGAGGCTTTTTGATAGATCTATTATATTCCGAAATCATTGTATGCCCTAAGACATAATTTCTTTGAGCCATTGAATTAAAAAGCTCACATGCCTTGTGTCTGCTTTGAGAGATGTTCATGCCCTGTTCCAAAACTCTCATTTTGGCACAGACAAGGAGGATGCTGGGAAGGGTTCTGAAATCTTTACACCTGCCAGCAACACTTTCTCAATTATATAAGTGCACATGCATATGTGCCCGCATCTGTCTGTATTTTCAACAGATCTATGTTGTGCATATCCTTCAATCCTGGATTGCCATGAGACCACATTTTTTTAAGGTAAATCAGATTACATGTCATGACCGCATCTCTTTCAAGCATCTGGGTTAATGAATTTGACTCAAGAACTTCATAGTTGAATCCTGATAGCAATATCACAATTTGACTTGCTGTGGAAAATATCTCCTACTTATCAATTGATGAGCTTAAGTGGCTTTCTAACGAATGGTTCAAATGGCACCACACTTAGTGAAGGTTTGGAAAATGAAGTTGCAAGCCGAGTGGGTTTAAGCACGGACGAAACTCTTTAAGCACGCTCAAGCTGTAGCAGTACTAGGATAGGTGACCTCCTAGGAAGTCCCGGTGCTTTGCCCCTAAGAGCATCACCTATATCCAATGAGTGCTAGGTGCTCCATTCATTCTCATGAGAAATGAGTTCGTGTGAACCACTACTTGTGAAACATGGATCAATGAGTTTGACTAAAAAACCACAGAGTTGAATCCTGATTGCAATATCACAATTTTGTCAAACAGTTCACATGCCTTGTCTATGCTTCGATTTTGAAACCATGTCTACCAGGACAACTGCAACTACAACATCTGAAATAATTCCTTTATGTTTTAATCAATGTCCATGCCCTATATCAAAGCTCCCATTCTGGCATAGGAAGTTAGGATTCTGGCAAAATGTTGTAGAATCTAGTTTTACACCTGACAACTGCGTTTGCTTGAATACAAGCACACACACACACATGTGCATATGCACATATACATACACGCTTGCCCACACATATGCATGCACACAAATGCCATACATGTGTATTGCATACTATGTATGAAAGCATAAATGCACACACACACACACACACACACACACATATATGTACATATATGCCTATATAAAGAAGCATGGTATACATATGTAAATGCATATACGTACACGCAAATGTTATACATATGTGCATACATACATATATCTATGTATATTAGCATGAATGCACATAGTATAAACATGCATAATATACATAAATACATGTATGTGCATGTGTATATCTGACTTGTTGTTGTTGTTGTTGTTATTGTTATGCCATAGGTGTATTAATGTTTTAGTCCAAATAACATATGTTTTGCCTTTTTGGCCTTTTCAGTGGTCTATTTTAGGTTGCCAGGTTGGATTGATTAAAATAGACCCAAAAAAACTTTTAAAAAGTCAAAAAATAAAATAAATTAAAAAATTGGCCAAATTCGTGCCAGGTTCATCTGACAAATTTAGGAAGACTTTGAAGGTCTGCAGAAGACTTTTGCAAGAGTATGAAGGACCGGACTTTTGGAAGAACTGGACCAGACTTTGGGGTTGCCAGGAAAAAATTTGGTAACATAGGTTATGGAAGGGGTGGTGATGTCAGGCTGTGATGGTGGAGTTGCTGAATGTGGACATGCGCAGCCCGGTTGAGGAAGAGGTGCTTTCAGGACGGATCATGCAGGGCGTGGTTGAGGAAGCAATGCTCACCAAACTGCCAGGGTGTAATGTTTCCGGTTTTTATGTTTTGTCACTGAATTTTGGTATAGGGTTGTTGCTTTTTTATTCTCTATTCTTCAATGGTTGCAATCTGTAGTATGTGCACCCATCATTTCAGATGTTTGGTAGTTCAATGTGTTCTGGGGGAGGGTGTTGCAGTGAAAATTGAAGTGATAATATTGCAGGGGGCTGCTTAGTAGGGTCTGTATAGTGCTGTGTACATTATATAATTATACGCTTTTGGAAGACTTTTTTATCTTAAGTTTTTGATAACTTTTATTCTTAATAATAAATTAAAAAAATTTACTAACAAAAAATTAGTAATAATAATGCAGTCTTAAAAGTTTCTTATGCTCGAAATATAAAAATATAATGCTTTGTAGTAGAAATATTAAAAGTAAAAACAAGCATATATCAAAAGTGTTTGTCTGTCACTGTCCTCCAGCCATTTGTAATGGGTTTCAGGAGCCCTTCAAAACCCGCTTTACCCTTAATGAAAAATGAAGATTATATTAGAATTAAAAACGAAGATTATATTAGAACATAATAATATAATCGTATCATAAAATAATCGTGCCTTCAAAAATAGCTTAATATTAATTACAATATCATTCTACAATAATGATTTAATATTCATTACAATATAATAATATAATAATGCCTTTAGTGGGATATGATATCTTTTCACATGCCTTTCCTATGATTCCACATTTTGCATGTATATCTACTAGGGCAATTGCAACTTATTGATATATATATGTGCTTTCAACAATCCTATTTTGTGCATATTCGGCAATCATGCAATGCCATGACCACATTTCTTTCAGGCATTTGCCAAACAGTTCATGTGCCTTGTCATCCAAGCATGTCAACCGTGGCAATTGCACCTAAAACATCAGATGAAAATCATTTATGCTTTTAAGAATATACATAATTAATACCACAGATACCATATTTGCACAGGCAGCAAAAATACTGGCAAAGATTGTGGAATTTAACTTTACACCTGCCAATTTGATTTGACACGCACATGAGCACACACATCCTATATATATGTAAATGCATATAAACATATGTACATATGTATGTATATATAAATGCACATATATACATACATATAGATATATATATACATATATATATATATATATGTACATATGTATGTATATATAAATGCACATATATACATACATATAGATATATATATACATACATACATACATATATATATATATATATATATATATATATATACAATATGCAATCCCATATACATATATACATTTCAAAATACATATGTCTGTTGTGCATACCTGTTTGAACATACATATCGATTCTGTGCATATCCTATGATCATGGCACGCCATGAAACCACATTTGATAGAGGCGGTCTATTAAACATGGTAGACATGCATGCACATACGCAAACATAGATATGCACATACACTATTGCACATTGGGGTTTTGGGTTTTGATATACATAGATAGATATGTGCATGAATTGTGTATGCTTCCACACTTAGCATGCATGTCTACCAAGCTAATGGCAACAACATCCAACAACATTTCTCTATCATTTATGCTTGAAAGATGTCTGTACCCCATTCCAAAGGTCCCACTAGGCACAGACGGGGATGTTGGCAAAGGTTGTTAAAACTTTAGACCTGATAACTCATTCTCTCTAATATAAATATTCGGACACTTATGTGCATACATGTGTGTATACATGTGTGCGTGTATGTGTGCAGATATTTTCAACAAATCAACATGCATATCCTGTAATACTGGCTTGGCATAAGACTACATTTCATTGAGGCAGTCAATAAAACAGTTCAAATACATGTGTCTACATGTGTGCATGTATGTGAGCAGATATTTTCAACAGATCAATGTGCATATCCTGCAATACTGGCTTGCCATAAGACGACATTTCATTAAGGCAGTCAATAAAACAGTTCAAATGCCTTGCCTATGATTCCACATTTTGCGTGCATGTCTACCAGGGCAGTTGCAACTTAAACATATACATTCCCTCAATATATCTATTCTGTGCATATCCAGCAACCATGGCATTTGATGATCACATTACGTTCAGGCATTCTGTCAAACAGTTCACATGACTTATCTATGCTTCCATTTGCAAGCATGTCTCCAAAGGCAAATGCAGCTACACCATCTGACAAAACCCTTTATTTATGCTTTGATGGATGTCCATACCTTATCCCAAAGCTCTCATTTAGCAGTTACGAGATGATCAAATGAGAGGAAACAGTTGAGAGCTTAGATTGACACAATTTTCAGATGATCATACAAATTGAAATGGGCGTGTGAGTAGAAAGAAACTAGAAAGACATTGAGTACAGATGAAGGTATGGGATCAAGGTTGCACGGGGACAAGGGTACTTGGATACTCAGGTTACTGGCACGGATGTGGGTAAGACTTTTTTTTTCAAAGTAGGGGACAGGAGCACTTGGGTATATCGAAGTTCTTTACAATATTATTTAATATTTATAGAAAATCTGAAATTATGAGTCATGACAACGGTTTTTCAAAACAAGAATAGTGGTGAAGTTTCCAAATGTAATGTATTATTTTCAGTTTCAGATTTGCAATATATTTGTAATAATAGTATATGATAAATGTTTAGATGCATAACATAAAAGGCAGCCTTCAAACATGAACAAGACCATAAATCATATAACAATGATATACTGCAACTAATGAACTTGAGTAAGTAGATTTCCACAATTTATGAAATCAATTGCTATTATTTCTGGATTTGATTGTGCAACTCTTTTTGCATCAACATTTTGGATCACACGCTATGATCCATTATTCACTTACTCCTTATGCTCTATTTTACTCATACTGATGATGCATTAGAATGTGATCCGAAACGTTGATCCAAAAAAAGTTACACAAATGAATCCAGAAATAGTATCACTTGAAATGATAAACTTCTGACCTGAACAGTAATAAAGTTTCCTGCTAATCAGTATTGTATCAAAATTTCAAACTGATTACATATTGATATTGAATTGAGCTTGATAACAACAAGATGATATGCAAACAAAAAGCAGAAATCTTAATCACGGTCCTTAGCTATTAAGCTCTCCACTAAGTCCCCAGCACTTGAGTATGTGGATACATTTACTAGGGGTGTGGGTACGCATACCCATGCAACCTAATATGAAATGGATGATTTTGGAGTACTCAGTACATACACACAGCATTCAGTATGGGCAACGTCTATACAGCCATGAAAATGCACTTCCATACGAAGGAGAGCACTTAATTAATTTTTTAAAAAGTTAGAAAAAGCAATGTAACGGAAGTGCATTTCGTGGCTGTATAGCCACGGGCTTCAGTATGCACATATCATCATTCGAGATCAAATGGCTGTGTCGGATTATACACACAGTGAACAATAACGAAGGGAATCGAGCATACAAAGGAGGTGCCAAGGCTCACACTTGTTGAGGTCCACTTCAGCAATGGCCCTTCATGTGAAACTGTTGTCTAAATTTTAAAACCTTTGTCATGAGATAACGTGTGATGTGCTCTTCATCAGTGGGATGGAACCTGAATCCAGGAGGCAGCTGTGCATCACCCTTATCATGACTGTAACCAAAGTTAAGAGCCTGAATTATTGAATTTTCTTCCCAATCTGCTCACAAAAACACAGAAAAACAAATGGATTGTTTCAACTGTCCTCCATTATATAGGCTAAGGCAGCCCTTCCCAATTTGCCAGATGCCCACTTAGCCTTTTGCAAAATCTGATATGTGGGTTGCGGGGAGATGTCGTGTTGACTTCTTATATGGGTGTTAGGAGAGGTTGGAAAACGGGATGGGACGGGATGTGTGGAAAGGCGCAGATCAGAGATGAATACGGATGGATCCTATTACCAGTCTGAAATGAATTCCCTCAGCCTGGTGTGTACATGTGTAAGAAAAACATTACCATAGACAGGCTTGCTTGGTGTTGAAAGAGCATGTGTGTATATCATTATCATTAAAGGAGGGGAAGGGTAGGTTTTGATTTTGTGTATGTGTGGGGGGGGAAGGGGGTTATTAAAAGCTCCTCCTATGATGTATATGTGTGTGTTGTCAGTAATGGTAGAAAGTAAGTGAATGCAAAATTAGGTCACAAGGAACAGAAAGGAGTTTTGTGGGGCTGTAGCTAAGATCAATAGAGGATCATTTGGATTGTGTGCTGCATTATCATATGATGGGCATGAACAGGCCTAGGCCTAGTTATTATTTATGATCATGGTATAGTCTGCCTCTGCACAGTATAGGATGGTATAGTACTGCCTATACTACTACTGACTGACCTAGCCTCCTGCTGCTCCTGCTGGTCACTAATGTGGTTATATGTAAGCCACTTAAACTACACTGTGTAGACAAGACCCTGCCTTTTCCTTTTCCCTTTCTTCCTTCTCCACTGAAAAAGATCAGGTTATATGTAGGGCACTTGTACTAAACTGTGTATACAAGACCCTTCCTTTTCCTTTTCCCTTTCTTCCCTCTCCACTGAAAAAGATCACCACATAGACATAGATCACAAGGGCACAACAAGAGACAAAATATATGTTCACTCCTAAATCCTAAATGAATGAATGAATGGAAAAACTAGGTGGCGTCATAAGTTATAACACAATGAATCAAAATTTAATGACTATTAGTTTCCCTTCCATTCCCCCCAACCCAACAAAAGCTTCCATTGTGTAGCCCCTTGATTTCTATATATTATTAATATATGGGCTTGCAGCGTTGAGATTGTTGGCAGAGATTGTGGAATTTACCTTCACATAAAATGAAAGCATGATAACAGAGATTGTGGAAATTAGCTTCACATCTACCAATTTCATTCGCTTGAATATAATTATAAACACACAAATTCTAAATATGTGTGCATACATATATGTATATATCTATGTATGTATCTATGTATGTATGCACATATGTATACATAGATGCAACACACATGCCCGTATAGATCTATATACGTACATGTGTGTGTAGTACATGCATGTATCCATTATATATCCATTTTGTGCATATCCTACAATTATGGCATCCTATAAAACCACATTTCTTTGAGGCATTCCATTAAAAATGGTATCCATGCATATACATACACACACACCCATATACATACATTTACATATTATATATATACGTACATAAAAAAACATGCATACACACACATATATATACACACACATACATGCCATGTGTATTCTTCCACAAGGCTAATGGCAACTGCAACATCCAACAAAATTTCTTTATCATTTATGCCGTAAGGGACATCCATACTCAAACTAAAGCTCCCATTTTGGCACACAGATAGGGAGGATGCTCTCAAAGGTTGTGACATATTTAGACCTCCCAAGTCATTCTGCAATATAAATATACCTAGGTTGCATGGGTACACATACCCAAATACTGGGTGCAGGTACCCCAAGTACTCGGTGGAGAGCATCATAGCTAAGGACCTTGATCAAGATTTCTGATTTTGTTTCGGCTTTTTGTTTTCGCATCAGCTTTTTGTTTACCAAGCTTAATACAATGCACAAGCCTCTCATGTGGGAGCTCTTGGGAAGTTAAATAATAATAATAATAAATTTCAACAAATAATAATTAATCAAGGCTTCGGCCCATTACATACACATTTGTCTGTTGTGAATGCACGTTTGCCCATATATATCCATTTCTTTGAGGCATTTGTTAAACATGATATACATATATACATGCACATACATATATGCATGCACACACAGACATGCATGCACAAAAAAAAACCCTCACTGAAAACCTAGCAAGTGGCATACATGAAGAGTCTACACAAATTGTGTCGTACTATCAACAAAGCAAATGAGAAAATAATGGGCAGAATTTGAGTATCACATAACCTTACCAAAGCAGCATTTATTTTTAAAATGAGATGACGCAAAGCCAATCTCTCTATAGCTGCTTCTCAAATCTATTCACAAAAATTTAGTAGTAGATCTAGAAATATTGGGATTTTAGAGCTACTAGATTTTTGCGCTCGAGAGATGATTTTTACAGCCTCTTAATGAAAATATTGGATGTCAGTTAAAATTTGTCTCCGGGCATAAGTTAAGATTGTTGCAAACTGCCTGAAAGATGTTTTTCCTAGTGTCAGAAATATAGCAAGGTGTTAGTTACTGTTAAAAGTTAGAAAAACGTGATGCCATTTCTGGTTTCTTGCCAAGAGGGATGGTAATGTGCAACATGCTAGTTGTAACAGTAATATTGAACATTCTGATATATATATTCCAATAATAAGCAATTTAAATTTATTTGTAACAACTTTTAGATATTAACGACCACTGGGTAAGAAAAATTTCGTTTGTTTCGCCATTTTAACTTATTCTGAAATCAACTGCATAAATAGAATTATTAGGGTCATGAACTATATTGAGAAAATAAATAGAATAAATGCATCATGCGAATTATGAATGGCAAAGGAGATGAATTTGTTCAAATACTGTCAAACTTCATAGCCTAAGTAAGGATTCACAAGAAATCCTTACCTGTCACTCAGGAGCGCTGCGCCAGCCGTACTCCTCTTGAGTTACTATTCTAAGCAGCACGACCATAACCCTAACAACGCCCAAAAAAAATTGTTTGTAATAGTCGCCCTTCTATGTTGGAAAAAAAAACTAAATTTGAAATAATAAAAATTAAACACAAATTTAATGCTTGTTTCATAGGAAGAGCATTTCAAAACTGAAACAAATAATAAACACTGATTAAACACAAATCAATGTCTAAGTTACATGAGTAAAATCCTTAATTGAGAAAATTATGTGAATCGACGTCCACTTAAAAAGCAAAATTCATCCATGTCATAAGAAAAGGGTTTTAATTAAAGAAAGGATTAACAGCAAAAATTCCCCCAGAGAAACAGATAAAAGGAAATAGAGGTTTATCAGCTAAATTGTGGCGTAAAGAGAGGGTTTGAATTTAAATAGCGAACAGCGAGACGGCGAATCATAGAAATACAAATAAATCCCACACATTTTGAGTTGCCTGCAGTGTGCATCAATCTCGTCCAGCGCGATGAAAGCGGTAAACTAGTATAAAATTGATGCAGACACATGCTACTTCTACTGGCATGTAAAACCCCGTACGATGCATACTCCAGCTGTCGAGCTCATACGATAGCCATTTCGATACGATGGGGCCAGTGGAGACAGGTGTTGGTTTAAGGGCAACGGCATTAATGGGGGAGAGTTTAGTGTAATGGGTTACGGATTAATGACTAATGGGTGTAGTTTTTAATAATTCCGGGAAGCTTAGATGATACGTTAACAACACTACCTAATGGAAGTAATTATGCACAATTTATATTGTATTGTGAAAAGTTAAGAAATCTGAGATCAATATTATCGTAGGAGATGGGCCATGGGGACATTCTAGTTGAACTGTGGGGAGATATGTAGATCACCACATGTAACATTAGTGAGATAGCAGTGAATGTAGCAACTTTGTGTGAAGTTGGGTCATGGGGACATACTAGTTGGTCCATGGGGAGGATATGTAGATTACCACATGAACATTACTGAGATAGTAGTGAATGTAGCAACTTTGTGTGAAGTAGAGTTCTATTTCTCTAGCTAGGTGTTTGTGGTTTACTTATAATTGTTGTTATAATTTTTGTCAATAGAAATTTGTTGTTATGAATATATTTTGAAGCATGAGAGCATATCCTATGCAATTGATTCTATTAAAGACTCGATAGTTATTTCTTTTGTGCTTACACTACTTGGAGCCTTCCTCATTGATGCATAATTGAGACACTTTAAAATCTTTTTTTACCTTTTCCTACATTTAAATAAAAATACTTATATGATTGGGGTTCCCCCCGTAGTGTGATGGTAAATGTCACAAGCCTTAGTTGATTAAGGTCTTGGGTTTGAAACACTTGTTGTTCCCACCACCGTGCTCATTGTTGATTATGCTCGCTACGTCTACTTGGTGTTGGTTCACGTGCTTCTTCCTTGGGGTTTGTGCATCCATGCAGTTGTTACCGTCGTCTTGTTTTCGGGAGTTATAAGGGGAGTTGCCATGGAGTGATAAGGGATTGGAAGGTATAAGGATATATGATTGGAGCGATAAGGGGATTGGTGATCCTGGCATTGTTGACTCTAAGCTAATGTGATTTCAAGGTTGAATGTGAAGTTAGGTGTATTTAGAGCTAAATATTAGAGGTGTTAATACCTCGGAATTACCACTGGATGGGGCCCCCAACTATGGCTCCACTGGTTCATAGCTCTAGTCAAAAGTAATTACCAATCAAAAAAAAAATTACTTATATGATTAAATCAAATTAAATCTTATTAAAAAAGAACATCTATCAAGACAAATTGTTTATGTATTTTTTATTATTAGTTCATGTCTTTGGCTTGGGGAGCATATTTATAAATATTTGGAGATATACTAATGTTTATAAAAGTTCTATCAATTTGAATATTTTTATAAATTAAAAAATGCCTTTTTTTAAGAATTATATTGGTCTATGATTAAAAAGGCAATGAAACATATACATTTCTATTTTAAAAAATTAAGAAATTTATCATTGTTGTTCATGTACTTGTTTTTAATAGTATCATTAACACAATTAAATGTTATTAAATGAGAATGTTTTTGATATTTTCATAAAACACATTTCTTACCATGAGACTCACGTATCTAAATTAAAGAGACTTGTACAAAAATCTCCTCCCAGTGACCGAACTACTGGAGTTGATCTTCCATCAACACATCATCTATCAATCTTTCATGCAGGTGAAAATTGCTTCATTTTGACATAATTTAATTTTTTATTTCAATTTTTTGTTTCTAGTCTAATTTTCTCCACGTCTGTCAATGCTCCCTAAAGATCTCATTTTTTTAAGGCTAAAATCACAAGGAAAATTCATAAATTTGTGTGTTGAGTAAATTTTCTTAGTGGGTATGTTTCTTCTCCATTTTTAATTGATAGAATGTAGAATCTAATTCTGTTTTCTATACTTTCCAATCGCTTTGGACTAGATCCATTTCAGTTTTGTGATTTTTCAATTGCTTTCTAATTGTTTCATTTCATTTGTTTGAGATTTTTAAACCCTTTGTTAATACCCATTTAGGAAATGCCCTTTAAAATACTAATATTTTCAAAAGTCGAGCTCAAAAACCCTAGATGATAACCCACGATTTGTGAAATATAGAGGCTTGCACGACTAAAAACCTTAGTGTCTGCAAAATCTATGCAAGAAATAACTCAGGATTTTACAAACCCTTTGCACTACCAAACAATGTGAACAGACCCATGATTTTATGAATCCCTGAAAAAAATCATGCAACAAAAGAACAACCAAACAATGTGCCAAAACAGTTAGCACAATTCGGAGACAAAAAAACTACACAATTTTAAGGGAAAGAAGACCCTCTACAATAGAAAAATTATGTGCTTGGATACCACAAAATGGTAATTGATTAATTACCCTGCAATACCCTCAAATAAAAACTAGGGAATTAATTATTTTTCTCTCTGTAGACAAAGCTAGAAAATTAAATTCATGCTTGTGACGAGGACAAATGAGGAAGTATTCAAAGAGGATTTATATCACCTTAGTCTGTCACAATAGATTGGTGTTTAATAATTTAAAATTAAGTTGGGGCTTATTTATTTATTTTTGGCTCATGTAGAACATGCTCCTCTAACAAAAAAAATTGGTTCTTCTTTATCGTGTGGCCTCCATTATTGTGAGAAATAGCCTATGTACACTACAGTTTATTATCTTCAACTACCCACCACATCATTAATGTGTTCTACCTAAAAGGTGGAAAAAATTATTGGATGTAGAAGATAAGAAAAACACATCAGTACTTTCATCAAATTTCACTAATTTTCTATTGTGGCTCCTCTCCCCTAAGTTGATAAGGATAAATGTCTCTTTCTCATTAACATTTGTTGGCTTTGCCAAGTATCCCCTTCTCCATCTCTTATCTTCCCATTTTTAGCCCACATGAGCTCTTGAACAACCTCCTTCATGGAAGGCACCTCTGCGCATCCACTTTTAAACAAGCTTCTACTAAATTAGTTGCATTTGTCATGGACTCAATCTCATCCATTCCCATTAAGTGAGGATCAAATATTTGATGGAGGACACCTGACCTTTTTTAGACAAGAACAAGGCCATCAAATTACATTGCTCTTTTTCTTTGTTTATAGATGGAGGTTTTATACTGGTTAAGAGCTCCAACATTACTACTCCAAAGTTATAGACGTCTCATTTGTGTGTGAACGGTGACAATGTAGTGTGGGTACAAATATCCAAATGTCCCCTTCACTCCTATAGCCAAATAAGTATTGTCAATTGGCATTAGACAAGACAATCCAAAGTCCAATGACATTGGAGAGCATGTGGAATCAAGTAAAATGTTTGCAAATTTAATATCTCTCTACACAATTGGAACTTATGCAGAGGAATGTAGATAAACCAGAGTTTTTGTTGTGTCTATTGTGATATGTAACCTTGTATTTTATGTCAAGCATTCCATTTCATCCTTTCCATGGATATGATCGAATAGTGTTCCATTGGAGATGTATTCATGGACCAATAAAGGGATTTGAGTTTCCAAGCAACAACCCAAAACTTTTATAACGTTTATATGACCAGTCTGGGATAGGATTATGACTTTGTTGATAAATTGATTGATTTTTTCCTCACCCACTTCTTTACATCTTTTTGTGACCACCATTCTACCTTCTGCTAGTTTGCCTTAGTAAACATAACCAAGGTCCAAAACCTCCAACTCCTATTTTAAGGTCATTGGAGAAAATATTGATTGCCTCTATGGGCTCTGCTTCTAAGAATAGGGGTGAATGAGTCTGTCTCAAAAAGCTATAGAGTTGAATCTTGACAGCAATATCACAATTGAACGTCGTGTTAAGCATGTTATAAATACAACTTTTCCTCATTTGAGCTATCAATACCAAAAAATGCAGGTTTTGTGTAGCTATTTAGCTAAATAATACTTTCATAGTTATTCCTTAAACAATCAATATTAGTATAATACATTGTGTTAGGATTAACCACAGACAAAAATAATAATTACATGCAAATATAACCAATATCAAAAAATAATAAATTGCACAAAAGAGAACACAAAACACCAAGATTTAATGTGGTTCACCTAATCCCTGGACTATGTCCACCAAACAGTGAGTCTAATATTATTTCTATCCAATGATTACAACCTGATTACAATCTGTAATCCCTTATAGCTCAATATTGCCACAAGAATAAATTATCACATCACACATTATGAAATCCCTAACCCTAAGCCTTTTTACACAAGATTTTTGCCACTTTAGGGTTATAATTAATTACAATATGTTGGCCCAACATTATGATAAAATAAGGCTCAAGATTGTTTTCCCACATAATTATGAAAAGTGTATAGAACATTCATGATTAGTCACCGCATATCAACAATCTTCACTCGGGGACTAATCGAGCTTCACACTAGACAACAATAGTCTCCCACTTGGAGACTAATCCTGAAGCAATATTGTTACCGCATGGGGCTCCCACTAGATCAAACCACCCTAGACTCTGTTGTTCTTCTATTCTGTTCAATCTAGAAGACCGACTGAGGTTGAAGAGGAGTTTAGCTTCTCCCTTATCACAACCTTTGTAAACATATCTATTGGGTTGTCATTTGTATGTATCTCATCTAGCTTTAACTATCTATCATCCAAAACTGACTTAATGAAATGATACCACAACTGAAGGTGTTTTGTCTTTGAATGCAAAGCAGATTTTTTTGCAAGATGAATGGCACTCTAACTATTTGTAAAAAAATAATTATCCCTTTGAGGGTATCCCAATTCTTTCAAGAGGAACTAAATCCATATCATCTCCTTGGTTGTCTCTATAGCAGCAACATACTCTGCCTTTGTAGTGGATAAAGCATTAACCTTCTGCAATTGAGAAACCCAGCTCACTATTGCCCCACCAATAGTAAATAAATAATCTGTAGTAATCCACCTAGTATTAATATCCCCTACCAAATTTGAGTCAACATAGCCCTGTAAGTTAGTAGCAAAGCCCCCAAAGTGTAAACACTTACTGGATGTTCCTCTCAAATATCTAAGAATCTGTTTGACTGCATTCCAATGCTCAATTCCTGAATGACTCATATACCTGCTAACGACTCCCACTGCATGTGCAATATTTGGCTTTGTGTATACCATAGCATACATCAAGCCTCCTACAACTGAAGCATAAGGTACCTTAGACATCTTATCCTTCTTTTCTTATATCTTTGGACACATCTCCTTAGTCAACTTCAAATGACCGGGTAAAGGTGTGCTAACAGCTTTAGCATTCTCCACAGAGAAACTTTGCAACACCTTCACAATATAATCAACCTAAGATAATGTCAATTTTTGTGTTCTTCCTACCTCTATAAATTTTCATACAAAGGATTTGTTTAGTTGCCGCCAAATCCTTTATAGCAAATAAACGTGTTAACTATTCTTTTAACCCCTTAATGTGATCCATATTAGACCCAGCTACAAGCATATCATCAACATACAAACATAAGATAATGTAGCTATCATCATCAAACCTCTTAAAATAAACACAATGATATGAATGACACCTATTGTATCCATGCTCGTGCATAAAACTATCAAATTTTAGATACCATTATCGAGGTGCTTGCTTTGTAAAGTCCCCATCTTTTTAGCATCTCAGTGGAGTTCTTAGCCTTTACATTCTACGAAGGCTAAGTGGAGAAGTAAGGAGAAATTGATTAAATTAATTTCTTATTAAGTCATTAAATAAATTAAAATTAAGAGGTGACTCTACATTTAATTAATTTAATTTTCTAGAAGCACAATTAATTATTGTATTGCAAGGGAGAAGCTTCTAAAGAGTGCATTTTCTAGAAATACAACTAATTATTGTATTGGAAAGGGGGGAGCTTCTAGAGAATGCAATTAAATAATATTTTATTTCCTTCTAGAAGCGTGAAGGAAAAGAATAAATAGAGGTGAGAGCTTCATTGTTAATCATCTGATTATTGTGAATTGCATTTGATATAAACTTGGGAGAAGAAACTAAGGTTTCTGATTTCAGTCAACCATTGGAGAATGCCAACTCTTTAATGTTGCAACCATTTGAGGTGGTGAAATATCCACTAAATTTGGCTTTCAGGAGAGCTTCATTCTAGAGTTCTATTTGTGCTTAACTTGGAGAATACATTTTGGTTGCTACAGTATGCATGCATGATGTTGTGCTACAGTATTTATGTTTGATTCATCTCCATTCTTGGGCATCACTATTATCAGTTTCCTCTTGCAACTATTAGTAGTTAGCATTATAATTTTTAGGCATATGTTTTTTTGTGAAAATTCAAAATCAGATTTTGGCATTACTGTAGTCATTGTTGCAAGCCCATTTGTCTTGTCAAACTCATAGAAATATTGTACATGAGAATGAATTCAATAAAGGAGATACATGTTGCTTACCATTTGTTTGATGAAATGTCCATCTAATAGCATAAATGATCAGCATAATAGTTGTGTGTCAATTATTTGTCAAAATGTTAGTTGGTTGTAGGTATGCATTCCATATCTAGTTTCCATGTATAATCATTAAAAGTACCAAAAGAACAGCACTTGCATATTAGTTCATTGTAAGAGGCATTGTAATATCATTTATGAACATTCTAAATTTCTTAGCATTGAAAGGCAACATACAAGTGTTTGACAATATTCCTTGAGCTAAAATTAGTTAGTTTGGGAAAGGGATATTACATTGGTATCAGAGCTAAATTCTGCCATCCTGAGGGTTTAGCAATCACAAGCCACCTGGGGTTGGCTCTCATAGATTTTTCACTATCAAGCGAGCTTTGTTTGATAGGGAACAAGATTTTGATAGGCAGCCAGACACCATGGGTGATAGGCAAGAGCGTAGCCCACCAAGAGACAATTGGAATGAGGATTAGGAAATAAGGGAAATTTTTAAAGCAATGGTTATAGGACAAGAGCGAATGGCTCAAGCTTTGCAGACACTCACCACCATGGTTGAGCGCATGTACCCACAAGACAGATAGAATCGGGAACAAGGGGATAACATGAGTGCAGTGGGATTGCCTAGAGCTCATTAAACTCATTCCAGAACAATAGACAAGCCTATACGTCCTACCTTTGTTAGAGAGGAACTAGTACAAGAGCCAGTAGAGGAAGTTGAGGACGAAACATTTGTAGATATCCTTATGGCTACAAATGATGAATGAGAATTATTGGCACTACAAGTTCGAGAGAGGATAACCTTTGAATGCTTTGTAAATCAAAAGAGAGAACATTATAGGTCACTCGGATAGGATAGGAGGCCTAGGGGTCAAAATAGTGAACTAAAGAGGGCTATAGGCAAGCTTACCATGCATACATTTGATGGGAGTGGTAAGATGATAGCTCAAGCTTGGATTCATAAGCTTGACACATTCTTGGCACTGAGGCCAATGACAGAGATTGAAGCTATCAAATATGCTACTTTACATTTGGAGGGAGTAGCACATGATTGGTGGTGACATGATATGGTAACACTTCAGTATAATCAAGTGACAAAGTACCAGGGTTTTGTGGATAGGTTGGTTGAAAGATTTGACAAGAAATATCTAAAGGTTTACTTTCGGGAATTAGCACAACTAAAATAAACAAGCAAGTTGGAGTATTTCATTGGTGAATTTCAGCAGTTAGTAGTCTTGGTGTCAAATATTTTAGAGCATAGATTGATAGTTCTTTTCATTGAGGGCCTATCCAAACCACTGAGAGGTTGGATAAGGGCATTTGATCCCATTTCTTTACAAAAAGCTATGAAAAAGGCAGGAAGTATGGAACATGTAGTCCTAACAAACAAATTTCAATCCAAAGGAGCATCTTCTAGTAAGAATAACAAACCATTTTATTAAAAAAATAGAGTGGACTAGTTTTAAAAATGATTATAAATATAAAACTCCAACACCTTTTGACAGGGAAACATTAAATGATTTGAGGAAGAGAAAATTATGTTTCTACTGTAAGGGACCCTATGATGCAAACCATGATTGTCCTCTTAGACCAAAAGGCAAAGCTAACAGAGTTATGTGTGGTAGGCCAGCACTAGGGAAAATAATAATAAAGAATTAATAATTTATAATGAAGTTTGGCTAGTCTATACGTGTCAATTTGAGAGCGTAAGTTTGTGAAAGGTGTCTAAGCAATATGCTATCAAGGGATGGTAGTTGTGAGATGAGGGTTTATGAATGTAGCTACAAAATGTGAAATTGAATCTATGAAAAACTAAATGAATCCCAACGACAGGAACTGTCACTTCCTGGCAATAGGAACATCAGAAACAGAAACAATAAAACTAATCTGCAATAAAGATAACTATAACTCACAATAGATCATTAATTAATTCAAATTCATGTGAAATATTATTATGCAATAAAACATAGGTCTTGAATGCATAAACTAATATAATATGATTAAAACACATACCATGTAATTCTGAACTGATCAAAATACAAATAAAAACAAACTTAAACACACTCCATAAAATAAAGAATCACCAAGTGACTTTAGAGTGGACCCGCCTCTTTAGCTTCCTGGTGATGAAGAGACAAATTTCTCTTACAACTTCTTAACCATGCACATGAATATGGGACTTATGATTTAAAATAGTAATAATATCTCTGTACACTACCGTGTATTTTTCATAACTGTACATACCTCCCTACTTCTGTCTCCTACTACTTTTATAGATGCAACTTTAGAAATTAAATAACTACTTTGTTATGAACTCTATAAAAAGAGTGGCTACTACATAACAGAGTTATAACAAAATCTATGGCTTGCAAAGAATAGCCAATTTGTTGTCATCATTCAAACAAAATACTATTTCCTTCATTCACATTTGCTAAACCACGGTTTTGAGATGGTTTTATTGTAAGCAATGATAGTGGTTTGTTACGGGCCAAGCTTAGTTCCATATGTTGCCACATGATTTTTTGCAGGTGCAGGTAGAATATGTGGCTTAGAACATAAATATATCCCATGCCAAGAATAGGTAATGCTTTGTAGCAACAACATTGTCTTCAACTAAAATGATTTGCAACAATATAGATTTGAAATAGTTTGTTATGGATGAGTGATTTTGATTTTCATGCCATACTTGCACTGTTGACAACAGTATGGAATAATATTCAATCAGATTTTTTTTACTGATCACTCATATGCTATCCTCCTTGATGTCTTCTTGCTGTAGAAAACCTGTTAGCACAAATCTGTGGTGGAGAGAACCATGGTTTGTTTCCAGTTGATAAATATGGATCATAGGTTGTTTTTAACATGCATCCACGTAAGTGTCCTTGCTATCATCCCCACGTATTATGGATTGTGGATGATATTTGTAGCAGACGTGTCTAAATCAAATTTGATGGAGCTTTGTATTGGTGAAAGAGCTACAAGAAGATGCATAGCGGGCGATAGGAAAAACCATAGGCAACGGGAGGATCTGTGCCACAAATCAATATGCTACAATAATAAAGATTAGTAAAACATAATCAACAATGAATTTTTCCATATTTTAATCCCAAAACAATATTAGATATTATGTATTTATATTAAATCATATGCAACGTAAAATAGGAAAATGGGATGAAATATAATGGAAATGGAATAAGGAAGTGAATAGGTAAGTGCATAAAATGGATTAAGATAGGGCATTAAATAGGTTATAATTGGCTCTCGTCATTCCCCCTAACTTAGCTTATTGCACGTCCTCGTGCAATCATTATGATCATGAGATCTTTAGTTTTAACTAAAATCACTTTAGGTTTATGGTTTTTAGCTTTGTCTCTACCCTAAACCACGATAACTCGTAGATGAACACAAATCCCTTTCTTTTCTTTACATGACAAGCTTTTTATTTTTCTTCTTCAATAGGTATATCTCTTTTAACTTTTCATAAATTATTTTTCTTTTCTCTTTTCTTTTTTGTTTCTTTTCATTTTTTACAGCATCATGGTTCAAAAGGTTTCATATAGGAGAATTTATCTCAATTTGCACAAGAGGAGTTTAAATGGGTGAAATAGGAGAGATGAGAGATTAAACAAAGCTTATTATATGATGGATATAATGGATAGTATGATGGGTTTAGTAAGGGTGATGGATGGAGGATAATAGGGTGACATTCCTCCCCCCAACTTAAAGGTTGACCGTCCACGGGAAATGAGGAGAGGCTAGGAAGGGGTGTTGCACAATGATCAATATAATAAGCAATACAAATAAAGTTAAGAGATAAGATAAGGTAAAACAAAATCGATTATTTTACCAACATGCATGGGTAGAGAGACCAAGGCGGGAACATAGAGTAACTCAGCAACTATCACCACTAAAAGTGATGAATCAATCAATAATGAATGAAGAAAGGCATCCAAAATTGCACTTCAACACCACAAAAGTCCACCATCTAACTAAAAGCATTGAAGAGAAGACCACTGGAAGGAACCATAAACTAAGAGAGTCATGACTACAATTGGACAGGCCACCATCAGCAACTGAACCATTATAAAGCATATAGGAGGTAGCACATTCCATGGAAACACCTCAATTGAACAAGCAACAAATACTAGGGGTGATCAAAGATTTGAGGACCATACCGAAGAGGAGCAGAGCTGTAGAAGTGAGCAATAGGAAGTGCCAAGAATGAAAAGAACCAATTAAACCAATGAGTGTTCCTGAAAAGAATAATTATCAGAGAAACCAAGAACACCAATTATTGTATTTTTCTTTTTCTTTTCTTTTTTTGTTTGGTTTTTTTTTTTTCAATATTTTTTTTTCATTTTTTCACGTTTTGATAACGACAAGTGACCATTGGCAAGCCAATTTTCAATCACTCACTACTTAATGACGTTGTAAGAACAATTTTCACCACTAAGAATTTATTTTGCAATTAACATTTGCCGGAAACTGGTTTTTAGATATTAACTGGCCAACAATGCTTGAAGGTTTTCATTGTTGGATCTTTTTTTCTTTTTTAATTTTTTAATTTTTTTCAATTTTTCAATAACTGCATAGAATGACCAAATAAATGAAATCCTAACATGGATGATGAAAAATGATGCCATCCAAAGCTTGAGTTTTGTCCATGACCTCACAAAAAGCACTGTTGAAACTTGATTGCATAATGAACTTGGAATAATTACCAAGAATAATCTCCACAAAGTTAGGAACATTAAAACACTGCACTATCAACCTTGATCTATGTATCTCATGCCACTGAATTTGAAAACCACGTGAAGAGATTTAGAACATATTGGGCACTTAGATAAGTGTATTACTCACAAGGATGATGATTCTCATATTTCTCTATGCCAATGGAATAAGATGACATCTCCTGAAGATATGAAACCCTATTCTTGTGAAGCTTGTGAAATATTCATTGTAGGAAAATGGAAAGTTGTGAGTAACACACCTTCATTACCAAATACATGAGTATGGAGTGAAAACCAATAATAGTCACCAATTTGTCCATAGAACTCCAGAGAGACACAACTCGAGGACGGAGTGTAGTAGCTGGCACTGTATTCAAAGTATCTTCAGATGTGTTGTTGAATAATCATGAATGTCATAGACCATATTACATATTTTTCTCCATGTGATTAATCACCATGGAAATAAAATCTCATCTCAAGGTGTTGAACACCCTCAGCCAAAATCTACATGTGATCTTGAATAGTGAAGCACCAGTGAAATGGATATGCACCATATAGCTAGCAAGCCCACATAATGTGAACAAAGCCAACATAGTGTGTTATGCAATGCTTGTGTAGAGAAGCATCATCAACTGGTAATGATTCTAAGATTATCACACCACAACAAGGGACCTATAACCACATTCTCAAAACCAAGCATATCAAGCATAGTAAATAAATATCATCCATTCAATAACTCTATCATTAAGTAGGTTATTTAGTTTTACAGATGATAGATAGAGTTATTACTATGAATAGATACTTGATAGAATTAATATATACAAATAAACTCTTGTGTTCATATAATAGCAATGCAAATTTAACACTAGAGCACATACCTTGAATTGTTGAGATGTCACATGTTGAGGTTTACTAAAAGGACCAACAAAACAATCAATGAAGCTTAATTTGAAATCATCCAAAAACCACAAGATCGAAGGGATTCCCCCCAACTTAACTTCATGCTACAAGGTCATGAAATCATTAGGATAACCAAAGAAATTAGGTAACCCAAAGAAAGTAACACATCTTTAGAATTTTGTGAGCCTTATTGAATGATAGATAAATCAAATATTTCAATAATTCAATGGATTTATTCCCAAATTAACTGTAGGTTATAAAAGTATAGGGAATTCAAACCATCCAAGGAATCAAGAAATCAACACGTGTAATCAATGAAAGATCAGCTGGATATACAAGAACCAAGAATGAAGAACATATATATAGTAATACTTTGATCCTTTCTAAATAAATAAATCATCCATAGTGTATTAGGACAATAAAAAGAATTAGCAATGAGGAATAATGATCACCCAGTTTTAACATTTTGGCCATTAATGCATAGAATCTCGTATGATTGCGCTTAATCAATTATTGGTCCCAAATCAACAAGTATGTGAGGGATGCACATTTTAACCATAGGCCTCCAAATATCAATATGTATAATAAGTACAAGAGTAATAAAATATAGATATTGGAGGATTTAGCAGCATGTTTGTGAAATATGGAATGTATATGGTTTAATATTACTTAGTGAATGATTAACATAAACACGCTTGCTTACGAGTCCCATAATTTAAATTGGTGCAATTTGAAGTATGGGCTCATTTATGGATATTTGGAATTCACTAAGTGGGAAGGAAGAACAAAGTTGATTTCAATAAATAATAATGTTCTTCCAATTTAATTAAACCAAAACCATATCCGTTATATACATCAATACATTCCAATGTTGATTTATCAATTTTAAGCACATCATTAGATTGTATAGGGGTCCATGAAATTTTACATGTATTATTAACCACCTTATTATGAATTGGTATATGAGGCAATATAGTTGCCTTTGGTGGATAAGGTGGAGTGGGTAGAATATGACGTGAATAAGAGAATGAATATGGTAAGAAGTGTGAAAGAGATAAGGTAGATGGGAATAAGAAGGATGGGTGAAATGAAGATGGTAAGGATGGATATGGTGGAATATAAGAGGGATATATGGGTTGTTGTGAGCGTGCATAATTACATTAATTGTGCATGCTAGGTTGATAAGTACATTTTGAAGAAATATGTTGGATTTGTAATGAATTAGAGTGACAATACATGTTACCAACATAATACATACCTTGATCTTCTTGGGTTGGTGCTTGAGATTGTTTATCCATTATAAGGAATACTTGGTCACTTCCACCCTTATCATGGTAAGGATTAGAAATAACTTGTTCCTCATCCACCATGTACTCATGGTTGTTTGAGCATATGCATTGGTCATCTTCCTTGTAGCAATTAGAACAACAAGTGGTTAGATTTCCATCATCAAAATTGCATTGCTCTAAGAATTCATCAATGATTTGCTCATGTTCAAACATAGAGATAGAATTCTTGAATACCTATGGTAATGCAAGATCAATATCATTTAAGATGCATTTATTAGGTACAGGGGATGTAAAAATGCTACCTTTGGTTGGCGCAATTTCCCCACTAGTTTCTTCTTTTGTTTTTAAATTTGAAGGTGGGGGTTTGGGGGCAGCAGCCACTAGTAGGGTCAAGGGGCAATGCCCCTTGTGGGGTCCTGGGGTAGCACCTCGCAGTATAGGGCAGGGTTGAGGGGCAACGCCCCCGACGCCAAGCACATCTTGCTTCTTGCATTCCCTTTAAATTTTACATTTTTGAAACACTTTTCAACCAAAATTGATGTAGTTGAACAACCATGAAAATGCATCATTTTAAACATTTTTCTTCAAAAATTATTTGTTTTTACCAATAACTCACAACAACTTATGATAATGTAAAATTAAATCTAGTTTCTTAAAAAAACTAATGAATCTAATTTCTAAGCCTACTTGCAAACTCTAAAACAAAACTCTAAAGCAATGCATCTATATGATTTAACCAATGCAAATTATGATTAATTACTTAAGCAAGGCTAGTAGTTGCAAAAGCTTTCATCCTAACGCGTTGTTCATAACTCAAATCAACAAACTAACATGCCTTTGACACCTTTCTCTGGGAATGGTGCCAAAATGATAGGCCAACATTGGGGCAAATAATAATAAAGAATTAATGATTTATAATGAAGTTTGGTTGATTTATACGTGTCAATCTGAGAGCGTAAGCTTGTGAAAGGCATCTGAGCAATATGCTATCAAGGGATGGTAGTTGTGAGATGAGGGTTTACGAATGTAGCTACAGAATGTGAAATTGAATCAATGAAAAACTAAATGAATCCCAGCAATGGGAACTGTCACTTCCCGGCGATAGGAACATCAGAAACAGAAACAACAAAACTAATATGCAATAAAGATAACTATAACTCACAATAGATCATTAATTAATTCAAATTTATGTGAAATATTATTATGAAATAAAACATAGGTTTTGAATGTATAAACTAATATAATGTGATTAAAACACATACCATGTAATTCTGAGCTGATCAAAATACAAATAAAAACAAACTTAAACACACTCCATAAAATAAAGAATCACCAGGTGACTTTAGAGTGGGCCCACCTCCTTAGCTTCTTGGTGATGAAGAGACAAATTTCTCTTACAACTTCGTAACCATGCACATGAATATGGGACTTCTGATTTAAAATAGTAGTAATATCTCTGTACACTGCTGTGTATTTTTTAGAACTGTACGCACCTCCCTACTTCTATCTCCTGCTGCTTATATAGATGCAGCTTTAGAAATTAAATAACTACTTTGTTATGAACTCTATAAAAAGAGTGGCTACTACATAACAAAGTTATAACAAAATCTATGGCTTGCAAAGAATAGCCAATTTGCTATCATCATTCAAATAGACTACTATTTCCTTCATTCACATTTGTTGAACCACAATTTTGAGGTGGTTTTATTATAAGCAATGATAGTGGTTTGTTATGGGCCAAGCTTACTTCCATAAGCCACCATGTGATTTTCTGCAGTTATAGGTAGAATATGTGGCTTAGAACATAAATATATCCCATGTCAAGAATAGATAATGCTTTGCAACAACAATATTGTCTTCAACTAAAATGATTTGCAACAATATAGATTGAAACAATTTGTCACGAATGAGTGATTTTGATTTCCACATCAGATTTGCACTGTTAGCAATAGTATGGAATAATATTCGATCAGATTTGTTTTACTAATCACTCATATGCTATCCTCCTTGACGTCTTCTTGTTGTAGAAAACCTTTTAGCACAAATCTATGTTGGAGAGAACCATGGTTTGTTTCCAGTTGATAAATATGGATCACAGGTTATTTTTAACATGCATCCACGTAAGTGTCCTTGCTATCATCCCCATGTATTATGGATTGTGGATGATATTTGCAACAGATGTGTCTATATCAAATTTGATGGAGCTTTGTATTGGTGAAAGAGCTACAAGAAGATGCATAGCGGGCGACAAGAAGAACCATAGGCGACAGGAAGATCTGTGCCACAAATCAATATGCTACAATAATAAAGATTAGTAAAATGTAATCAACAATGAATTTTTCCATATTTTAATCCCAAAATAGTATTAGCTATTATGTATTTATATTAAATCATATGTAATGTAAAATAGGAAAATGGGATGAAATATAATGGAAATGGAATAAGGAAGTGAATAGGTAAGTACATAAAATGGATTAAGATGGGGCATTAAATAGGTTATAATTGGCTCTCATCAATGTGGGCATACTATGAGGAATCAGGATTAGATAATTCAAACCAGCAGTCTGATATAGAGGAAATAGATGGTGAGAAAAAGGAAGACAAGGCTGAAAACTTGTCTAAAATGGAGTCTAATGATGAGGAAGGAGACAGGAAACTTAGGGAAGCTCATCTCACTAGTATCAAGTAGGAAGGATCATTTTGAATGAGAGGAGTACTTGTTGGATAGTGAGTTATAACTTTGGTTGATACTAGTGCCACTCATAATTTCATTGATGCTAGGTTGGTGGAGAAGTGTGGCATACAAACAAAGGAGTTTGGGGGAATTAGAGTGAGGGTAGCTGATGGATATGTCCTCAATTGTGATTGTAAGATAATTAGACTCCCATTGGAAGTTAATAATTATGCCTTTAAGGCATATTTCTATGTTGTGCCTATGAGAAATACAAATATAGTCCTTGGGATGAGTTGATTACACGATATTGGTGAGTTCACTCTTAATCTCAAGGAGATGGAGATGAGGTTTAAAGTGAATGGGAAGATACAAATTCTTAAGGCAATCAGGGACTATGATTTCAAAATGGTCTCTTTTCGAAGGATGGCTAGATTGATTCGACATGATCAGGTAGAGTGGGTAGCAAACGACATGATCAGGTAGAGTGGGTAGCAAAGTACATGTTAATGTAATCACATGAGGGACAACAGAATACTAAATATCCTCCTAATATTCAAGAGCTTAGAGTTAAACACTCTAATGTGTTTAGTGACATTCCACTTGGTAGACCACTAGACAGAGGTATTGAGCATATCATTGAGTTAGAGGAGGGGGCTAAGCCCATCATGATTACACCTTACAAGTATCCAAAGAGGTTGAAGGATGAAATTGAAAAAAACATAAAAGAATTACTTGCTATGGGCCACATTAGACCAAGTAATTTTCCTTTCGCTTCTTTAGTGGTGTTGGTGAAGAAGAAGGATGTGCATTGATTACAGGGTGCTTAATAGGAAGACAATTAAAAATAGGGATCCCATTCCCCTGATTAATGAGTTGATAGATGAGCTTCATGGAGCGTACTTCTTCTCAAAAATAGATTTGAGATTAGGTTATCACCATATCAGAGTTAGAGAGTAGGACATTGAGAAGACAACCTATTGATGTCATTATGGCCATTTTGAGTTTGTAGTTATGCCATTTGGGCTAACTAACGCACTTGCTACTTTTTAGGCAACAATGAATGGGGTTTTCCATCCTCAATGAAGGAAATTTGTACTTGTCTTCTTCGATGATATCTTGGTGTACAGTAGATCTTGGGAGGAGCACTTGGTTTACCTTGACACAGTGTTGGATATATTGGGCAGAGAGTCCTTGTATATAAATGAGTTGAAATGTGATATGGGTATGACAAAGTTGTTGTATTTGGGTCACATAATTAGTGCATAAGGCATACACATGGATCCTGAAAAGATTTGTGCCATTGTTGAGTGGCCTTCACCTATGAACATTGCACAGTTGAGGGGCTCTCTAGGATTATGTGGTTTCTACAGGAGGTTTGTGAATGGATATTCTAGGTATGCAGCACCCTTGACAGATTTGATAAGAAAGGAATCTTTCTTGTGGAATCCTGAGGCCAGGAGTGTTTTGAGAAATTTAAGGAGTTAATGACTTCCTGTCCAGTGTTAGCATTACCAAATTTTAGCAAATCTTTTAAGCTACATTGTGATGCTTCTAGAGAGGGCATTGGAGGAGTAAGTTTATGTAGGAGAAGTACCCTATTTCTTGTGAGAGAAAAAAATTAAGAGGGCTAGAGCAAAGCTTTAGCATATATAATAAGATGTTAGCCATTATGCATGCTTTGGCTACATTCAGAAAATATTTGGTAGGTAGGAAATTTTGTATCAAAACCGGCCATAATAACATTAAACATTTTTTTTGGGGCAGAAAGATCTCAATGTTAGGCAACAGAAGTGAGTGAGCAAGTTACAATCCTATGACTTTGATATTAAATATTTTAAGGGGACATAAAATGTAGTTGTTGATGCTTTATCACGTAGGCCCCATTTGAGCTTATTGATAGATATATCAGAGGATTGAAGACACTTGATCCTTTCAGAGTATGCAAAGGATGAGTGGACGGTCAGATTCATAAATGGAACTATTCAGGACAACAGATACACCCTTGTGAATGAGCTCATTGTTTACTAAGGGCGAATATTTTTGGTTCCAAGCTCAATAATGAGGAAGATGGTTCTGAAATCTTTTCATGATTCACCTATGGTAGGACATCCTGGTTTCTACAAAAAATGTCAACATATTAGATAGCGCTTCACATGAAAAGGGCTCAAGGTTGAGGTATTTCGGTATGTTAGGGAATGTCCCACCTGCTAGCAGAATAAGCAGGGACACTCCTATCTAGTCGGTTTACTTCAGCCACTTCTAATTCCTGATAGGAAGTGGGAGTGTTTATCTATGGACTTCATCACACAACTGCCTAGAGCCCAAGGTAGGGACTGTATATATGTGGTTGTGGATCGCCTTACGAAGTTTACACACTTTTTTCCGATCAATGCTACATACACTGCTACACAGGTGGTAGAGTTTTTCTTCAAGGAGATATTTAGATTACATGGCTTACCTCAGAGCATTGTGAGTGACAAAGACAATAGGTTTATGAGTCACTTTGGCAGGAGCTATTTAGGTTATGTGCAACAAAGCTCACTCTAAGTACTAGCTACCACCCTCAAACAAATGGTCAGACTGAGATAGTGAATAAATGGGTGGAGGGATATCTTTGAAATTATATAGCAGGGCAATAGAAGGGATGGGTAAAGTATTTTTATCTCTATGAGTATTGCTACAATACCACTTATCACATGTCTATTCAGATGTCACCCTTTATGGCCCTATATGGGTATGAGGCACCCAATTTTATGGATCTGCTTTTGAGTGACAGTAGAGTGCCCAGTGCAAGTGATTTGTTAGAGGAGAGTCAAGACATTGTTAAGACTCTCAAGGATAATATAAGCAAGGCATAGAATCAACAGAAACAATATTCAGACAAGAAGAGGACTAAGTGGACTTTTGAGGTTGGAGATATGGTGTATCTTATCTTGTAGCCTTACCGTCAATTCACTCTCGAGAAGAGTGGTGCTGAGAAACTTAAACCATGATACTACGATCCATTCAGGATTATCAAAAAAGTGGGAGAGGTAGCTTACGAGTTAGATTTGTCAATGGAGAGCAAGGTACACAATATTTTGCATGTGTTATGCCTCAAGAAGGCGCTAGGACATCATATTGTTCCTTCTATAGTGCTCCCACAGTTGGATAATGAGGGAAAATTGGTCATTGGTGCCAGAGGCTATCATTGATTTTAGGGAAAGGAACTTGAGGTGACATACTATAAGGAAGTATTTGGTGAAATGGAAGGACCTGCCAGTAAAGGATGCGACATGGGAGAATGAGGAGGTTTTGTAGCATTTGGACTTGAAGTTGCTCGAAGAAAAGCAATTTTAGGGAGGGCAGACTATAATGTCCCCATCCTTTTAGCATCTCAACGGAGTTCTTAGCCTTTACATTCTCTAAAGGCTAAGTGGAGAAATAAGGAGAAATTGATTAAATTAATTTTTTATAAAGTCATTAAATAAATTAAAATTCAAAGGTGACTTTGTCTTTAATTAATTTAATTTTCTAGAAGCACAATTAATTATTGTATTGTAAGGGAGAAGCTTCTAGAGAGTGCATATTTTAGAAATACAACTTATTATTGTATTGGAATGGGGGAAGCTTCTAGATAATGCAATTAAATAATATTTTATTTCCTTCTAGAAGGGTGAAGGAAAAGAATAAATAGAGGTGAGAGCTTCATTGTTAACCATTTGATTATTATGAGTTGCATTTGATATAAACTTGGGAGAAGAAACTAAGATTTCTAATTTTAGTCAATCGTTGAAGAACGTCAACTCTTTAGTGTTGCAACCATTTGAGGTGGTGAAATATCCACTGAATTTAGCTTTTGGGAGAGCTTCATTATGGAGTTCTATTTGTGCTTAAATTGAAGAATACATTTTGGTTTCTACAGTATGCATGCACGATGTTGTGCTACAATATTTATGTTTGATTCATCTCCACTCTTGGGCATCACTATTATTAGGTTCCTCTTGCAAATATTAGTAGTAAGTATTGTAATTTTTAGGCATATGATTTTGTTGTAAAAATTCAGAATCAAATTTTAGCATTACTGTAGTCATTATTGTAAGCCCATTTGTCTTGGCAAACTCATAGAAACATTGTACATGAGAATGAATTCAATAAAGGAGATACATGTTGCATACCATTTGTTTGATGAAATGTCCATCTAATAGCATATATGATCAGTATAATGGTTGTATGTCACTTGTTTGTCAAAATGTCAGTTGGTTGTAGGTATGCATTCCATATCTAGTTTCCATGTGTAAGCATTGAAAGTACCCAAAGAACTTCACTTGCATATTAGTTCATTGTAAGAGGCATTGTAATATCATTTGCGAACATTCTAAATTTCTTAGCATTGAAAAGCAACATACAAGTGTTTGACAATATTCCTTGAGCTAAAATCAATCAGTTTGGGCAATAGATACTACATGCTTCAAGCCATATAAACTTGTATGCAATCTACACACTAAGTTCTCCTTGCCTTTCACCTTAATTCCCTATGGTTGTATCATATATATCTCTTCATCCAAATCACCATGAAGAAAGGTTGTTTTAACATCAAGCTATGTAAAGTTTCTGCTAAATCCTTATCTTTTAATCAAACTTTTAATTGAGTCTTATATGCTGAGAATGATCTTCCAAGTAGTATGAATATTGATGAATTTAGTGCTTATTATAATGCAGATACAATACTAAATATTCAACCTTTTATTGTGATAGAGAATCTTAGATATAAATTGCAGGATATAAAATGCTTATAGGAGCAGATTGCTATAATTGTGTGTCTTATAATCTGCATTTACAACCTACTTATATATCCTTTCTGAAGGGTATGTCCCTCATGGGACATAACCCTTCCTAACTTGGCACCTATAGGACATATATATATATATATATATATATATATATATATATATATATATATATATATATATATATATCATAAAATGCGAACATTAGGGATATATTGCTATTGAGAGGAAGTATGGTCTGTACTGTCATACCTGTAGGTTTATCTTGGTTAATATTCTTAACAATCCCTCTTAATTTGATAATCCTACAGAGAGATATTATATCTAGCAACACCAATGCAGATGAATAAGCAAGAATTAATACTCTATATCTGTCTGTCTCTTCTTAGTATGTGGTATCATAGACCACATGATACAAAGTCATATTACTAAATCTTTGATATGACAAATCACTGCCACTAGTGATATTATACATGATAAATCTGAAGAGTAATCTCTACATTTATCCAAGTTATGATTTCATAGAAACTGGTATTTCCATATCACAACATGATCTTGAGTTTTAAGATCTACCAGAATATAGGATAAATCCGGAGAATACTAAGATTCTTCCTTTATCCAATTTGTGACCCATGAACATAGCAATGTCAACATCACAATATGATCTTGAACTCATCTAGATCTTACAGTAGAACTCTACTATTTAGCACATTATCTAAGAGATTGTCACCTCTTAAAAATAATGAATACAAATGGTGGAGCCCATAATAGTCAATAGCTTGACAAAATAAAATTATTTTATTAATAATCAAGGGAGAATAAATGGATTACAACTCAACCATACCAAGTCTCCTCCTAAAGTGTTCTATCTTCACCCTAGATAGAGGTTTGGTGAGTATTTATGTTGTCCGATCTGTAATGCAAATGTATTCCAATTTTATAGAATTCCTATCTACCATATCTCTTACATAATGGTAAGAAATTTCAATATGCTTGGACCTATCATGGAAACCTAGATTCACTGAGAGCTTGATGGAACTCTGATTATCACAATGAATAATCATGGGATTCATAGCTTGCCCAAATAATCCCACAAGCAACTTCCTTAGCCATACTACTTCTTGGGAGGCCATTGTTGTTGCAATGTATTCAGCTTCTGTGGAACTCTGTTCTACTGAAGACTGCTTTCTACATATCCAAGATATCATTGTTGATCCCAAACTGAAACAACATCCTAAAGTACTTTTCCTATCTTTAACACTTCCACCTGATCTGAATCAATGAATCTATGTAAGTCTAAAGCAACTTTCTCATATTTGAGTCCGAGATTAAGAGTGCCTTGTAAGTATCTCATAATGTGTATAACTGTGACTAGCTTCAGTTTACACATAAAATGACTTAAGGCATTAACTGCATAGCAAATATCTGGTCTTGTATTTACTAAGTACGTAAGCTATATAACCAAAGAATATTTTAGGCCTTTTGCTTTCTCTGATTGTTCTGGAAGGTGTAGCAAAGTCTTGAGCTACTTCAACTATTTTAATGGCCCAAAGTGGTCTTTTCTTTGAATTTTCATCGAGGTTCATATTTTGAATTTCATCTTTGATTTCTTCTAACTTCTCCCTCTGGGACCCAGATTCATGATTTATTTTAGAACTAGATAAAGGAGAAGGTTCATCAGAACTTATGGCTCTTTTGAATGCAAGATCTTTTTCGAAGATTACATCTTTGCTAAGTTCAATAGTTTTCTGTCCAAGTATGAAAATCCTATATGCTTTAGAAGTTTCACTATACCCTACAAAAATACCTTTCCTCCCACAGGGTTGTAACTTGGTTCTCTTTTCTTTTGGAACATGGATATATATAGGACATCCAAAATTTCTAAGATGACTTATATTGGGTTTTACTTTAGTAAATACTTCTTCAGGCATTTTATCTTTAAGATAGGAGTGAGGACTTCTATTTTGAATATATAAAGTAGTATAAGAGGCTTCTGCCCAAAGATAATTTTCTAGGTTTTGGTCAAAAATCATAGCCCTAGCAACTTCTATAATTGTCCTATTCTTTCTTTTTGCTACCCCATTTTGCTATGGGTTATAAGGAACAGTGTACTCCCTCTTAATCCCTGATTCTTTACAAAACCTTTTAAACAAGTCTGAGGTATATTCTTCTCAATTATCAATTCTAAGGGCTTTCATTTTATGTCCTAAAATTTTTTCAATTAATGCTTTGAATTCTTTAAATCTTTGTAGGATTTCTTCAGATTCCTTGCATTTTAAAAAGTAAATCTATGTTTTCCTAGAGAAGTCATCTATGAACAAGATATAATACCATAATCCTCCAAGAGAAGGAACAAACATAGGTCCACATAAATATGAATGAATTAATTCTAGTACATTATTTGTTTTCCTAGTACTATCATGAAAGGGACTTCTAGTGCTTTTACCTAGAGCACGCCCTTTACAAATACTAGGGTGGTCTTTATTTAATTTGGATTATCCAATAACATCTTTTCCATAGTTGATAAAGTTTTAAAATTTGGATGCCGTAATC
>CM053785.1:379234825-379272325 GCA_028749045.1 Cupressus sempervirens
ACCTACAATAGGTTACCCAAGTAGTCACTTAAGGCTTTGGCCTCCATTGTAAGCCACTTCCCAACGTGCACATAGACTACCTACCTTAAGCTTATAAAAGTACAAATCATATAATCACAATGTTCACCTCAATCCTTTACAAGCAATTGGAAAGCACCTATAGATAAATCACAGTAATCACCTCAGGTCCTTTACAAGCAACTGGAAAGCACCTAAAGACAAATCATAACATTCACCTCAATCTCATACAAGCAACTAGAAAGCACCAAAAGATAAAATACAACAATCACCTCAGTCCTGTACAAGCAATTGGAAAGCATTCAAAGATAATTGATCGAAGACTCAATGTTTACAACAAGAAAAGTCACAATTATCACTCTAATTCTATACAAGCAATTAAAAGGCTTTAACAAGCACTACTCATAACTCATCATAGAAACATGTGATACATCACCATGGTCAAGTAGAAAAAATCATACACATAACATCATCATGACACAAAACCCCCAAGCCTCTGGTAAAACATCATGATCTGGTCAATATTCTAAGTCAAAACCTGAAACCCTCATGAAATACAACATACATCTCATTCAGAATTTAAACAAGAATTTTCATAGTTCATTTGTTTTTCAAAACACAAGAATGTTCGGTATACAAATAGGGTTACAGTTTCGTTACCAAAGTATCAAAATTACTAAGGTTTTCAAATTATCAAAAGATGTAATAAATTTTCCCTTAATAATAGAAATCATTTTCATACAAAAATTGTACCATCAAGTAAAACTTGAGTTTAGTAAAAAATATATATATATTTTTTTAAATTATAATTTTTGAATTTACTTTCTAAATATATTTTATTGACTAGCAATCTTCTATTTAAATATTATTAAAATTTAACAATAATCAAATAATTTAATTAATGATCATAATTATTTACTTATTAATAATTTATATTAAATCATTAATAACATAATTATGAATCTATTAACAAATTACTATTATTACTAATAATATTTATAACATGTACTATTTAATAGCAAACTTATTTAATAATTATCAAAATTTAACATAAAATAAAAACTATTTTAAACAAAATCATGTTTATTAAATTACAAAATTTAATAAATTTAAAATACTAGATAAAAAAATTTAAAAGGAGTTTTAGGGCCTGCCAGCCTTTGGCATTGCTGTCGTAGCAGTGCCGCTGCTGTAGTAGTAGTAGCGTATTGCCTTGCAATAGTACCTTCTGTTATGGTAGCAGTTGCAGCTGTCGTGCAACCTATACACAAGCCGCATGGAAGAAAAGCAGAGGAGGAGGGAGGTGGGGTTGGGGCTCACCTCCCCATAACAAAATATATTAAAAATAAATAAATACGAAACCACTAAATCTCATCCCCTGTACGAATTCGTATTCGTAGAACCAAATTTCTTTAAATTGGTAATTTTACAAACAACACCATTTTAAATATATAAAATTATCATTATATATATATATATATATATATATATATATATATATATATATATATATATATATATATATATATATATATATATATATAAAAGAAAATTCCATCATAGATCTGATAGAGCAACAAAGTAGAAACAATCAAATTTAATAATTAAGTTTATGGTATTCTTTCTCAAACCCCATCTCGAATCCCAAGAAATCAATTACAAATCTATGAAACCTACCAAACAAGGGTTTCAACCTAATTGAATTCTAAAAATAATTTTATTTAGACACGAAAAAGACAAAATAATTTCAAAAAGAAAACTATTGTGCAAAATTCACGAGATCCTATCTTGATCTGATGCTAAAACAATGAACGCATGGAGCTCGCAAGCAATTTCCTTTTTCTTTTGAAAATCCTCTTCTTAGAAATTGGCTCCTCCAAAATTGTATATGGAGAAATGAACTCTAATTTCCTAATAAAGAGTTTTTTTCCCCAAATTAGGACATCGATTGTGCAATCATGCGAAACCCATTTTCCTTTATTATTTTAATTATTTTAATTTCACGCACAAGCTATTTATAATTAATTAAAATAATCTTTATTAATCAATTCATTTTTCTCTTTAATTATTTCACAAGACATTTTTAATAATATATTTATTAATTCAACTAATAATATTATTTAGAGATTATTATTTAAATAAAACTCCTAAATAAATTGGGGTTCACCCCACAATGTGATGGTAAATGTCACAAGCCTTAGTTGATTAAGGTCTTGGGTTTGAAACACCCATTGTTCCCACTATTTCCATCATGCTTGTTGCTAATTGTGCTCTTTGCGTCTACTTGGTGTTGGTTCGCTCGCTTCTTCCTTGGGGTTATGCGTCTATGCAGTTGTTACCACAGTCTTATGTTTGGGAGTTATAAGGGGAGTCGCCATGGAGTGATGAGGGATTGGGAGGTATAAGGAGATGTGATTGGAGTGATAAGGGGATTGGCGATCTTGATGGTGTTGACTCTGAGCTGATGTGATTTCAAGGTTGAATGCGAAGTTAGGTGTATTTAGAGATGAATATTAGAGGTGTTAATACCTCAAAATTACCACGAGATGGGTCCCCCAACTGTGGCTCCATTGGTTCATAGCTCCAGTCAAAAGTGGTTACCAATACTAAAAAAACTCCTAAATAAATATAAATACCCCAAATTAAAACTTTAATCAAATATTTTAAATTTTATTTTATTTAATTAATTCCTCAATTAATTAAATATGATTAAATATTGAATTTTCTTTATAACATTTTATTAAATTAAATCATTTGATACTCTTTTAATTTGATTTAATTATAACTAAAAATCACACCAAATCCACAAAACCAAATATGAAAACTCAACTGAAGGACAAAGTACAGATTCAAACTGCAGGGTCAAAATCATGAATTCACGTCACTTGACGAATTCAAATGGGTAAACAACTAGATACTTATCATACTCTATAGGACAGTTGGCTTTGGGTTTAGGATTCAGACTCAAGTATTATCTCCCCTCTTTTACCATTTAGATGTTGTGATAGGGCACGCTCATCCTGGTAATTCAGGGAAGTTGATGCCCAATACTTGCAATCTGCATAAAATTCAAGCATGTACATACACATATAATCTAAACTAAACAAACAATGGCGGAGAGTGGTGCATCATGTAGACCCTGATTAGTAGGTGACTACGACTCCCTCCCTCAACCACATCAAAAATGTCAAACATAAAGTAAAACATACAAGTACGCTATACACATGCAAGTATAGGATAAGTAACCATAGAAACTACATATAACTAATCCATCTACTATCATCATGAGATAACTGAAAATCACTAAATAAACATACACAAAAACCATTGAAATAATCATGAATACATGAAATAACTAACTCATCACATATAAATTATATGATTATGAAATAACATCTAATCAACTTTGGTAACCAAGTACCGTTAATCATAAAACACAATCATAAAATAGGCCTAAAAGAATCTGGCAACCTAACATGAAAATTAAACTAGGGGTAGGCATTACATCCACTCCCCCTAGACTTAGGCTTACTCCTGGAAGCCTACAAGTAAGATAAACTCAAGCTCACTGTGTGAGTCCCATTGGACCCTTTCCCCCTATAGGAGGATAAGACTCTACTGAAAATACACTCTACAGTCTAACCATATCTCTAACTATGGGTTCTGAACTTACAAGTCTATGGTTTGAGAATTTTGATTTCCATTGGGGAAAATGGAATGACTTGGGTCTGCGTTGTCCACATGACAACATTCTCCGTCAAACCTTCTTTGCACCCTAGGTGCGCTGGACTGCTAAAAACTACCTCCACTAGCAAAAGAATAAGTACTTTCTAATGGCTTGTCATACTAGTTGTGCTTATTGCATTGAGTATTGAGAATCCCTAGAGTTTAAACCACTATTGCCATTTTGTGCTGAAGGATAGGATCCTCCTTAATACAGTTTTTGATTGCCTCTTGAAGAAGCAGGCTTACTATTGCTACTCGATCATTGATTACCTTGGGACCCTGATGTTGTAAGTGCTCCCACAAAACCACCATGTCCCAAGGTGACACTTTTCTTTACAACGATAGCTTGATGTGCCGCATCCTTGAGGTTTTTAGGTTGGAAAACTTTTACACCCCCAATAAGACAATTGTTCAGACCTCGAGTAAAGTGTTGAACCATTAGCGGTGAACTCTCACCAGTCCTTGCATAAGGTGTAGTGCCCACTCATAGTTTATTTTATTTTTATATTAACTAAACTCTTTTATGCCTATTTCATGGATGTGTTAGTTTCAAGGATATTATTTCATAACTTGGACTAGAGATATATAAATGATGATTACTTAGTTGACTATATTTCATGTGTTGTTTAATGATTATGATTACTGATGCATTAATGATGCTTTCACGATTCGTAGTTAATAAATGTGATTTCTTTCATAGCAATGTCAGATGATGCTTTAATGATGATTACTTCATATTCATAACAATGCATTATTTTATTTGAGCATATGATGTTTGACTTATAATTATTATGGTACTTACCCCATACTTGCATGTGTATGGTGTGTGTGTCTATTTTATCTTTCTATTTGTCGTGTTTAATGTGGTTAAGGGAAGGTGTTGTAGTCACCTGCTAGTCAGGGTCTACATGATGTACCACTCCCTGCCATTGCTTGTTTAGTTTAGATATATTTATATACATGTACATGCTCATCTTTTATGCAGAATGTAGGTACTAGACATCGACTTCCCTGAGTTGCCAGGATGAGTGTGCCCTATCACAATAACTCAATGGTAAGAATGAGGAGATAATGTTTAGGTCCAATCCCAACCATAGCCTAAATACTTGTCTTGCAAGGAAGACTCGTAATTGACTTTCCACCCTTTTCAAAACCCATGAGTTTATCTTTGTCTATGTTGTTTAATTTTGAGCTTTGGTCTATTTTGGTAATGTTGCTTTTATGTGGATTTCACTTAGTGATTTATTTGGTAAATTATTTAATTATAATATTTCAGTTAATCATATAATATTGAGAATTATTAAACATTATTTGATTAAAAAGAGAATATTAAAGCATGAAAATATTTGATTAATTAAAAAACTAATTAAATATGTGCTTTAATCTAAAAGTCTTAATTTAGAAGCCTAAATTTAGAAAGTTAAAGAGAAATTAGAATATGTTGATATTTAATTAATTATAAATTAATTAAATATGTACTTCAGTTTAAAAGATTTAATTTAAAAGTTTAATTTAAGAAGTTGAACAAAAAGAGAATTAAAATATTAAAGATTTAATATTGCTTTGTTATAGTTATTTATTTAATAATAATTGAATTAGAGTTGCATTTAAACAATGAGCTTTGATTATTATTATTAATTTAAAAAATAAACTATAATTTAATTATTGCTTGCACTAATTAATAAACTGGAGGAAAATAAAATATAAAAGAATAAAATTTAAAGATGAAGTTATAGTTCTAATTGTGGCGTAGTAATATTTATTCAATTTAGTGATAATTATTTAGGAGTTTTATTTTAATAATAAAATCTAAATAATGTTATTAATTAAATTAATAAATAATTTTTATTTTATTTTTTTGAAAAAGAGGGGTAAAAACTTTATTGATAATTAGAACAATAGAATACAAAACATCAAAGGGCCAAAGCCCTAGTGAACACCAGAATCCCCAGTCCCCCAACCACTATAATCATCACTCCCCAGTACCACTATTATCATCAACCAAAATCCTCTCCAAGTCATGACATAGCTCATAGGGCATTTGCTCCCACTCATCAATCTTCCGACCATCTATAGCTTCTGATGCCCATTTTTCCAGACAATCGGCCGCCCTATTCCAATCCCTTGGAATATCGGCATAAGACATTGAATCCATTAAAGAACTAACTTGTAATATCTGTTGCACTATCATAGACAACTGACAGCTAACATCATAAGTCTTCATCTCCAGCAACATATTAACTAGGACCTGAGAGTCAGCCTCACAAATCACCTTCTGCCAAACTAGAGCATAGGCTCACTTCAGAGCATATAGGATAGCCAAGCCTTCCATCCTATTAATAGTCTGAATCCCTTTATTGGCCGAGAAAACAAAAACCACAGATCTAGAATAATCCCTTCCAATCCCACCAATCCCAGCTGACCTTGGATTACCCTTGGAGGAACCATCCGTATTAACTTTCAAAAAGCCCTCTGGAGGGGGCAGCCATTTCCTCAACCTTTGAACTTTTTCATTGCACATCTCCCTCTCCTAACACAAGCTGAGGCCAGAGATATCTCCTATATACCAAACCTACTAACCATTTCAGCATCTCCTTTCTCTAGTGGCAACACAATCTCACTGTTGGCTTCAACAGTTTCTTGGATCATTCCCATAATTCTAGTCCAAGCCTGTTGAATCCCCAAATTTTCACCTCTAAAGATTCTATGATTCCTTTCCAACCAAACTTGCCACAACAAGAAGATAGGACCTGCATACCAGGCATCATGCAAGAAGAGAGCCGATGAAGGGGGCCTTCCCAATCTCATCCAAAACTCTACCAAGGAGGAGGCATGAATGCATGGACATTTCCAAACATCCCACCAGTAATGCCATAATTACAAGGTGAAGGAACAATAGAAGAATAAGTGTTGTACATCTTCCTCCCCACCACCACAAAGAATGCACCTCGAAGGGCCAAAAAAACCCCTCTTCTGAATATTATCCCAAGTCAAGAACCTATTCCAAACCAAAGTCCAAATGAAGCAATTACACTTTGGCCAAGAGAATTTATTCCATACTTTCTTCCACTAGTGAACCTCCCCCCCCAACCAATTGTTGAGAGAGAAACTCTTGATACCCAACAGACACAGTGTATACACCCTTAGGACTAGGGGACCAGGCCAACACATCACTATCCATAAGGGCGCTACAATCACGACCAGAAATAATGTGATTAAGCTTAGCGCACTCTAGTTCCATCCCAAAGTTAGGCCACTCCCCTGGGTTCTTCCATCTTACTTCCACCAATTGTCCTTGAAGGGAGAAAGATTTAAAGTCACTCACCCTAGTCCATCCAGCTTCACAAAACCTCTGGGACAATAAGCATAGATGAGGGTATTGGAAGACTATGGGAGGATGGCCATCCCAAGAGTCAAGCCAAAAATGTGCCTCTAACCCCCTCTTACAATTCCATAATAGGCCTCCCTTTATGAGCGCAACCCCTTTCTTGAGTGTAGTCCAGATCACTGAGCCTTTCCCTGTCAAGCTATACTAGGGAATATCATTCTGTGGGATCCTAAACAAATACTTATGAGACAAAATTTTGGCCCACACCCGGTCCTATTCCACACACCGACACCAATACAGTTTAGCTGCCAGAGCAGTACTAGACAACAATGACTGTCGTAGGCCAAGACCACCAAACCTTTTTGGGCTACAGAGAATCTCCCACTTAATAAGGCTCCACTTAGTTGAAGATACATTTATAGCTCGTAAGAATTGTCTAGCCAAGGAATCAAGGTCCCTAATAAAACTCATCGATGCCGCCTAAATCATACACTTATAAAGAGGAAGAGCCTGCACCATAGATTGAAGCAACTGGACCCGACCAAAAAAAGATAACCAATGATGAGTCCAATGATTCACCTTGTCACGAAACTTGCCCAAAATAACCTACCATGATTCCCTAGACTACCTACCAACTGATATAGGGATCCCAAGGTATAGCAGTGGGAGGCTTCCAATTTGGAACTTGAGAATATGAGCAACTCTTTGCTAAATGGAAGGTGGAGTACTGAAGAAAAAAATGGAAGACTTACCCTCGTTGGTTAGCTGTCCTAAAGCACCCAGGTACATATCCAACACCTTACGCATATTAGAAGCCTCCCTAACAGTAGTCGTGCCCATCAAAGCTGTATCATCCACAAATTGGAGGTGAGATTGAACAGGAAGACCCCCTCCCCATTGCCAGCCCTAAATGAAACCCTCTTCAACATTCCTTTTAAACAACCATCCCAAACCCTCCACCAAAAGAAGAAACAAGTAAGGAGAAAGAGGGTAACCTTGCCGCAAACCTCGAGAGGCCCCAAAGAGATTAGAATGCTCCCCATTGATCAAAACTGAGAAGGAAGTTGAAGTTACACAACTCATAACCCAACGAATCCATTCCTCAAAACCAAAGGCCCCCAAAACCTTTTGAAGAAAGGACCAACAGACTCTATCATAAGCCTTGGCCATGTCCAACTTGATAAACATAGCCTTCTCCTTGGAATTAGCCATGGAATGAATAGTCTCAGTAGCCACAACTACCCCATCTAGAATCTGACGACCCTCCACAAATCCACTTTGTTCTTCAGAAATTAGCACTGCAAGACACTTTTTTAGCCTCTTAGCAATCAACTTAGATATAATTTTATAAGTTACATTGCACAAAGAAATAAGATGAAATTGACTTAGCCGATCAACCTTCTCCCCCTTGGGAATGAGAGCAAGGAAAGTAGAGTTCAAGGCCTGGAGCATTCGCTTATTCTTCTAGGATTCTTGAACAACTACCAGTAAATCTAATTTTATAGTATCCCAAAATTCTTGGAAGAATTCAATCGGGAAGCCATTAGGACCAGGTGCCTTCCCCTTTTTCATCTGGAAAACAATCTTCTCCAACTCCCCCAAAGATATGGTGCTCATAAGATTCTCTTTCATCTCCAAAGAGACTAAGTCCAGGATATAGGAGAGGACCCGGGCCTCTACAAACGAATCCCCCTACGCTTCTTCCCTAAATAAAGAATCAAAATACTGCACAGCTTCATTCAAAATATCCTGAGTAGAGGAAATATCACCCCTTGTCAGTAACCAAGGATGAAATAGAATTACCATGTTGTCTGGCTTTCACCAAATTGAAGAAGAAAGTAGTGTTCTTGTCCCCCTCCTTGAGCCACTCAACCCGAGCTTTCTGTTTCCAAAAGATTTCCTCTCTCAGCTCCCATTCCTCCAGAGTTTTTAGAGCCCTGGCTTCCTCCTGCAACAAATTCTTTGAAACCCCATCCTCCCTAATCAACTTGGTAATATTGTTCAACTCCACTTGAGCCTCATATTTTTCCTCGAAAATATTCCCAAAGCACTGTCAGTTTCATTGCTTGAGCTGATACTTTACATATTGTAGGAGCTTAGCAAAGATATACATTGATGTCCCAAAAGTAGGCCTACCTTCCTTCCACCATTCAACTACAAAGCCATAAAGGTCTGGGTCCTTAAGCCACATGAGCTGAAACTTGAATGGCAAATTTTGAGGAAAATGGGTTGAAGAAATGACAAGCTTAATGGGCCAATGATCCGAACCTCTCCAATCTAATATCTCAGAATTAGAAGACCAAAGTCATCCCACCCAAAAATAGGACACCATAAATCGGTCTAATCTTTCGACAATGCAATGGTCACCCACCCTTCTATTGTTCCAAGTGAATTGACCATTGCTAGGCTTGATATCCACTAAGTTGAGTGCCGACATATTATCTCAAAGCAAAATAGAAGAGGGCTCCAATCTTGCATTACCTCCTCATTTTTTAGTTAAATCAAGAATAGCATTAAAGTCCCCAGCAATAATCCATGGCAAGTAAGGAAATAAGCTACGAACCAAATGAATATTATTCCAAACCAGAAGCTTACCTTGAAAATCAATAGGAGCACAGACATTGGAGAAAAGGGCAGATTCTCCTGATTCAGTGCATAAAGCCACCATGGATAAGGCGGATTTGAAAGAAATCCATGACACAGGTTGGATCTTCCAAGGGTTCCAGAGACATGTCGCACCCCCTGAAGATCCCTGGGCCCCAATGCATTGACTTTGGCCACTTCTCCACAATTTAGGCACCATACCCATCATACATTCCATAGAAACTTTAGTCTCCTTAATAAAAAGAACATCAGGGGAATGGATTCTAACTAATTCATGAACAACTTTTTGTCTAGGGCCACTGTTCAAGCCCCTAACATTCCAAGAAATAATAATCATTTCAGAGGAGTTGAGAAATGGGAATCCAAGGTCTTAACAGAACCTGACTCCACCAAAGTCTCCCCTATCATCTTATCTTCTCCAAGCCCTTCTTGTGCCCTATTTTAACATTTTTCTCTGAAACACTCTTCCTACCATCCTTTTGGAGAATGCCCAAGTGAGAAGCAGATTTACCTCGCTTATCTGTATGTGAAGCCACAGTCCTTGCAGGAAGAGTTACGTCTTCCACCCCCTGACCCAAAACAACATTCGGCTCTAAAATCCTTTGAGTCCCTATCTGTTCCTCCATGACCATCGGCATGGAAGATTCCATCTGAGATACAGAAGGAGGGATGGGAGAACAAATCTCACGTCCAGACTCCTTTACCAATAGTTCTGCATTAATCAATCCTGGGTTAAGTTCTTGCTGACCCAATTCATCCAAGACCTCAAACCTATTAAATGTATCCTCATCTTGTCTCTCCATTAAAGTCCTCTTTTGACCTCTATTATGATTTCAAGCCTTAACCTAAACAAACTCCTTAGCGTCCTTGCCCTTGCCTGTAGCTGACTTCTTCCCCTTATTAATACTATAAGTGTTATGAGGAGGAGGCAGAGGTTGCTGCTCCATTGACTTGGCCTTTAGAAATATTCTCACAAGATGGCCATATTCGTGAAAAAGACAACATCGGAAAGGAAGAGTCTCAAAGTCCAGCTGTTGCACCCAAGAATGTGAGCCTACAAACATTTCCACCGCATCTAGCAATGGTTTACTCAAATCAAGTTCCACACAAATTCAAGCAAAAGTCATCACTTTCTTCCCCAAGGTTTGTGTAGAAGGCCCCGTCGACTTTCCTATCATTGATGCAATCATATGAAGAACATCCTCTCTATAATATTCAATTGGAAATCTGGGTAACTGAACCCACACCGAGACCCGATTTGGAAGCTCCTTGAATGGATTAAATCCTGCATGCCATGGTTTGATGAATAGTCCAACCTTGGTTATAAAAATAAGGCCCACCTTCAAAAACCCTATTACGATCAACCAGGCAGTTGAATGTAACCATGAAAAAATTGTTTGCAAGCATCGTGACCTCCATTTTTCCCTCTGGATCCCACACTCTCTATGCCCAATTCTCCAGAAATTGAAGAGAAACTCTCAACCCCAAAAACTTGCAGTACAACGAATGTTTAGAATAATATTCGACATCCTCAGCGATCATTTCAAAAGGAATAACCAATTTGGGTCTCTCTTTGCAGTGCTGAAGGCATCCATTGATCTTCATGATTCATGGTGCCCCAAGTAAGCTTGAATCCATAGCATCTGAATTCTGAGAAAATAGGGCGTTCTCAAAAACCCTAGCCTCATGTCCCAACATACTCACATCCACCATATCATGCATTTCTACCATAGGAAATGCCTTAGAGGGCTCACCTTTCGCTATACTTCCCATTCAGCCCTGGTCAATCCATAGCAGTGGGATTAGACCAGGCCCTCACGCTGAACCTCGCACCATTTAGTAATAGCATAGCATCCACACCAAACTGACAAACTAGAACTTGCAAAAGATAGAAGTCCCCTCCCCATGCAAAAAAACCGTCCCCTTCCCCTGCGCACACCCAGTCACAACAGTGAAGAGCTAGGGCACAACTGCCCTAGCTCAACGAAAAGTTGCAGATGCCCAATGCCATCTGTCTCAACTCGTTTGTGTGTAGAATGAACTGCATACATGTGTGTCAATTATTTTTAGTGTTGGTCGTGGTCATCTAATAAATATATTATCAAAAATGATTCAAAAATTAATTAAAGAGAGAGCTAATTATTTAAATTAAGATATTTTGTAGTTCAATATCTAAAAGAGTTGTGCATGAAAAGGTGAAAGGTAATAAAGTAATAAACAATAATGATCAATGAGTTCCCTCTCGTAATTGCACAATCAGAGCCCCAATTTAGAGGAGAACTCTTTATCAAAGATCTAAAGCTCATTTTGCAATTACATAGGTTTTGGGGAGCAAAATTCAGAATTGGACCAAAAGAATTGTTGAAAGTTTCAGAGGGTTTGGATTTGCATGCATTCACAGATTGTCTCAGATTTTAGCTGTGGTTTTGAAGTAGGGTTTGAAAACTTATTGTAGAATTTTATTGAAAGATCTGTCTACTTCGTGTCTTCTTGGATTTTTGCATATTGCTTATTGATTTACTATACTGATTGTTGAATAAAGAATTATGTTGTAGATTTTGAAAAAGGAAAACTTTTTAATCAAGAAAACTTGACTAAGGAAAATTATAGAAAAACTATAGAAAATTATTATGACTGTATTCTTTTAAACCCCTTTAGATAATATAGGGAATATTTGATTATGAAAAATTGGAAGAAAATAATAAATCAAATAGCTAGGGTTTCAACTTTAAATTTGTTATTAGAGCTATGTGACTATCATGAATTTTCTAAATATAAATAAATATTATTCTTATATCTAAAATAATTTAATTGCAAAACTCATTGAAAAAAGAAAAAAAGATTAATTGAGAGGAAAGCATGTTGTAACTGAACTTATGCTTGCATGTGAAAACAAATATGCTAAATATAGAAACTATGTTTAGTAAGGTTGCATGCATGTGAAAACAAATATGCTAAATATAGAAACTATGTTTAGTAAGGTTGCATGCATGCGAAAACAAATATGCTAAAAATAGAAAACTAAGTATAGTGTGTTTACATGGATGTGAAAATAAATGAGCTAAAAATAGAAAGCCAAGTATGGTAAGGTTACATGCATGTGAAAACAAATATGCTAAAAATAGAAAGCTAAGTATAGTATGGTTACATGCATGTGAAAACAAATATGTTAAAAATAGAAAGCTAAGTATGGTAAGGTTACATGCATGTGAAGACAAATATGCTAAAAATAGAAAACTAAGTATAGTATGCTTGCATGGTTTTAGAGATCAAAGACATGTGAAAATACCAATTGCATGTTTATTTTTATTTTATAAAAATATAATATAATTTTTAGATTTATTTATTAATTTTTTAAAAAAAATGAAATAAATATTATCCATTTAATTATAAAGTGATTTTTTATTTATTTTTGATCGGTAAACGATTGTAGCCTTTGATTATATTAATTTAAAAAATAAAAATACAACAAAGTATCTCCGTTCAAATGGGCACTGGTAGGAAATAACGGAGAAGAAAATCTTCAATTTTGCCCAAGATCGTAGTCCTTTATTATTACATTATAAAAGGGGCATACCCCAGTTGTCATACTACAAATTTGATTGCTATTACAAGGAAGCAGACTAGAGTCCTAAACTAAAATTTGTCAGTTTTGATTGTACCTATACCAATCAAACATAATCCTGTTCCAAGAAACCATTCTCACCAGAACTTTAGGCTCTTAGTAGGTACCCCTTCTTTGTTGTTTTACCTGAAACTCATGTGCTTTACTATTTTGCTGATTAGTTAAGCAACTTAGAGAAAACCATTAGGATTGTTAGTTAAGAGCAATTGAAAATTTGATTTCCTGGTGGTATACTAAAAGGCATTGATAATCGAGATCAATCCAAAAAAGCTAATCATTTCCAATTTGATCAAAATATTCACTTACTCCTAATATTCTTCAATCAAAACCAGATGCCACTTTAAAATTTATAATCCTACTAAAACTGAAATTTAATATGTTAGTATAAATCTCATTGAACTAATAGTGATTAATTCTTTCATATGAAAAAAGGGGGTTTCATTCTTACTTATACCAATAATGCCATTAATAACATTGTATTGAAATATTGTTCTTTCTTGAATTGCATTTGCGGAATGTTCTGTAAAGTAGCTTAATTACCCTTCTAGGATGCTTTGAATCATTTAAACCTACTTAATTTTATTATAGCAATTAGTCTGATTTTAATCAAACATTTCTTCTATCACAGATGTAACTAGAGCCCAGAGTTATTAACCATAAATATGTAATTCTACCCAAGCGAATTTAGTCTAGCTATACTACACCTTTCAGAAGAGGCAAGATATAAAATCACCACTGATAGAGAAGAAACATTCATATATCAAATTCTAATTTGTACTTATTTTAGATGACTCTATAAATTACTTTATACATAGTTCTATTTCACTGAGCCATATTAGATTAGGGTCTACACTTTCGATTGGTTTGTTACCATATTTAGATTATGAATCAGATACACTTGAACACTTTGTAGTGTGATAAGCTAGAGAGAACAAGATGAGGCTAAAATGGCAAATTAAAATAGTATAATAAAACCATCCCAATCAAACAACACTATTCAATAATCACATCAAAGAAAAATGTATATAATTCATATATATTTATGATAATGAAATTTATAGAACGATGTCTTTGGATAGAAAAGCTTAACTAATATACATCCATACTTACAAACTATTTATTGGGGAAGGTACCAAAATATAAAGCATAACAACCTACTTAAGCTAGACTACCCATGACCTACAAAATTACTAGGCTTAACATCCCAATAAATTGTATGTTGTAATGAGCTGAATTGCAAAACTAAGAAACCAAAAAGAAGGAAGCTAAAATACATATACGATCATAAGAGCAAAGCAAAACCTATAGAACAAAAACTGGCCAGACTAGTAGGTAGGGCCAAAATTAGGGGAGGGAAGCCAAAATAGAGGGAACCCCCAAGCCAGGTTACTGCATACAATAAAAAAAAAGTGACACCAGAGTGGGAAAGACCTCCAAAACTGGTACCTATTTTTGAAAAACCATAATGATCTTTGTGATGTCCTTGGGGTTATTTGCTTAGAAATTTGGTGGGAACTCAAAATCATTCTTTTCCCAACTCGATTTCTCCATGTTTGGAGTGCATAATTCCAAGACCTCTAGATTGTCAAATTCCACACCCAGGTGGATGTATGCCTTAAAGATGCTGAGGTAATTTTCAATCTAGACCTTGCTATTATCTTCAATAATCCATCTCCATTGAAGGAGGAACTAGATGCTGGCCTCCATTTTGGGCCATTCCTTGTTAAAGGCCACATTCTCTTGAATGACTAGGGTGGAACACCTGATAACCACTGCCAAATTGAAATTTCTAGGTGGGTGCACCATGTATATCTCTAGAAGGGGAATTCTCAATTTCCCATCAATGCCTTTAATGACTTCTTCGAGACCCACACACCAAATTGGATCAAAAATATTGATACAGAGTCTAATCATTGCCCATTTTTCCACCTTAGCTCTAGCCAAACAACCTATGAATGTCCCTAATATGTCACTATTAGTCGGCCAAGAGAAATCATAGTTAAAAGTACTTTCTCCAATGACATGACTGACCGTTATCCTTGTCATGTTATCCACTGGTTTCAACAATTGATTCCACTATTTGAGTTTCACATTTCCATGGAACGTCATGGTCTGCACCTCCAAAGCATGGAATAAGTAGATGTTAGTATCCATCATAGGGTTTAAATGGGCTAGACTGACAAAGATGAGGAGGAACCCACTAAATATGAAGTAACAAATTCCTGGCGAAGGGTTTAGAAAAATCTAGACAACTTACATCATTATCTGAAGCCACCACATGATGCCAGATCTTAATGATGCTTCATAGGTCTGGTGTCCTTATATGGTGAAAACAGGGGGAGATATTGAAGGGTGAGCTGAAAGGGTGACAATATAACAACATACCCAAAAATGATAGATGCCTACTTAATACTAGGCTAGAAAATGTCTAAGATTTCTAATAATAAAGCACAAACTTACCACCTCGATGAGTGTAATGCCTAATTGTATTATATTAAGAAAACTTGCTATGTATTGTAGTTTTACTAATTGATATATGAGCCTAACTACTAATACACCATTTCCCCCCATGGATGTTATATCGATATAGATTAAATCTTTAGATAGAAGGGTAAAAAATAAGAGATTTAAAACATTGATAGATTGGTCTAAAGGGACACAATTGAAAAAAGAGATAAGATATAAGCACCCTAATAAGCATATTTGAACTATCAAGCTACATTAGTAGAGATGACCAACTTTATAAGGAATTTAATCTTTGATTATGTTGCTTAAGAATAGGAGTTAAGAGCTAAATTAATGTACTCAGGGTACCTGTTAACTATTAATCACTAAAGACTAATTTTTTTTTCCCTCAACCCCCTTATTAGCCAACTGATCTGCCTTTTGGTTATCTTCTCAAAAGATATGACAGATTTGAGTATCTGGGAAGCGGTCCAAAATATTGAGAACTTCTTCCAGTTTTGAATTTAGGACCCAGTTTGGCGTCAATATTTTCCTAATGGCATTAAAGACTATTTGAGAATCTCCCTCAATAATAATCTTTGATAAACCTAAATATAAACGAATTTGGAGACCTTCTTGAAGGGCTTCAAGTTTTTCAAGATTGTTAGTTGTAGGCTCTAAGGGTTTAGCCCTTCTAGCAATCCATTTTCCTGAGGCATTGTTAATGATACAATCAATTCTAGCAATGCAAAGATTGCCTCTTGAGGCCTTGTCAAAATTTAGCTTGGTCCACCCCAATGGCGGGGGGGACCATCTGTAGTTCTTCCTTGCTTCTTTATTCTTCTTCTTTTTGTATATGAGCGCTGGGTTGATAAGGTTTTTCCAAAAAAAAATTCATTAATCCATCCCAACTCAAAAATGTTCCTTCCTCCTTCTAGGTATTCCGTAGATGCTCGTTTAATGTCTCTACTATTCAAGCTTCAATTTTTTTAAGAATCTCATATGCTTGCATATTCTGATTACGAAAAATTCTTCTATTCCTTTCTTTCCAAATCTCCCACATTAGGAAAGATGGAGAAATGTTCCATAGTTTACTACATATCCCTTTGCTCCTCTCTATGGGCCATCCCTTCAAGAATTCACTAAGGGATACTGATATGGGAGTGGTCCAACCCAACATTTGTCTAAGCCAGTCCCAATCGAGTTGTGTGTATGAGCAATTATATAGGATGTGATTAGCATCTTCACTATCTTGCCTATAGAGTACACATCTCAATGGGCCCTCAACACTTAGCTTACATAATCTATCTACTGTTAGGATCCTAATTTGAGATGTGAGCCATAAAGATAATCCTACCTTTGGTAAACAGGCTGAGTCCCAATAGAGATTAAGGGGAATGAATGCTTCTTCCCATTCTCAGAACTGAGTGGTGGCTCTATATCAATTTTTTACACTATACCTACCATCTTGTGATGTAACCCAGATGAGTTTGTCTTTTCTAGTCTAGTTGCTTGAATTTCCTATTTTAGATTAGTTTCTCAAATATATTTTTACCTACTAGATCTAAATCTAAATTTTTCACCGATTTCCATTCCTATCTTGTAGATTCGTCACTACATATTTTGTTTTTATAATCACCGACCTTGCACCCATAGATTTTAACTAGTTTCTTTTTAACATTCTCTGGGATTCCCATACTGTCTACAGGGGGGAACCTATCCCATGAATCTTCCTAGAATAAAGCCTCATCCCCAGATCCAACATCCCATGTAAGGTATTTACTAATTAGGTCTCAACTTTTGATAATGAAGTTCCAACTTTTAGATCCTTTAGGTAGGGACCTCATTCTAAAAATAGAATAGGGGTCAACTTCATTCAGGTATTTGTTATACATGATTTTAGCCCATTTGTGGTCTCTTTCTACAAAAAGACACTAGGTGAGTTTATATCCAAGTGCCTCATTCTGCCAGCTTAAGTTTTTTATGCCTAAACCTCCTAGTTCCTTAGGTTTACAGATGTTGTCCCATTTAATTAGGTCCAGTTTCTTAGAATCAGTCAAATCATTCCAAAGGAAACTTATGAATTTCACCTTGAATTTATTATTGGTATGATTAGCTAAAGGAAGGTAGGAAAGAGGGTAGGTTGGCAGGGTACACAACACTGCTTTAATCTTTGTGACTTTACCCGCTTTGGTCATCCATTTGTCTTTCTAGCCTCTTATCTGCGTATCCAATTTATTAAGAATATTGTAACATGCCTTATTAGATTTAATTCCTTTTTCTAATTCTATACCTAAGTATTTGCATGGAAATGCTTCCTTCTTGTAGCCCATGATATTGCAAATTTGTGTTTCCTTTTTTGGCTTGGTGTTAATGAAAAAAATTCAAATTTTGCAGCATTTACTTTTTTCCCAAAAGCTTCCTTGTACTATTGGGTAATGGCTTTGATGTTTAGAGCCTCATTTTTTGAACTAACACTTAGCAGGATGGTATCATCTGCATACTGTTGATGGGTAATATTGGGAACCTTTTTAGTTATTATAATTCCATTTATTTTCCTTTCTATATGGGCATTAGTTAAATCTCTTCCAAAGGCTTTCGCCATAATAATATATAGGAATAGAGATAGTGGATCTCCTTGTCTTATTCCTCTTGAAGTATCAAAGAAACCTTCAGGGGTTCCATTAATAAGGACAAATATCTTGGTTGTGGAGATACATTGATAGATGAAGTCAATCCATTGGGATGAGAATCCAAAGACTTTTAAGACTTTGCATAAGAACCTCCAATCGACCATGTCATAAGCTTTTTGAATTTCCAATTTCATGAACATGCTTGTTGATTTATTCTTGTTGGCTGAGTGTAGCATTTCTTATAAAATAAGAATACCATCTAGGATAGATTTGCTTGGAATAAAGTTAGTTTGTTCTTCTGAAATAATTTTGGGAAGAATAGGTTTAAGACGGTTCACTAGAATTTTAGACATAATTTTATAAATGGTATTGTAGAGGGCTATAGGTCTGAAGTCTCCTAGGGTTTCAAGAACTTCTCTTTTGGAAATTAGGGTGAGAAAGATGTTATTAATTTTAGATAAGATTGAACCACCATTCCTCGATGCTTCAATAGCCTTCCATAAGTCAAACCCAATAATGTCTCAGCATTTTTGGTAGAAGAAAGCTTGGAATTCATCTGGACTTGGAGATTTTTTTGGGTTCATATTGAATACCACAAATCTGACTTCTTCTAGTGAAATGGGGCTATTTAATACTTTATTATCTTCTGGAGAGACTACACTAGGTATGGCTTCAAGCATTTTTGTTTTCACTACCATATTCAAGTAGTCATAATTATTTATTTTATGAAAGTGACTCACAAATATCTTAGCTATTTTATCAGGATTATCTATGGTGGTGCCCAATGAGTCTTTGATATTAATAATTTTGTTGTTGGCTCTGTTATGAAGGGTGCTATTATGTAAAAATTTTGTGTTTCGATCTCCTTCCTCTAGCCATTTCAGCCTTGAATTTTGTCTCCAAAAGACTTCTTCCTTGGCCAGGATGAGTTCCCGCTTGGCAAGTCATTCTTTCGCTAGATTATAGCTGTCATTATTCATCCCATTTTTAATTACTTCTAAGTTTAATTCTTTTAATCTTTCTTCAATGTCTATTTTTTCTTTAAATATAATATTAAATTGTTCCTCATTCCATTTAAGTATCTTTTCTTTACTCATTTTCATTTTTGAGACAAAAATATACATTTTGGAGCCTTTAAAATTGCCTTGGGACAACTATTCTCTAATAAGTTCCATAAAGTTTTTGTTTAAGAACCACATCTTTTTGCATTTGAAAGGATTTATAATTAGTTTTTTAGGTTTAGAGAGTTCGATATGAACACGATAGTGATCTGATCCAGCTATAAGAAGAATTGAAGATTGGATATTAGAGTTTAATTTGCTCAATTCTCCTTTAAGAATTTTTTTTGTCTAACTTCTCGGCTATATAAGTAAAATCTTTCCTTTTGTTGTTCCATGTATACTTGCCATTGTTGAGCGAAATATCTATCAGGTTGTTAAGAGCTTACCAATTCTTGAATTCCTTAGTTGCTTGGGAAGTTTGTTGAATATCTCCAAATTTATCATCTATATTTAATATAGTATTAAAGTTGCCTCCGATAAGAATGAGTTCATTGCTATGATTATTAATAAATATACTAAGTTCATCCCATAACACTTTTTTTATCTAGGATAGAGGTTGGACCATAAATGTTAACTAGGATGAATTGTAGGTTAGTTTTGATGCTTTTGACTTGCTCACCCATGAGTTATTTGAATTTAATATATTAAAGTAACTTTCCTAAGGTTCCAAACCATACCTAAACCACCAGAAGCTCCTCTAGATTCATGTAGGTAACTATTCCAAATACCCAGTTTCTTTTCTAATTTAATTCCTTCTTTATTCAATTTTGTTTCTTGTAATATGATAATTTCTTATTCAAATTGTTTTAGATTCTATTTTGATAGATGTTTCTTACTAGGGGCATTTAGGACCCTAGCGCTTCAAGTAGTGATCTTCATGTTGCCTTGGGAAGGATCTTCCCCTTCCTTGAATAAAGTAACTAACTGATCTTTTGTTGCTCTTTTACTTGCCCATCAGCTTCTCCAAACTCTTTAAGAGATTTCCTTCCTCTTTTAGCTTTACCTTTACCATAATTTGGTGATTTTATCCCTTCTTGGTTAATCGTGATACCCAACTGATCTATGTTTTTACGTGCATTTAAAGCAGTTTAAGATTGTTTACCTCCTGTTTCATCTTTATCTTCATTAACTAGCTCTTGCATTATTTGTTATACAATAATTCTCTGATCATTAAAACTGTCATCTATCAAATAATCCTTTACATGATTGCCCTCATCATGAACATTACCCTGTGCTATAGGTAATTTATGTTCTTGTCTTTGTAAAGTTGTACTGTTCTTTTTTTCATCCTTAATTAATAGCAGATCCTTTTTCAAATCTTCAGAAGTATAGTTGTCTCCACCTAGTCTCAGTACTTGCTACATAAGATCCTCTTTTTGTGATTATCTTCTCTTATCTAAATTCTCATAATCAAATACTTGGATAAATTCTTCTGCTAAAAGTTCCAAGTTTTCCTTCTCAATCTCATTTAGCATTACCATTTCCTGGTCTTTAGTCCTCTCCATATCCTTGTTTAAAAAATCCTGGAGATCTTGAGTTAATGTTCCTTTTACCTTACTCTGTATATTTCCCTTTGCCTTATGCTCACTTAGGTTGTGATCTAGAGATTCTTTCTTTGTAGACGGAGTTTGCCAAAATTTGGTAAACATATTTATTGCCTTGGTGTTGTGAGTTATGGTTTCCCTCGTAGTTTATTCTTACTATTTTTGTGGGGTCTTCATATTTCTTTCCATGAATTTGGCCTTTTCATAATTCTAATTTTCAGCAGAAAATAATACGTTATTTTCAATCTCTTCTATGCTACTGATCATGTTACTGGGGTACTTTTTAACTTGGATCCTTGGATCACTATCCGATAATTTTAGTTCTTCATTAAGCCCTTTAGGATTCTTTCCCTTCTTCACATATTTTAAACTTTTTTAAAGCTCTTTACTACTGATAACTATATTTTCTCTTCTTGTATTGGCCATATCTTGATTAGTCTCATTTATTCCTCCAATGAGATCTTTGAAACTTATTTCATCTTGCTTAGGCTAGATTTCCAAGTTATGATTGATTCCTTTTGATTCCTTTAGATTTGACACTTTAGTGGTTCTTTTATTCTTAACTGATGATGAGAGATTTTCCATTTCTGTGTTTTGAGATTTTCCCTTTTCGTCCTCTTGTGTTGGCTTAAGTACTTTCTTCTAATCTTTCTTGGGGGTATGTAGACTATTGTTGTCCTTTGTGGAAGGATTTGGCTTGGTTGTCTTGCCTTTCTCTACTACTTCAATATCTATTTTTGTGCCTACTTTCTCTACTGAGTCCTAAGGAGCCTTCATATTGCCTTGCTCAAGTATGGATTTCTCTTGGTATAACCTTTTCCTTCTTATGTTCATCATGGGGAAGGTAGTAGGAATATCCATAGTAGTTTGCAACTTTTTTAAGGTGATTTTCCTCTCATCATCTAGTCCAATAATCTCTGAAATTTTTCCTTCATATCTCTGGAAGTTTAGTTTATAGAAAGATCTGTTGGTAATTACTTTGATAGGATTGAATTCCATGTTATTAGCCTTACAATTAATCAAAAATTTGATGTTATTGCAAAATTTAAAAGAGGCATCCAATCCAATCAAATCTCCAAATGAAAGACCTATTTTCCTGATGATTTCTATTTGCATTAGTTCCGATGGGATGGATTGAAGGGAGATCTAGGTGGGTATCTAGAAATTTAAACTTTCTTCCTTACAGTCTAGAGACCACTCAAAGAATTTAACCACATGTCCTTTAAAGAAACAATCAGAAACATAGAGGAAGTCTTTTTTGACATATTCATCACTACAATTAATGTATAGTAGTTTATTAGAATGGTGAGAAATACTTACCTGCTTATTGCAAAAATCCTTGAGCCAAGTAATGAGATTGAACATTTTTTATCTAGGCCCATTCCAAAATGCAAATACACCAAAATTTAGACACCACTGTTGTCGATTTTCACTATCTTGATTACTGATAATAAGGACCTTTTCATCAGTTTTGATAGGGTTTGGGGTGAAAGGCGAAAGGCGAAAGGAACAGGGTAATAGGATGAGAAGGAGAAAAAGGATCCAAATTTCTTCGATGTGGAGGGATGTAAGTTTTGGGAGTGGATAAGGGAAGATTGGTTCTTGAATTCTCAATCTTCCAAGGATGACTCTTATGGATGGGAACAGAATCCCCATAGGGATCTGCTAAAAAGCCAATCTATTGTGCATAGGAGGTATTTTTATTATTGTTTGCATATTTAGTAAGGTTGAAAAAGTGGATTTGTCTATCAAGACTTAATGTAGAGAAAATAAGAGGGTGGAAATTCTTATCCACACTCTAGGATACATCCATATGATTACTAGATTTAGTTTGGGCATGTACAAGAGGGGCCGAAGAGACCTGGGATGGACACCATTTGGTTCGATTGTTAGAATTATCATTTGGTAATGCCATAATCTGATGCCCAGTTCTTTCATCATTGTTTGTTATGTTTGCTACTAAGAAAGACCTCGATTCATGATTGATTTGCAGCTTATGATATAGTTCCAGACCATCTATTTTCTCAAAGATGACAAATCGATTTGATGTTTTAACAACAAATTTGAGCTCTGTAAGGTTTTTATTGGACGATGGGCAGAGATCAACAACTTTCCTTGCCTTAGCCTATCGATCGCTAGGGTTTCTGGATGCCCAAGCAGGTAGCTCTGCCGAAAGCCCTAAATTTTTTGGTTGCCATCTTTGATTTCTTTGTTGTATGCCTTTATTCACAATGGTCGATTTTCTCGCTTTTTCGCAATCTGCTCTGCTTGCCATTTTTTTCTAATATTATTAAATTGTGTTAGTAACTATAACTTTTTATAAAGTGAATGTTAGTATTAGTGGCTATTTAAGTTTAATTAGACTTTTAGTTGCATATAAATTATTATATAATTATTAATGTAAGAGGGAAGTTAATAAATAAATATTTAGAATTTTACTATATTTTAAGAGAAGTTGTGGTAGAGTTCACTTTGTAATCATTTAGTTAATAACTATTTGACTTTATAAGAGAAATTATAAATAATTAAATTAAATTTATAATTTTATCTCTAGTTGCATTATGAATTAAAGGAAAAGTAAATATTAATATTGGACTTAAATAGAAGTCAAATTAATATTTTAGAAATAAAATTGATATTAGTATGTAATCTAATAATATACATTTATGTTATTAATTAAATAATTTATGATTTAAGATAATTTAAATTAATAACATGATAATATTGCATGATATTTTATATGCACAAAAAGATTGGATATTTAAATACTTATTGTTTTAAATAAGTATATTAGCATAAGAATTTATATTAACATATACATTCTTACTTTATTTCTAAACACATCATTATGACCCAAACTAAACAAGAGAAATTGGTGGAATTAAATCATGTGGCTGAAAACTATGTATTTTCTAATATTCTATTTATAGTCTTGTAATGTTTATTTTCTTGATAGTTTTTCTTTGCGGGTTGTTTAGTTGGCCAAGTTAGGATGTGCACTGGAGATGTTTTTGAGATTTCTTTTATGATTGTTTGACTAGATGTCATGATGAACTTTATTATTTGAATTGAGATTTACGTTTTATGAGCTTTATGCTATTTAATATTTATGAGAACTTGGGTTTTTTAGAACCAATGTTATTTTTTAGGTTGCCTGTTAAGGAACCAAATTTGATCAATATTACTTTTATGGTATGGGACACTATTGTGTTTTATGATTTTTGGGAAGGTAGTCTAGGTGCATGTCTATGGGAGTGGCTTGCAATGGAGGATGGGGCCCAAAGTGGCTGTCAAGGTAACTCATTATAAGTTGTGTAACACGTGATAACATAGTAATTAAAATATCTTGCCTAGCCCTTTCTTTGAGATACATTAAAAAGATAAGTTAGCTATTTAATATTTATGAGAACTTGGGTTTTTGAGAACCAATGTTATTTTTTAGGTTGCCTGTTAAGTAACCAAGTTTGATCAATATTACTTTTATGGTATGGGACACTATTGTGTTTTATGATTTTTGGGAAGGTAGTCTAGGTGCATGTCTATGGGAGTGGCTTGCAATGGGGGATGGGGCCCAAAGTGGCTGCCAGGGTAACTCATTATAAGTTGTGTAACACATTATAAGTTGTGTAACACGTGATAACATAGTAATTAAAATATCTTGCCTAGCCCTTTCCTTGAGATACATTAAAAAGATAAGTTAGAGATTTTTCCTTGTCCATGCCTTGAGTTCTTGTATAGATTAAGGATGAGATGGAGATGATACCTTGAGAGGTATGACTAGTTTCCTCATCATCATGAGAGAGTATTCTGGTTTTGCATACAGTCACTAGGGGCTGGGGTCCTGAGAGATTGCCAGGGTAACCTTAGAGTTGGCTCATGTGATAACACTCCATAGTATGTAGCTTGAGTCTCCTTCATGGTTTTTCTATATTTTTCTCTAGTGGTGTACTTGTTGGATATTACTTTTGATGGTGCATTTATTGTGAGTTGTTACTCATTGATTGGTTGGATGTCATTTATTGTTGACAATTGACTTTTATTAATGAATGATCAGTTATTCATTAGTGGTGTTTTTATTGTTGAAGTTAGTAATTGGTAGTTTACTTTTATTGATGACAATTGTTATTTTTTGATCATTTTTCTTGTGACAATTGACATTGATTTTGAGGTGGTTGTATATTTTAGGTCTTGGTATTTGTATGTTGACTTGGTATGAGATGTTAGTATTGGGATGAATGTGCTTTCAATTTTTATTATCTCTTCTTCTTGAGTAGTTTGTGTTACCCTTGAGGTAGTTTTGGCTATCAGGATTCCTTGCCTAGGATTATTTTATGATTTGATTATTTGTGTGTGGATCTTACTTATCTCTCCTGCATGGTGGGAGTGAGAGCCTGATTAGGTGACCACGCAGTCATGAGGTAGTGTATTCTTACCATTTGGGTCTCCCTTAGATTGACAGATGTTGGATGCTAATTGATATGGTGGTACCATTATCATTCTTCCTCTTATCTTGGAGACTTCTATTCATTTGATGTATCTATGTATCATGTGTTTTGAGATCCTACAAGATATTGTATTGTATATTGATGTACTTGTATCTATTTTCACATACCCTGTGACATGTGTAGTGGATGTTATTCATTAGATGTGCTTTCATATTATTAGTTGTACTTATGCATTCACTTATATGACTATGTATGTGTTTATTCATTTTATGATTATGGACATTATAATTGGGACTTAAACTTATTAATGAAACTTTCTTAAATGTGACTCAACGTGAAGAAACCCTTGAGGAATTGGACTGTATTTGTAATTGATTACGTGTTCTTAATGTCTATGTATATATTGCTTCCACATTATTGTTACTTTGATGTTGTTTAAACTTTTAAAAAAATAGTTCAGTAAAATTTGTAACATATTAGGTTTATTTATTTTGGGTTCCTGAGTGGGGCATTACATAAGGCATGAACTCATAGAACTTTCATTCATACTCTGCCATGGACATAGTACACTATCTCAAATCGTGAAACTCATCGACTCTTTGTTGGTGCCATTCCTCTGGTAGGAAGCATTCATGGGAGTTTTCAAGGAATAACTTCCATGTAACAGTGTTCATGTTCACACCCAGTTTCTTTTCCTCAAGGTCCACCATGTAGCCCCAAGGAATTCCAGTGGGTGATGGCAAGCTTTGCTTTGACATTAGAGTCAATTTCTTGCATCACAAAACATCTATTGAAAGCAATTAACCATTGCTCTACCACATAACTTGAACCTAACCCATTGAAGGGTTTGATTTTGGACCTTTGAAGGTCCTTCATCTAAGCAACCTTAACTGACCTCTATATGTCACTGTGAAGGTCTCTTCAAGGACTCCTAAATCTATGCCTCTCCTCATCCTAGCATGATGTAATCCCTCCTGATCAACACTCCTAGGAGGAGGTAGATGCTCCATAATCATCCTCATCATTTGTCTCAAATTAGTCCTCTCTAAGTTATAATGATCTTATCTATGACTCTCTCCCCTATTCTCTTCTGGAACAAGACTCTCTCTATGACTCAGAGGAGGAGTATCATGTCCACCTCTCCCACAACCTCTATCTCTTCCTGCACTACAACCTCTAATAGTTGATCTAGTCTCAGACACTATCTCCCTACAACACCCAAGAAAAAACCCAAAAAATGTTCACAAGTCACCAAAGGCATACCACCATAACACACAATCATAAGAAAATATTTATGAAATCCAATCTCAAGACTAATTTAGTTTTTTCCCTTTTCTATGTTTCAAGTATATTTCAATTTGAAGTTCAAGTGTTGAAAGTTTGAGAATATACATATAATAGTTTAAGTTTTGTTTCAATTCAACTAGTTGTCATCTAGCGGCATTCCAATATACCTAGAGCTCCCAATGTAGAAACTCGGGCTCTGATACTAGATGTAACGCCTTGCCAGGGAACCCAAAAGAAATTGACCTAAAGTTTTACTAAGTTTGCCAAACATTTTTTAAAAAGATAACAACTTAACAAAAATAGATAAAATATAGTGGAAGCATAAACTCACATACATAAACACAATCCATAAAATAGATTACATCTCTTAAGGGTCCCATGATGTTGAATCACATTTAAGTTTATACTAAATCTGATACACAACAAATCCACATCAAAGAATAACTACAAGTATGAATCCAATGATATACAAATTACATAGAATGCCACTTGGCATAACATAATGCATAATCATCTGTTGTACAAGTCACAGGGTATGAAAAGCTCAATTGTTCATGAACATTCATTTTTCTCTAAAATAATTAAAGTAGCAGGAACATTATGACTTGTAAAAAGATATAAGGTGCCTAGTTTCACACCTTTTGCTACTACAACAGAACCTTCCAATTTTTATCATTAATAGTAACTACACAACCCTCATCATTGATTTTCCCTACTGAAATTAAATTCCTACTCACCCTTGGAACATGTCTTACCTCATGTAGTAGCTAATGATTCCCATTCTACAACTTAATCTTAACTTTTCCCTTTCCAACAATCTGACAGGGTTCATTACCCCCTAAATAAATAAGACCAAAATCCCCTTGGACATAATCAATAAAATAACTTCAATGAGGTGTACCATGAAATGAAGCCCCAGAATCTAAAACCCATGAATCATCAACACTTTCTAAAAAAGAAAGAAGCAAAGCATCGTCTTTAGATTTGTTACTTACCACATTTGCCTCCTTATTCCCTTCTAGTTTATCTCCTTCATTGTTTTTTCAAGTCTAGCAATCTTTCTTCTTATGCCTTGGTTTCCCATAGTACCAGAAATCTCTTGGTCATGTGGATTGAGACCTCTTTACCTTTGACTTTCCTCTTGATTTCCCACGATTTCCATAATTAATTCCTCTCTTAGTCATTCTGCCTCTGCAAAGCACTTCCTAATGCATATCCACCTGAGGTTTTCCTATGAGTTTCCTCACTCAGAATAACACCAATCACATCATCAAATTATAGGGTATTAAATCCAGAAACAAAGTTACTCATAGCCATTACCAAGCCATTCCAACTTTCTGGCAAAGAACACAAAATCAAGAGAGCCCTAATTTCTTCATCAAAATTGACATTCACAGAAGATAACCAACTAGTAACGATATTAAACTCATTTAAATAACCTGCAATAGATCCACCTTCTACCATCTTCATATTAAATAAGCACTTCACGAGAAATACCTTATTTGAAGTGGAGGGCTTTTCATATAATTTTCCTAGGGTTTCCATCAACTCTTCTGTTGTCTTCACTTTTGTAATGTTAAATGTCACTAATGGTGCCATGCATAATTGAATGCTTCCAAGTACCTTTCCGTCTAAAATCTTCGAGTCCTTGTCTATTATAGTTCCCTATTTCTTGGTTTTTCCTTCCAATAACTTCCATAAATCCTTCCGATAAAGATAGTCATATGCAGGTTCCTTGAAGGAACAACAAATTACAAAAGCTTTTGAAGCAATGTTATTCCATTTATTTCAGACATATCCAAATATCAACAATTTAATAAATCTTGTTGTACTTGATTTATCTCTTATATTTCAGACTAATCGGTGCAACATTGTCCCATTTCTGCTTTTGTGTTCTAACACATGAACAAAGCTACTTAAATAACATATTTAGAATGGTTTCATTTAGATGTTCATAATATTCTATGCATATTTACATAATTTATGAGCTTTTAATTTTATCTTTTATGTTAAATAATAGATTCAAAATAGTTGCAATCATATGTTCATAATTTATAAACTCTTAATTTTATCATCTATGTAACATAACAAGGCATATGGTTTCAATGTTCATTGCTTCCATTTTCTTAAACTCTTGTGCATGTATCAATGCTTCATCTACTAAAAATATTATGAATTAAAGTGTACAACTAAATGAAAAGTATATACCTCTACATCAAATATTTACTTGAATTTCCACATTTTAAAGATATACATTGTGTCAAAAATTCTCAACTGTTACATATTCACAAGTGCCACATCTCTTTAATCTTTAAAAAATATTCATATGCTTGATAAGTAATCAACATCTCACATCAATTCCAAACTTACATTCTACCACAATTGACATCTTCCATTCAAGTTTAAGTTAAAATTAACTAACCCACCTCATAGAAAGGCAAGAACTTTGGCACTTGCACCCCTTGTTTAATTCAAAATGTATAAAGTTTATTTATTTTTAAATGTTTTAAATAAATGCAATAAAAAATAATTTTGATATTAGAGCATTCTTCATTAATGTCAAAGATGATGCATTTCAAGACCATCCTTGATAAAAGGATGCAATAAATATGTGAAGGGAAGAGCGGTATTCTAATTACATCGTAGTCTCCCTCAATAATTAACAATTTATTTATTATACAGATTTAGGTAGTCCTTTATTATCCTTAATTATGTGATGTGATAAAAAAAACTTCAATTTCACATATAACTCTTTCTAAATATTAAATTATTATATGCTCCACAAGCTCAAACTGTCTTGATAGAAGGAGATCCAATTAAATTGAAAAAAATAAATGTCTTTTGATCATACAAAATATTCCACACATTTAAAATTTCCTTAAATAAAATTTTAATAAAGAATGAAAGAAAGGTCGTTGAAACAAAAAATTGAAAAAATATGAAACCTTTGTTAGAATTCTTTAGAATAACTGAGAGGGGGGGTGAATCAGTTATCCAAGGTCCAATGATGTCCAATACAACTTTTTCTCTAAATCCTTAATTGCACATAACTGAAATCATCATGCATGCAATTAAAAATTAAGCAATTATGAAAAGTCAACATGCATCACACCATAACACTAAGGATTTGATAACCCAGAAACCCTCCAGGAATAAGAAGGTAAAACTGGAGTGGAGATGATACCCACAAAATAACTATGCAATTGATTTCAGCCACTTCTGATGGTCTGCCCCGTTAAAGGCCTGCCCTGTTAAAGGCTACAACACATTGTTAAATGTGACCTTGTTAAAGGATTTAAGAACATTCAACTTGGAATGTTACCCTGTTAAAGGATCTACATAGAGCTGTTAGGCTCACCCAAGTCCATGGGATTTTTAGTCACCTTCACAAAAGAATCTTTCATCCCTCTCTAAGGATCTCCTATCCTCCTCCTAAGGATCTCTTTATCCTTCTCTTAAGGATCTCTTTATCCTTCTCCTGAGGATCTCTTTGTCCTTCTTCTAGGGATCTCTTTATTCTTTTCCTGAGGCTTATCCACCTAGCTATTAAGCTAACCTAGCAATATAGGGTTTCGATATCTAATACAATGGTAAGAAAGTATTAGAAGGGTTTTGACCTGATACAGATTGCAACCCAACTATGTAGATTTCAGGTCACTTCTTCAATTCCTTTCTTTGCTTGGCTTTCCTCCCTTGCAGTGCTGACAGCTTGTTCACCCTTCAAGATTTGTCTCCTTGAATTCTTCCACTTGTCACACCAATGCTCTCTCTGGTCACTTGATCAATTCAGAGTATTGATGCTCTGTTCTTACTCCTCTTGGATTCTTTGTGTGATTACACTTATGACCAACTCCCTCTCATGCATGCACCATTGATCTCTGATCTGTAGCTCCTTATAAAGAAGTTATGTTCTCGATTTCTCGCTCAAATCTTAATTTTCTCATGAGAAAATGACATTGTTTTCCCTCCAATTTACTTCTTCTAGAAACTTTATGATAAATCCATTTGCATTCCCCTTGAAAATGATTTGCATGGATTACATAGAATTCTGTGACATCTACTCATCATCCTTATCATCCAACTAATTCACAAAATTTGATGTAACAAACTTATTGCTGTTGATCTGGCAAATTTTTGACTTTTACAAATAATGCAGCAACTTGGCATCATTGGTTTACTGATGCTCAACTCCTTCTGTGTTACTCGGCTTCTATTATTATTTATTGGCGTTGGACACCTATAGCATTTTATGCTTTTCTCGACACTTGAAGACTTACTCGACATCCATTATCTTTTTTCTGCTACTCGACACCTGAAGAATTCTGTGTTACTTAGCACCTGATCTTCACTCGGCACCTAAAAACTGCTCGACACCTGAAGATCACTCGGCACACACTAAGTTGAACTTTCTCGGCTTCAACTGAGAATATGCTCAGCACCAACTAGAACTTAGTTAATCCTTACATCTTTGATATGTCTTAGTGTGTCCATCCTCTGTGTCTTAGAGTATGTCATCAATACACTATTTAATCAATGGCTTAGCTAATCCTTATACTTCATTACAACATCATAACTTCAACCTGTCACTAGGTACTCTAGTTATATCTTATTGATTGCCACCTCCTCATCAATCAACCAATTGATAATATTTGGATCACTAAAGCAATTGTCATTCTTGCAAGTAGCAAGTTTGACATCAATGACAAAACAATGATTGAAACATTCTTTACTAGTTCCATTTCTCTTTTCAATCATTTCCAACAACCTTGCCATGTTATTATGCATACGTGTCTTGTGTGTACTTGTACATCTTTCATATCCCACAATTTTGGCATTCTATAAGTTGACATTTGTTTGGGAAATTACAACAAGTAATGCGCATGGCTGATCTACACTTGCATACTTTTCATCCATGTTGCTCATCATTTGGGTATCCATCTTGTACTATCAATTTTTGTTATTCACATTGCTTAGTGAGTCTATTGTTTCCACTTGTTTCTATCACAAACCATGTTTTGGTGAGATTTAGAGAAGGGGATAGTGATGTTTGAGCAAACTCTATTTCGAGCAAGGGTAGAGACAAGGAAGAATGAGTAGAGAGGAGTATGAGTATAGTATATCTTGCAATGATAATGTGGAAGGGGCTTTCCAAGCCGTTGAATCTTGAAACTCAATTTTCTCAATATGTTGAGGGCCTGCTAATTTTTGAGGAGATGTCTCTGGAGGAGCAGTAGCTCAGTTTCTTATCTAATGTTTATTGTTGCTTCGTCTATTTCTCTCTCTGATTGAAGGAGATTTTAAGCCTTTCCCTCTTAGCAAGGAAAATTTTCCACTAATGTAGTGCCAATGCATTAGTGGAGGATTTCACTTATGAAGTTCTACTTGTGACATAATCCATTGTGCCTAGCTTCATGGCGGTCAGAGAAATAGCTATGTATAGGACAAGAGCTCCATCATTCTTCTCATACTTTTAGTGTTACTCTCGTCAGCTTTGTGGGCTTTTAGAAATTGGAGAGATTTTCCTTGAAAAGTGATATTTTAGAACTTAAAGTAATCTTGATAGCAACTTCTATGTGAATAAGAAAATTCTCATCATTTTGCCACATTAAATTAGCAACAACTAGATGTAAATCATTTTGTATCGACCACTTTTAATCTAATCATTAGGGAAATCTTTTTTTATTCAAAGGATTGCAAGCCTACTTTGAAAACATGCAATTTTAGAGAGAGTAATAATTGACTGGTTCCAAGACTCACTCATGAATAAATTGGAAAATTAAATGATAAATATTTTTTTATGAGTTGGGCTAGAATTGGTAACCCGAATGAATTTTTAATTTTAGCTAATTGGGAATTCCCGATTTTTGTAATAATGGATTGAATGACAATTTTGACTTTGATTATATACATGCCCTTATGTTTGGTGTTTAGGTTTGCTATGGTAGATTTATATTCTAAGATTATACAAGTTTATGTTTTATGTTTTATAGAGAAGCATGCTTGTATATGTCTCTCTCATATGGTGCTAGTAATGTACAATTTAGATAAGTGTTGTTGAAGTAATGGATAACCATATTTTCTAGTAAATGACTTTATACATGTATTTGTTTATCACAATTGACTCTGTTATTGACTATTGAAAATATTTAGAAATATGGCTTTTAGCTATGCATCTTGAGAGCAATAGAAGCTCAGATGATACAAACTAATATGTAGAGACCCAAATAAGAAGCTTGTCGATTTTATGCACAAGTTTTTCTTTAAGGTTCCATTAGTTTTTTTTGGTCTATACATTAAGTATAAAACTCCCTTATGTTGTAACCTATTAAGAAAAAAGAGTGCAATTGCATGCATCTTTGATTAGTATGTAATCATACATGTTGAATATCTAAGATAGTAGAGAAGGCCAGTCTCAAATAGGTGAGACTGGCAAATTTTTGTACATGATGCTAAGAGAATGGATCAAAAATAATAGGTAGAATTGAAGCAAGTGAAAAGAATGAGCAAAGGGATATAGGCTAGGGCATGCATGTGTGTGTGTATGGTATATATTGTGCATATACATGCTTACATGTCATCCAACTTAGGGTCAAAGGATATACTAAATGAATATACGAATTCTATGGAAGGTGTGTATTGTGCAAATGGGCCATCCAACTTAGGGTCAAAGGATATATTAAATGAATTCTATGGAAGGTGTGTATTGTACAGATGGGCCAGGAGGTTGTGTTTATGCTACAACTAAGTGATTCACCAAACACATATCCATTCAAGGAATCCTAAGGCTACCACGTCATGCCAATAGGCCCATTTCCATGTCATGCCAATAACCTTATTTTGTTGATTCTATAGACACTAGAATGAACATCAGAAGTAGGAGAAATATGTCAACAAGGCTAGAGTTTTAGTTCTAGATAAACTGGAGGGGAAGCCGCCATGGAAACTATACATACTCTTGGTAAAAACTAGAAATCGAAAGAAGCTTCCAAAAAAGAAGCGTGATTTATTTTTCACCAACCTATGGAAGCTTGATTTTTTTTTGTCGACTTATAACTCCTGTTATGGCCTTTTTAAATCTAATTTCTCATGTTTAATAAAAATTACCCTCAGAAAAAATCTCCTGCATTAAAGCACAATTTAAAAATTAAAAAAATCATATTTAAACCTTTGAAAATGACAACTTGTCCTAAATCAAACTAATTGTGTGCCAATACCAAAAAGATTTGTTCACTGCCTTATGCAAGGTAGGGACTAATAATTGTTCACACATTCAAATCTATAAACTTGAACCTTCATACGGATTGAGGAACTCTAATAACTCTAATTAAGACTTTGGTACTAATGAAATCTCAAATATTATTGCATCTCAAGTAGAAGTTGGTGACAACTAACACATGTAGGCAAAATTATTGATCAAAGGTGAGGGTCATCTATATCTCAAGAAGGAACCACATAATATTCAAATATGAAAATAACAAGTAATAGAAGGTATACTTATTTCTTATGACATTCATAGACAATGGCAATAAATATCACATGTGCTCCATTGGCAAGGCCTACTAAAACAATTTATTTCAAGTGAGCATTCCAAGTGCATAAGAATGTCTTAGCAACTAGTTGTTCATCCTCTAGATTTGATAGGATCTACCCTTGTTTGTCCAGCATTAAATTAGGCAACTAGCATCCACAAGGACATTAAAATGTGTTTATTATGCACTGCAAACAAATGTATAAAGAACTACAACTCATCCTATTTTTTACTTGGGAGGAAAGATTTAGAGTATGAAACTATTGTCTTTGAATTCCCTGTGTTGGAGAGGGGAGGCTTTGAAATGCATCTTGAGATTATTCATCACTTTGTTGATAAAAGATAAAAATAATAATGTATTTTTTTGGTTAAAGTTTCATTAAGGTGTTATATCATAGGTTGTTCCAACATACAAGTCATCAATGAGGATGTTGGAGGGGGTAGTAAAATAAGCTTGACCATTAATGGGAAAGGTTTCATGCAATAAATTTTTAATGTGATATAACAAGGCCAGTGGAACTCATTTCATTGATGAGAATGAAAGAAAATGGAATGCACGTTCTTTCGAAATTTTATAGCTACATGCCTCTCACATGGATATTTATGTCTTAATACAGTGCTCAAGGGCACCAATGATTGTTTATGATTTGATGTTGAATGTTGCAATGCCAATCCCAATAAGTAATAATATTGATTTGGTTAGATGAGTGAAACTATAAAAGTGCATATCCTACAAATCAACTATAATTTTCTAGTATTTATGATACCTTGTACAATTATTCAAAGTGATGATCATAATCCCATTCTAATAAAACATAATACAATACTATGAATGTGGTATGTTATCTAAATAATAGATTGGCTTGGTCGAGGATTTGGTTGTTAGAAGCTTGGTGTGTTGATTAGAACATATATATAAATCAATTTATGTCACTTACAAAGAGGTGGGATAGTAGTGAAACCCTAAGTATGGGTGCATGTTAAAAAATCATGTATGCTAATTTATCCAAGTTCAGGATGCATAAATAGAATCTATACAAGCATTTATGGCACTCCAATCACCTACACACGGGTATAGGTATATGCACGAACCACTTGACCTCCTTGTAATACTAATACCTACCACTCATGTATGTGTCCTATGATAACAGTGATGAGTACAATAATTTTTGTTGCAAACATTGTAGATTAGTAGAAACTTGTATGACTATAAATGAAGACCACAAATCAAGGTTATTAGATTGTAGTAAAAAAGCTAAGGAATGGAAAAAGTATGGCTACATTTTGTATCAAAGATCTCAATAAAAATAAATGTTGCCACTACAATTAAATCACACTCAAATGGTCATAATTCATGATAACAAAGAGGATACTCATCAAAGTACATATTGAAGTTGAACAATGAATACAAACAATGCACAAAATTACATACAAATGATCTTAGCCAAGCATTCATATGCATTAGCAGCAATATTTTATGATCAAATGGTATAACTTTTTTTGCCATTGCTCTCCCCCAAGGAATTCAAGAAAGCATTTTTAAGTGAAGTTTATTTGATAAAAAATTGTTTTGTACTAGCTTATCAAACTTCTTCAAGATCTTGACAAAGGCACACAAGTTTAATGATCTATAGCAAAACCCAAATTCAAATTACATATACTGGTAGACAATACAATCATGAATTCAGATGTTGGTTATTTTTTAAAATCACAATATTCTCTACTTATCAATACCAAAAAATGTCAAAATGAGAAATAAAATCAAAGAAATGTGAATGTGTAAGTTTTGAGGAAACCTAGCCCGCAATATAGCTCTACAAAATCTTAATGGTACCCTATGTGGTGAATGTCCTTCTTGCTTAGGCTTCTATTGTAGAAGAAGAAACACTAGATGTCTTGGGTTTGGTTGAGGAGATCCTTCAATGAGAGACTTAATTGAAACTATATAACTTATCCAACAAAGTGGCAGAATCTAAATCCACTATAGAAGAAAAAAAATCTACAACAATTTGTGAAATTAAACAATCCCTATGAAAAATATGTGGGGTATTAAATAATTATCAATTTTTCTCAATTAAAAAAAAAAATACTCAAGCAACTAGTGCACCTAACATCCTCAAAAAACCCTTTTGCAAAAAAAGCTATTATGTACATAAGAAAATTATCCCTCATTTTGTAAGAAAACACAAAGGAAGTAAAAATAGAAATGATATAAAATGTTTCTAAATATTTTTTTCCCTAAAATGCTTTGAGACTCTACCAATGCAAGGTGAAATAAAAGCAATCATATAACATTTTTAATGTATGGAAAGGTAATTATTAGAACAAAATCATATCTAAGAATGACCAGAACATAGAAATTTGGAATACACACTATTATTCAATATTACCCTAATTTCATTTGGGAAGAAAAAGATTGACCACAATAAGTAGAGGAAAAAGGAATATGAAGACATTTTTTTAACATTCGTCTTGTGGAAGCATAGCCAACTCAAGAAAACCAAAGCTTTAATCAATAAAAATGGCATCTAAAGAAGAGTTGTTCATGACATTTTCCATCTTGAAAAGTTGTGAGGTAGCAACACATGTGGAACACCCTGGCTACTAGATAATGTCAAATATTATAACAATTTTTTATTAAAATTGAAAAATACTACTGGGACAAATAGAAATGACTAATTAAAAAATAGTTGAAAAAGTATGAAAATTCACAAATTATTATTTAATATATTAATCTATGCATGGCATAGGATAAGCATGAGAAATAATCTAGAATGCACAATTTCCAAAGGTCGAATTAATTGCAAATAACAATTTGAAAATATTAGTTTTGATTAAGTAAAAACAGGTTTTAAAGGACCCAAAACCTTTACAAAATAAGAAAAGTCTAGAGATAAACAAGAGATATAAACATCAGAGAGTAGCAGCACAGGACAACATGAAACATACCTCCAAAAAGAAGAACCATGAGGTCAACCAAGACAGAGTTGGAAAATACAACAAAAGAACAGTAATAGAACAACAATTGACCAGCTAAGAAGTCTTTATCAGGTCAACAAACTGATCCACCAGAATGTGCATATTATCAACATTGGCCTTCACCTTGTCCTTCTTACTAACATCCTCATTCTTCTTAGAATGAACTCGGGTGCGTTTGCTTGGTCCCTTAGTCTCTGCCACCAGAGAGGAGTCCTACCCTTTGTCATTCTCATTTCACTTCAAGAGGTTACCCACATTATCCGCCATCTATTTGAAC